>CM065134.1:18932500-19297500 GCA_033026305.1 Cirrhinus molitorella
AATATCTACACTAAAATACCACAAAACAGCTTTGCAAAGCTGAAACTATGTGCAGAAAGTACAATCAACACAATATATGACTGCTTAAAACTAGACTTTTTAATTGTTAAGAGCCCTGCCCTCGTGAAAAAAACAAACAAACAAACAAAAAAAACTAAAAACCAGCCTAACATAGTTTGCAGGTCTTACCTGGTTTGAGCTGGTCTTGGCTGGTTGAAATGCACAGCTCATTCGAATTGGTTAAAAAATTAGTCATTTATGTCAAAATATCTTTATAAATCTGAAACAAAGTGCAGATTGTACACTCAATATGTATAACTGCTAGATATGCATCACTGTTGAGAGACCTGCTGAAAAAAAAAATGCTAAAACCAGCCTAAGACAGTTTGTTGGTCTTTTCTGGTTTGAGCTGGTCTAAAATGAACAGATCACCCATAAATGAAAATTGTTTCAAAACTGTAACTGTCAAATGTGGTCAAAAAGTGTTATTTTAGTGTTATTTATATTACCCAATTTAGTGTTTTGGTTATTTTATTAACCAATACACTAAAATGAGCAAATTCTCTCAAAATTGCTTTGTAAATCTAATACAAAGTCCAGACTGTACAATCAACAAAATGTGTATGATTGCTAGTTTTTCTTTGGAACTGTTGAGAGAAAAAAAAAGAGCTAAAACCAGCATAGGATAGTTTGCTGGTCTTATCTGGTTTGAGCTGGTCTTGGTTGGATAAAATGAACAGTTTACTCAAAAATGAAAATTGTTTCAAATGTTTTAACTGTTTTTATCCACACAGTGAAGTCAAACGTGGTCAAAAAGTATTATGTTAGTATTATTTATATTCATAAATGGGCCTACTAATACATCAAAATGAGCAATTTATCTCAAAATAGCTTTGTAAATCTGAAACTAAGCGCAAATTGTAAACTTAAAATATATATGACTGCTAGATATTTTTCCATTGTTCAGAGACCTGCTGAAAAAAAAAAAAAAAAACCTTAAACCAGCCTAAGCTAATTTGCTGGTCTTATCTGGTCTGAACTGGTCTAAGCTGGATTTAACTGACAGCTCATCCAAAAATGAAAACTGTTTTAATGTTTGACTGTTTTTGTCCACACAATGAAAGTTAGAGGTAAATAATTCTGAGTCAAAAAGTGTTATTTTAGTATTGTTTTTATTTATCCCACAGAGGCTGCTATAATAGTATATTTACAATTACCTTTTATTTGTATATTTTGTTTTCATTTTAATTTTAGTTTACATTTTGTTAATTTTGTTTTGTGCTTTTACCATTTTTATTCTTTTTTAGATTTCTATTTATCTTTCAACTGTTTTTATTTTGCACTTTAACTTAATAACTTTTTCTTTTTACATTTTTTTAGATGTTTTTTTTTAATATTTACATTTCATTTCAGCTTTATATAAATTACCAAAACTAATTCTTATTAGTTTTAGTTAACAATAACACTGGTCCCCAATCACTTTCATTGTAAAAATTGATCAATAAACAAATAAATAAAATTATCCCTGTAGGATGGTCAGCTAACTTGGTCAAGCTGGTCTTCATCCTGGTCTTCCAACTGAAAAATGGCCAGAATCCTTCTTAAACAAGCCAACAGTAGGGCCCTATGCTTTCCACGTTACGGAAAACATGGACAAAATCGCGGAATCCAGTCATAAAAACTGAATTTTCTATTTAATGTGGAATGTCACGGAATTTGTATGTCATCAAATTAAATCAAATCGTGACATGTTCTAGTATGTGAAAACATTAAGCCACAAAGAGACTATTTAAATATGAATCCTGCATGTTCCGCGTGTCTCTGCGTTTATGAATGGCCCAGACACGCCATTTTGCTTACTACATATACTGAAGCATGCATGACACTCGCAGTAATTTCAGCATCTGCCATCTCAATAAATGAGGACATAAAAACATGACCTCTCCAGAACTGCTCTGAGAGTCACTTTATTAGCGTTTGACCATTCAATTTGAGTAAAATTTATTGTTAGCTTCTGGCCACAGCTGTATCCAATCTAGCCACAACCAGCGTCAGTTACAGGAATTCACAGCAACCCGTCAAAATAAAAAAGTTAGTTTTAACTTGAAGATGACAGAAATATTTTTTATATTTAGAATGTACATAATACTACTACTGTTGAAAACTTACTAAAACTTTATTTTTTAAAGAAATAATTATACAATATTCTTTCATGTTTTCATTTGAATAGTAAATCCCCTTTACTTGCCAAAAAATAAAATGTTTATTTTCATAAAATGTGTTTATTTTATTTTTAAAAGATAAATTTATTTAATTTTGTATGCCTTCCAAACAGAAAAATATAAATACACAACACAGAATGTCTGAGGGAAAAAAAATTCACAAGGTTATTGTAAGAATAAATAAAAATTGTTATGCATTCAAATAATTAGACATGGTAAAACCAGAATTTGGTAACAATAAACGTAAGGTGAAAAAAAATACAATATTCCATAGGGCCCTAAATATGTCATTTTTGTTAAACCTTTAATAAATTGATGTTAAATTGTAGAAGTTTCATGATTTTAATTAAATAGGCATTAATTATAATAATTATTAATAATATTTGAACCATTAAAAAGAAGCCCAGAAAAATTTTAACGGAAAAAATGGAATCCAGAAAAATTTAAATGGAATTTAGGATTTTATAGGGCCCTACAACAGTCCAGGCTGGGAGTCCATGCAAGACCACCAAACCAGTTTAGGCTGGATTAAGATGTTTTTTTCAACAAAGGAATGGTTGCCAAGACATAGCTATGCATTTGCTAAGGTGCTCTGGATGCCTGAATTTCTATGTGGTTTCTAGGGAGTTATCAGCGGTTGCAAGCCAAAAGAGCCCACTGCTGAGTGTCTACAGTACTCTAGATATCTCAGCCCCCTCCTTCAATGTAAATCTATATAGTTTCCTATCAGTTTCTATCATCTGCCAGATAAAAATCATAAGCCTACTCACTCATAACAGTACACCTTATCTCAAGAAGCTGCACAACTTGAGATATCAAAGCACGTACCTAGTGTTAGGGGTTTGTTCACTTCCCAAGAATGAGCAATAGTTTCTATAGTGGTGTTTGCCGTAGCAAGTACCGCAGATTAATTGTTGTTTGATTCCTGTCAGCTGATGTGTGTCTGACAGCTCTAGGTTAAAGCAACCTAGCCTCAGCATGCAAAGAGCGAGTGACAATGCGCTTTACCGCATAACTGAAATAGTTCCCTGCGAACAGTTCTCTGCACCCAAGGGGAGTCATGATTATATGATTTCTCTTTAAATACTAGCATGCCCGGGCAAGTCCCGGATCCCCACAAACCATTCTATCCACTTTGTTTATGAACCCCACCGAGCATCCGAGGCCGTCAAGCACCACGGTTTTTCACAAAAGAATGTTGTCTATGCGCTCGCAGACGATGGACATCTGAATAGGACAGAAAATCCAGTCAGGAATGTTAAGAGCTCGCCCACTTTTTGTGTCGCCCTCACTGAACAAGTCCTTTAGGTCCTAATAACACCCTCTACGACGATAATTAACACAGAAGCCTTACGGCACTTCAAACCAGAGAAGCGCTGATGCTAAATATTCAAATGAAATGCAAGCTTCTCGATAACACCCTCGCCCTACTTCAGCTTGCAGCTGTGTGGAACGGATGGAGAACTTTCTGTCCCGTTCACAGCTGGACTGAGGTGTAACCTCCCCAAACGCCCCCTCTCGATGACATCGCTCTCAGTGTTTTTCAGATCTCCAGTTGAGAAAACAACGTATGAGGGTCTCGTTGAACTCATCACTAATTAAAACCTCTGTAAAGTTCATACGTCGGTTGACGTCAAATGCAAAGTCATTTCAAAGGCATTTACGTAAAGCTTGTTTTCTTCATCTACTGAATTGATTTGAATGCACTTGACAGGGCTAATGAGCATTCCCGGTTGTTGTGTTTTTTTCTTGGTTGAAACTGCGGAAACATATTTATGGATTAGGACTGTGAAGCACCCGAGGCGGTTTCGTTCGTTGGACCGCAGTCTAAAAGCTCAGCACTCATTGGGATTTCTGAAGCAGCAACTTGCCCGACACAGTTTATTTCAGGAAGACAAATCAATATTACACTGTTGCTAACTTTCACTCCACTATGTATTGGCAGACATACAACTGTGTGATATAGTTCAGCTCTGTTTTGGGGCTGGATAAAAGACGTTTATTAAAAATACATAAAAATGGTGTCATTTGTTATTAGTTAATGTACTAACTAACATGAACGAACAATGAACAAAACATTTATTACACTACTTATTAATCTTTGTTAATGTTAGCTAACAAAAACAGTCGTTCATTGTTAGTTCACAGTGCATTAACTAATGTCAACAAACACAACTTGTGATTTTAATAACGCATTGGTAAATGCTGTAGAAGTTTTGTTCATTCTTAGTTCATGTTGAGTAATGTAGTTAACTAATGTTAACTAAGTAACCTTTATGTAAAGTGTTACCATTAAAACTACAATGTATACGTAACTTTTATATGATGCAAAATTTTTTTGTTTGTTTTTTTTTTTTTTTAATTTATGAATTAAAAACTCATTTACAAATTCTTGGGGAAGCAAAAAGTCTAAATATCAAGGCTCTACAACTGTCCTGATATTTAAATGAAGAAAAAAAAGCTTAATTTATATTACTTTTTAAATATTAATTATATATATCTCAATATATAGAAATGTATATATTTCTCAAAAATATTTTAATAAAATTAGTTTTTAATATGTGAAAAACCAAATCAAAGTCATGTGGTATGACCAACAAAAAAAAAAATAAATAAATAAATAAAAAATTATATATATATATATATATAAAATTCTATTTATATTTTATTCTATTTAAATTAAAATTATGATTAATACATGCAGTGGCTTGAATACACCACATCTATGAGGACTTTGATTTTTCTATTTTCTAATAAAATTAAATGCACAAATTATATTTAAATTAGAAATATGATTCATACATGCAGTGGCTTGAATACACCACATCTATGAGGACTTTGAGTCTGAGTTTTTTTTATTTTATATATATATATATATATATATATATATATATATATTTCTGAATTGTTTTATTTTCTAATAAAATTCATTAAATGCACTTTTTCTTATTATATCATCTCATAATTTGCCCTTTACATGAAAATACCTAGTTCCGGCTGTAATATTTCATGTGGCATGACTACCAAAAATGTAATAGTTTATGATATTTATGAAAAAAAAAAAAAATCTTGAAAAATGATGAGCATGTCTTTTATTTCTGAATTGAAATTCATTTTTGAGGGCATCAAGTAAAAAAGTCAGCATGATACAACTGTCCTGAAGAAAAAAAAAGTTTCATTAAAATAATTAAATTACTAATAAAAAAACGTATTAATTAATTTGACAATTTATTACAGAAAATTTTTACAATGTTTATTAATATTGTAGAACTTTTGTACACCAAGTCATGTGGTGCAACAAACATGAGGAAAATAAATTCATTGATATTAAAAAAACATAATTCATACTTAAAATGGCTTGAATACACCTGTTTTTTTTTTTAATAATATCACATAATTTGACCATTACACGAAAAGACCTGGTTCCAGCTGTAAAATTTCATGTGGTTTGACTCTCAAAAATTTTATATTGTAAAACTTGTATTAATAGTGTAAAACTTTTGTACACCAAGTCATGTGGTGCGACCACCATGAGAAAAATCACTGATATTAAAAATATAATTCATACTTAAAATGGTTTGAATACACCACTTCTATGAGGACTTTTTTATTACTAAATTCACTTATTCTTAATATAATATCAATATATTTGACCTTTACCTGAAACAACCTGGTTCCGGCTATAAAATTTAATGTGACATGAAATGATTTATGACATTTATGATTTAAAAAAATTAAAATAATTTTTTGAGGGTATCAAGTAAAAAAAGTCAGCATGATACAACTGTCCTGATATCATAATGAAGAAAAAAAAGAATGTTTTTTATGAAAGAATTAATAATTAAGAATCTTAATAAGAAAACCTTACACCAAGTCATGTGGTGCGACGAAACGATTTTTTACCTGGAAAATGTTTTAAAACATAAAAAATAAAATAAAAATACAAATAATAAATACAAATAAATAAGTTAATAAATAAATAAATAAAGATGGATGTGTACATACATCAAAAATATATGATCCCTTTTTACTTGATAGTTACACCATACAATAATGTTTGAGTAATTAAATTGAAACTTTTTTTAAGCTGTGGTTGGCTCTTTAGATCTTATATGTCACTGACCCAGCTAACAGATGAGCTTGTATGGATGCCTTCTATGGCCAGTGGCACCTGTGAGAGGATGTGAGGGTCTTTGATGAAGCTGGACAGGAAGTGAGAGAGGATGCCCAGTCACTATTCATCTGCCTCAATGGCATGGCTCCTGAGGAGGGACTCAGACTCCCAGCTGTCATACGCAGCCTGGCTTCCTCTCAGCACTGGGCACCAACGCTTCCTCTAAATCTCTCTTTCCTCAGAGAACTACTCACTATCTGTGACAGGCCAAAGAGGCTCCTTTCTGTATCTCAATGGACAGAGGGCAATTCATTTGAGTTTTAATGTAAAAAAGATGTTGTTCACACAGATGGCCTTGGCTGGAAAGAAGTCAATCTTTCTTTTCCCACTTCGGCTGTCACCAGTTACCCCGTTCTACCCTGGTTAAACCCATCCTTCCGTTGCACGGCTTCAGTGTGCACATGTTGCAGACCATCAGCTCTCAAGAGAACGCAGGAGGATACAAGACACAGAGGACACTATTCAGACTCTCTAAGAAAAAGACATTCTGTATGAGAAAATTAGGTTGTGAAAACTGAAGCTCAATAGAGAAGTTTTATGCTTCTTAGACCAGGATAATCACCTTTTGTACTTTGGATACAAGTGGCTTCTAAATGGCAATCTTTCTATTTTTAAATCTTAGAATATGCAGTTCTTGTCATGTTTTGAAGATTAGTAACTAGAGTATCTTGACAGACTAACTTTAATAGATGTTTGGAGCAGCATGTGAGGCAAATTTAGCTTTTTTAGCTCAACCTAGTGTTCCAAACCTAGCGAGCTGCCTACCTAGACACTATGTTTAGGCATCATATGCTGCTCTTCCTACTACTTCCCTACCATAGGATGTGAAAAACAGTATGTGAGACAAAAAGGATGTCTGAATTCACATTATTCATAAAATAGTAGGCGAAAGTACTTTTTAACAGTGGCAAAGTAAGTTTCAAACGAAATTTAAATTGACACAGCTATTGTTTTGGTCACATTCTAAAGCGCCATCATTTTTATTTTTTGGGGAGAAGGCTATCCCAGAAGGCACCGTGAGAATGCTGTGGAAAAAGAGAAATTTCAGAGAAGTGAATTTAATTAAAAATGGACAAATTTACACTATTTTGATATTTGTATGTCTTATATATTTATATACTTACTATATATGTACTTTTTTATTGTTATGCATTTGTAATATTTAAAATAAATAAATAAATAAAATTTTATATAAAATGTACTTTTTTATTGTTATGTATTTGTAATATTTAAAATAAATAAATAAATAAATAAATCATATATATATATATATATATATATATATATATATACATTTATTTGTATTACTATTTTGAATTAGTTATTTTTATATTTAGCCTTCTTTTTAATTTGAATTAAAATTGTGGTAATTCTGTTACGTTTTTTATTAGATTTATTTTTTAATGTCTATATAATTTTTATTTAATTTGCATGTCTGTATAGTTTTTATTAATTTTTATTTAATTTTTATTATATTTTTATTAATATTTTGCATTAGTTTTTATTTTTATGTTTTCTGTTTTCATTTTAAATGTAATTAAAATTGAAGTAATTCTGTTAAGTTTTCCCCCCCAATTTTTATTATAGTTTTTTTTTTGTCTATTTTTTTTTAGTTATTTGTATTTCATTTTTAGTTGTAATTATTTTATTATTTTAGTACATCAAATTAAACTTGGCAACTAGAGGAAATTAATAGTTGTGTCCCAAGTCAGTATAAAACGTGTCATAGCTTCCATTTATATATATATATATATATATATATATATATATATTTCATTTAATTATAATATAATTAATTTGTATTTAATTTTATTTATAATCGTTTTATTACAACAAATTAAACTGGGCCACTAGCCAAAATATTATAGTTTTTTTATATATATATATATTTTAAATTAGTTTTCTTTTTTTATATTTTCTGCTTTTCTTTTTTGATTAGTTGAGGTTTTTATGTCTATATAGTTTTTATTAATTGTATTGCCTTTTTAGTTGTAATTATTTAGTACATCAAATTGAACTTGGCAACTAGATGAAATAAAATAAGTTATTTCAGTGTTTCAAGAAAGAAAATGTTGATTTTTAGATAGATAGATAGATAGATAGATAGATGGATAGACCTCATGTGCATTATAAATGTACACAAGAATTTCAGACACTAAACAAAGCTAAAGCTTCAATAACAGACTACAAACAGTAACCGCTATCTCACAAAGCCCCACATGAAAACATCCAGGAGTTTATTAGACTCGACTCGTCTAACTAGTCTAAACCATAAAGGCTGCCCTTGTGTGTGCATTCAGAGATGTTAGCCCATATTATGAGAACCTCTTTTGTGTAATGGCACTGAACCAAATGCCCTCAGTTCAAGGTTCGTCTATTCTGCATCAGCGTCACGGTCACATGACTCCAGCTGATTGCCGGACTGATAAGACCTAAGGGTCGCCCCCTCCTGACCCTCCCAGCGCTGATTAGGCCTTCTGAGATAATCGCCTTCCTTAAACATTCCCCCTTCAGCGGAAACACGCTCCATTTACAACTCAAATAAACCAATATGAGAGCAAAGTCAAAGTCTGTCAGCGTGCACGAGACAAATGCAAGTAAATGGTGCTTGATTGAGATGATTCAGGGTTGAATCTAAAACCGGGCTTTATGAGGCAAGTCTATAGGTGTACATGTAGCGTGAGACTCAACCTGAAGTAGCTGGAGGCCCTTTTCGAATAATGGTTAAAACGCAGCAGATGGTGATTCATAGTTGTGCAAGAGCATAACCCATGTAAATCCTCGCACATATGGCAAAATTTCCCAATGAGACGGCAGGTCTGAACTGATCAGAGAGAGACTGCAGTAACGGATGGAATAACTCTGAATGTGTACTGTACACAACAATGAAGAAGAGAATGCACGCTTATCACGCAATGTCAACAAAGCATGTGCTTATCTTAATATGCTGCCACGTGACTTTCTGAGTCTGATAATGTGTATAAACTATGATTTGAATATCAAACAAATTCAACAACTAATGTTTAATATAAAAGTTAGATCAGTGGTTCACAACCTTTTTTGACTCCAAGGGCCACCAAATGAGGATTTGCAAAGAAAAACTTGAGGATTTCGATATGAGTTAAGAGGAGACTGGTTTTCCTAACATATTCTCGTTTTATGATGGATGGATGCACTTTATTGGGCTTTAAAATCTCAATAGCCATTCACTACCCTTATAAAACTTTTTTTTAATATGTGATCCTGGACCACAAAACCAAGATTTTTGGTTCTGGATCAGATTGCAGATTTTCTAATAGCTGTATCTCAGCCAAATATTGTAATATCCTAACAATCCATACATCAATGGAAAGCTTATTTATTCAGCTCAATTGAAAAAAACGTATGACTGGTTTTGTGGTCACATATAACTGAAATTTTGGGGTAAATTGCTTTTTTGTGTGATCTATCCCATTAATTTACATGACCTTTCCAGGAAATCACCCTTAAATTAAGCTGCCTCATAAATCCAAGTTTTCCAAATTCTGGTTCCTCAAAGAATAAAAAAAAAGTTGTTGAGGAGGTAAATTACAATACAAAATATCTTGATTGTCAGTCTTTTGATCATTTTAAAGCATGTTGTAACTTAAATCACCTTGAGGCCCTCTTGGAAGTTTGTTGAGGGCCCCTATTGGGCCCCAGACAACCGGTTTAAAACCACTAGTTTAGTCAGTTCCTAACTAGAGTAATTTGGAGGTTCAAAGATTTCAAACTAAAGACTAGCAGTCCATTTTTTTCCATCAAATGAATCTTTTGAAATGAATGAATCAAATGAAACCGGTTTGAATGATTCTTAAAGTCAAGGAACAGACAAAAATCTGCAAATAAATATTCTACAAATTGCAATTTCTACATGTAGCCTCTTTAAAGGATTAGTTCACTTCCAGAACAAAAATTTACAGATAATTTACTGCCCTCTTTGTCATCCAAGATGTTCATGTCTTTCTAAATGCAGCTTCAAAGGCCTCTAATCCCAGCTAAAGAGTATAACGATTGGTTATTTTCTAAAAAAAAATGCACATCTTATTATTTTTAACCACAAATGCTCATCTTGTCTAGCTTTGGGATGCGTATGCGCACTCTGTGCACTCAGTTTCAAGATAGCTTGGGTATGTCGAAAAACTCCCATCTTATTTTCTCCTCCAACTTCAAAATAGTCTTTTTACCTTGTTTTGTAAAGGGCGTTTGACTTTCTTTACAAGTTCACTTCGTAAACACTGGGTCTGTACTTCTGCAACGTACCGTAACTGTATTGAAATAGATTGCACAGAGTACACATGCGCATCGCAGAGCTACAGATGACGACGGTAAGACCCTTTTTCCTCAGCTGGGATCTTTTATAGCCCTTTGAAACTGTATTTAAACTGCATTTTGGAAGTTCAAACTCACTGGCACCATAGAAGTCAACTATATGGAGAGAATTCCTGAAATGTATCCTTCAAAAAACATAATTTATTCACCACTGAAGAAAGAAAGACATCTTGGATGACAAGGGGGTGAGTACATTTTCTGTCAATTTTTGTTCTGGAAGTGAACTAATCCTGTTAAAATGCTTACTTGAGTAATCAAGGATAACAACAATAAGGGAAAAGTAAAAAAAAACAATTTGCCAAATGTGTGGGAAGCCTGGTTTATGTACAGTAGGCACAGTAACTCTAAATAGGCATAGCTTTAACTAGTGTTAAAAAGTCACTCATTAGCTGGTGACAAAAGTTGGTAAAGAAAAAGTTACTTATAAAAAAAACAGATTGGCTCTCTTCCCAGTGACACTTTAATGACCCGATGACTCATAAGCATTTTCTGCTTTCATTTAGTCTTCCACGGCACGTCTTTTATTTGTATTATCTCAAGCAATTTTGAGAATACAAAACTGAGCAAAGCTTTCTCCCATGTAGGCGTGAGAGGAAAGAGGTTTACTGAGAATAGAGCAAACATAAACACTGAGCCTTAGGCAAAATGCATTATCTGCTTCCTTTTTCCTCCCTCGATCCAAAAACGTACATGATAATTCAATGTTTCTGTGCAAGTCTATAGTGGACATTCGTTGGAATTTGAATCTGTGACCTTTTATCTTTCAGAAGAGCATCAGCACAAGTTCTGTTTATATTCCACAACATGCAGACAGGAAAGAAACAAAACCTGTTTGGATATGTGGAAAAACTAGATAAGATCTTCGCCCTATCTTTGACTCACATTGAGCCTTTGTTGCTGTTGGTCGGTTTTGAATTGATTATGTTCAAAAGAAATCAATTCATGCTCTCATGTTTCCTAGTGTCTGGATATCAGTCTTGGCATGATACAATAATCTGTCACACTTCTAAATATAAATAAAGTGATATTCCATTAGTATTCAACATTTAAGAAAGCATAATGTGATCTGTTTGAACTAATGCCTGATGATGTGGAATGTGTACAGTAACTTCCTATTCACCTGGCAACCCTTGGGCCAAATCCAACTCATGTGAGGATGTTTGTAGCAATAGCCAAAAATACATTGTATGGGTCAAGATTTTTCTTTTATGCCAAAAATTATGTTCCATGAAGATATTTTGTAAATGTCCTACCGTAAATATATCAAAACTTAATTTTTGATTAGTAATATGCATTTGGACAACTTTAAAGGTAATTTTCTCAATACTTTTTTTGCACCCTTAAATTCCAGATTCAAATAGCTGTATCTTAGCCAAATCTTGTCCTATCCTAACAAACCAATACATCTGGAAAGCTTATTTATTCATTTAATTATTAGTTATGATGTATTATTCTCAGTTTCAAAAAACTGACCCTTATGGCTAGTTTTGTGGTCCAGGGTCACATTTATTACATTAAATTAATCAAAAGCGACAGTAAAAATAAAGCAAGGTTTCCTCAAAAATATTAAGCAGCACAACTGTTTTCAGTGTTTAACACTCATAATAATAATAATAAATATTTCTACTGCAAATCTGCATATTAGAATGATTTCTGAACGATCATGTGATATGACACTGGAGCAATGATGCTGAAAATTCAGCTTTGCATCACAGGAATAAATTATATTTTAAAATATATTCAAATAGAAGCAAGTTCTTTTAAACTGCAATAATATTTTACTATATTACATTTTTTATTGTATTTTTAAATCAAATAAATGCAGCCTCGGTAAGCAAAAGTGACTTAAAACATTTTAATATCTTACCAACTTTAAAGTTTTGAATGGTAGTGTGTTGTACCAATACAGTAGTATTTTTCTAAAACCGATTTCCTTTTTATTTTTATTTCTGCATGACTAATGCTCTCAAACTACAGCGTCACATTGACGAGAATGTGCATCTCAGCTGTCAATCATTTACCTCAAAAACGTGTTAACAGCGTCATCATGTAATTCTCAAAGCAACTTACTATCCAAATGACTGGATGATACTTACATAACATTATACACAGAGTAGCTAAGTATACTTTATGGGCACTCCTGCTTTATAGTGATTTACTATATTTATAGCTTTATAGCTAAAAAACAATTTGTAAAGCAGTTTTGGTTGACATTGTAAAGGTACTCGTTTCCTGCTAGATGAAAATGAAAGATATTACACTGATACTTTATTCACAGAACCACTATCTGCAAAGTTTTTGTTGGCCTGCATGCCTTAGAGATGTTTTCATATGACTTGTTATTCAATTCGAGCATCTCTGTTCCATGCATTGCTATGCCGTTCCTACATGACCTAGCAAACAAATTACAAATAACACAAATTAGTGCTGAGCCAACGATCCGCCAGTCTTTCAGCACACCGATTCCAATAAAGGATTCACTTCCTAATCCCACATGAGGCTGCCCCCCTCAAAGAGCCTTGTATTGCCTCGGGTCAAAATGACAGACAGGGCCAGAGCTGAGCGTCCCTACTGCCTGAATACACACAGTCACAAACACACAGGTCTGAAAATATTTTCTCCTGCATTTATGAAGGTACAACTGAAACAAAATATTTACATTCTCCACAAGTAGACTGGTAACCTGTTACCTTGAAGAGCTGTGTCCACTTGATTTAACCTATAAAAGTTTTGTTGGTATAAACAAATGTATTTGGGTTAATTCAGTGATGTTTAGTAGCATTTGGGACTTTAATAACACCAGTCATGTTACCATTTGTGACCCTGCACCACAAAACCAGCCAACAATACATGGTATGTGTCAAAATTATCGATTTATCTTTTATGCCAAAAATCATTAGGATATTAAGTAAAGATCATGTTCCATGAAGATATTTTGTCAATTTCCTACTTAAACTTAATTTTTGATTAGTAATATGCATTTCCAATAACTTGGACAACTTTAAAGGGGATTTTCTAAATTGTTTTATTTTTTTGCACCTTCAGATTGTCAGATAGTTGTATCCTATGGCTATGTTTTGGTTTATCCTATCCTAACAAACCATACATCAATGGAAAGCTTATTTGTTCAGTTTTCAGATGTTATATAAATCTATATTTCAAAAAAATGACTCTTATGACTGGTTTTGTGGTCCAGGGTCACATATTAGCTTACTAATTTTTGTACTTGAATAGTAACGCTGACAGAAACTGCTCCGCTTAGAAGGTACAACAAAAACTGCTCTCAACTGCAGAAGTGTAGATTTTTAGGTTTTATGATTTAATTAAACTGCTTTTTTCCCCTAAACGCTTAATCTTGCGTTTTCTCCACGTAAGTTACACATGTAGCTGCTCTATATGTCAGTGTTTATTGCTTAACTTAATTTGCAATATATTTGCATACAAACATCTGTGGTATCCTATTGGCTGCCAGATCAGCTCAAGGCCTACGGGCAGATATAAATATGTCAATGTAGCGCAGATGACTGACTGTCATCGAAACTATATCATTTGAATGCACTTCAGTGCTTTAAACCGCCGCCTCCATCGCTCCAAATGCTGCTGCTGCTGCTGCTGCTGCTGTTGTTGTTGTTGCTACGCTTTGCTTCTCACGCAAAATACACATTATGTGTTTGTCAACTGTGGTTCCTTACCTGAGAAATTCCTGCAGACAGGTATCGCAGAATCGGTGTCCACATGTGGAAACTTGGACGGGTTCCCTCATCGCTTTGCTACATAGAGGACACTGAAAGCGTCTCTTGGGCTTCTCCAGGAACTTGTAGTCAAACCCCGGCATTGCTGGTGTTTACAGTAAGCGTCTATTGGAACTGTCGGTTGTTGTCCTCCGCTTGGAAAGGCGCGGTGACAGAGTCCTTCACGGCGCGGCGTATGAAAACTGATATTCACTTGCCAACGATACACAAGCTCCGTCGGTATTGTTCCGTCTCAGCTTTCTCTTTCGAGCAACACGGCTCGATCCAACATCAGGGTGACAGCTCAAATCCAGCGATCTGTCTGTGGGATGAAGCTGTCAATGCAACGCTGGTGCTCGCTGTTCAACTGAGATGATGAGAAACGCGATGAGATATGTTCACAGCGCCTGTCGAGAATAACACTGACAGCCTAGAGACAAAGCTCGGATCCCATCTGTTTAGGTATATAAAGCCCCACCCACTATGCATGAGGGAGGAGCCTAATTTAAATCTCTCTCAGCCCAGCAGAAATCAGACGGGCAGGCTTATTTACAGTTATGTACAGTAATACTATCCGTGCGCATTATAATGTAACCAAGTAAGGGGATTATTTAAATGCTTTTCGGTATTTTCACGGTTTCTCTTGAGGTTCTTGTCAATGGTCAACTATCTTAAAAACAAAACAAAACGTTTTATTAAATTAATAAAAAACTACTAAAAATATCCCTGCTGAATAAAAACAGGGATTCTTTCTGGTAATACGCTCTTAAACATAAAGGTGCTTTAAAAGGTTCTTCACAGCAATGCCATATAAGAACTATTTTTGCTTCCACAAAGAACCACTCAGTCAAAGGTTCTTTAAAAATCCCATTTTTACCTTTTATAATCTGAAGAGTCTTCTTTTGTCACAAATAACCTTTGGTGAAACAGAAAGGTTCTTCAGAAGTTAAAGGTTCTTTATGGATCCTTTTAGACAAAAAAGGTTCTTCTATGGCATCGTGAAGCACCTTTATTTTTAAGAGTGTAGCTGGGTTGCAGACTGGTTTAGAGGGGTTTTGACCACTTTTTTAGCTGGTCAGGCTGGAGACCAGTTCACCAAGGCCTATCTAAAACCAGCTGAAGACCATTTTGGCCAGGCTGGGAGACCACTTTGACTAGCTTAAACCAGCTAAAACCAGCCAACCAGTGATGGTTTTAACTGTTTGAGTAGGGCCTGTCTCCCAGCCTAAAGAAGTGCTCAAATATCCCTGCAGCTGGTTATAAATTTATATAATAAAAACAGCTGGTTTTAGCTGGTCAAGCTGGTCTCCCAGCCTGGCCAAACTGGTCCCCAACCATCTAAAACCAGCTGAACACCAGCTTGGCCAGGCTGGGAGACCACCTTAACCAGCTTAAACCAGCTAAAACCAGTCAATCAACGCTGTTTCCAATATCTATGTCTCTCAGCCTGACAAGCTAAAGAAGTGGTCCAATATCTATGCTGAATAAAAACAGGTTTTAGCAGGTCTTCCTGTTCATAACTGGTTTGAAGACTGGTTTTAGAGTGGTTTTGACCACTTCTTTGTTCACGAAACATCTAAAATCAGCTGAACACCAGCTTGGCCAGACTGGGAGACCATTTTGACTAGCTTAAACCAGCTAAAACCAGCTAACCTGTTTCCTGTTTCAGCAGGGGTGCCTGTCTTCCATCCTGACCAGCGAAGTGGTCAAATCTCCTTTAAAACCAGTCTGCAAACCAGCTATGACCAGGCTGAAAGGCCAGCTAAAACAAGATTGTTTGTTTGTTTGTTTGTGTATTTATTTATTTATTTATTTATTTATCAGAGCCTGAATACGTTGAATATAAATGTGTTGTATTTCTGCAGGTTTTTACATTTTTATAAATAAAATATTAAATGCTAATTTAGAACGTAGACTAATTAACTTTATACAAAGTGTTATAATAGTTATTAAAACGTTTCCATTAATAAAAACGTCCATACAAAGGCAATAACTGGATTGCTAGTAACAAAAGGTTGCAGAAAGTTATTTGTAAGGCAAACGACTCCCTCTATCGGTGAGAAGCACACGCGATCCGTGCAAGAGCAGACATTACGTCAACAACAGCAGCAGCACAAAGATGGAATTATATTTGTATAGTTTATTCCAGTGGCACTATCTACTAGTTCAGCTCCATTTAGCCATATTAAACTCTCGTTATTGTTCAAAATGTTTTGCATGGAAAAGCGTTCGCTGCATTAGTGACACGTTGTGAGCATCACGTATTGCACAAAAATTACATCATAGCATGGTGGACGCATGAGCTCTGTGGATCCTGCCATGTTGGTGGTGTTCATCTAAGGATAAAACATGAGTATGTTTTTTGATATTCAACAATGTAATTTATTGTGATTTTTTTTAGGTAAAAAATAGTAGTTTTGGTTACACTGTTTAAGGTGTGTGTAATTTTATAATTAAGTGCTGCTGATTATTATTAACAACATACATAGTATAGAGTTAGGGTTAGTTGCATGTAATTATGCATAATTCACTGTTATTACTAAAGGGAATACGTGTAACATGTAATGTGTAACAAGGACACTAATGTGTCACTATATTTAATAATTCTCAGTGATTATAATTACAGTCATAATTAAACACTATTATTATTATTATATAAGTGATATAAAATATTATTGAAAATTATAAATATATATTTAGGCCTATGTATATTGTATATGTACATTATATGTTTTAATTATTTATATTTACAATAATTTACATAATATAAGAATTTATATAAATAATAATGTGAATTTGGATGAAAATAATGTTGCAATAAAAAAATGGTCTTAAAAACAGGCAAAAAAGCAAAGTATATAATATAATATAATATAATATAATTATTTATCTATGACAATTTAGAGGAAAATGTTACAATGCAAATAAATGTAAACGTCTTAAAAACAAACAAAAATAAAAGTATTTAATAAATATAATATAATATAATATAATATAATATAATATAATATAATATAATAAATATGTTTATGAGAATTTGGATGAAAATAATGTTGCAATTAAAATAAAATAATGCTCTTTTAAAAGAAAACAGGTAAAAAAAAGCAAAGTATATAATAATATAATATAATATATAATGATGAATATTTATCTATTTATGACAATTTGGAGGAAAATGTTACAATTCAAAGAAATGTAAATGTCGTAAAAAAGGCAAAATGCAAAGTATTTATAATATAATATAATATAATATAATATAATATAATAAATGTATATGTTTATGACAATTTGGATGAAAATAATGTTGCAATTAAAATAAAATAATGCTCTTTTAAAAAGAAACAGGTAAAAAAAAAAGCATATATATAATATAATATAAACAATACAATACAAAAAATACATATGGTCTTTACTCATCTTAAAAACAGGCAATAGAATAGAACAGAATATGTAAATTTTTCTTTCTATTTTTCTTTTCGTTTTTCTTTCCTCTCTCAATTTTTTTTATTCCAGACAGTCTGAATCAGGCATTATTTACAATGCTACATATTATTATTTAAATTTTTATTACTGTTAGTAGTAGTAGTAGTAGTAGTATTAACAATAAAGAGTGTTATTCCAGACTAAGAACACATAATGTTTTATTTTTGTCCACAAGTAAGAATGTTTACATACAATCTGTCATAATGTTCAGGCACATATTTATGATACACATTAGGAATTATGTTTTAACTTTCAGTTATGAAGAAATATATAAGCAGCACTTTATTGTCTTCATAATATATATATACTATTTTCTTTTCTTCCAGGCAGTCTGACCTTAGTAAGGCATTTTTACAATGCTAAATCTTTATAAAAAAAATAATTAATTACTATTATTATTATTATTGTTGTTGTTGTTAATAATACTAATAATAATAACAATATCACAATTCAGTTTAATTTTCTGTACAATATATTACAAAGTTGTAATACTGCAAATAAAGAATAAAAAAAAATTCTGTTGTCATAAGTTAACAGGCTTATTATATATATTTGTAAATCATGTTACATTATAAATGCAACTGCATGGCTTAAAATTCTTTATGAACCCACACTAGCTTCCAGTCCCTCAGTCGTCGTGTGCAGGAGCTGAGCGGCTCTTCTGTGGAGTGTGGTGCAGTCATTTGGACAAAGACGTCACTTCGGAACAGGCTCTTCAAAAAATGCTGAGGAGAGAAATGATAAGCAAGAATATAGTCAGTGTGTTTTAACAATGACAACAACCTTTGTAATGGCAAATCAGAAACAGACCACAATAATATCTAGATTCAAGAAATCATAGCTGCACATTACGTTTCACAGCCAAGAGTGTGTTTCCATGGCAACAGGCCACTGACGTGACAGTGTAAGGGTGGCTCTCGTCGAGCTGAACTGCCTTTGGTTTCCCAGAATCCTCTTCTTTCCGTCCAAGCCGACCACGTGCCCCTTTACCCCAGGTGTACACTTCCCCCTCTGCCGAATCAAGGAGCAGAACATTTAATCACAATTCGGAACATCATTTGGCTGAATGACATCTTTGTACTTCTGTTTCTTTGCATGTCAGATCCTGTGAGAATCATGAATGAACAAAGACGACATGAAACAATAAAGGTCTTCAGAGTCTTCTAAGCCTCTGGGACACAGTCGGGGTTACATGCTGACCTTTAGCCACATGTCACATTAATTAACCTACCTGCCCCCACTAGAGCACATTGTGTGACTGAAGCAGTTAATGGCGTGATAGCAGACTTATCTCAACTGCACTGCCATTATTTTAGCTGCTGTAGTTTGTGGCCAGTATAGTTTGGTTGCCCATGTCAAATTTCATTCTAAAACTAAATAAAAATAAAGAAGAAGAAGAAAAAAAAAGTAATATATTACATCAATTTTTCTTGCTTTTATGGCTATTTTTAAGACCTTTTTTTGTATTGTGGTACTATGTTTCTCCAAAATGTTCTAAATGTAATATATATATATATATATTATATATATATTTTATATATATCATATTTTAGATACTTAGCTTTTTGCCTATTTTTCAGACCATTATTTTTATTTTTATTTACTTTTTTTTTCTCCAAATTGTCTTAAACTTATACATAATTATATTGCATTATATTATATTATTATCTATTTTAAATACTTTGCTTTTTGCCTATTTTTAAGACCATATATTTTTTATTTATTTTAATTAATTATTATATTTATTTATTTCTATTATATTACTATCTATTTTAAATATTAAATTAAATATCGATTTCGTTTTTATATTAATTATTACATTTGTGGCGTTATTCTTTAATTAAAAATATAATTAAAAATGTATTTGTGGCATTATTTTTCTCCAAATAATCATAAGCATATACAATATAAATACTTTATTATATTATATTATATTATTGAATCTTATCTATTTTAAATACTTTACTTTTTGTCGATTTTTAAGACAATTTATTTATTCATTCATTTTTTCCAAGTTACCATAAGCATATACATAATAAATTAAAATAATAAATACAAAAAAATTATATTATATTACATTACATTACATTACATTACATTATTATAGAATATTACCTACTTAGCATTTTACATATTTTCCAAATGATCATAAACATATACATAATAAATTATTATTAGTGCTGTCAAATGATTAATCACGATTAATCGCATCCAAAATCAAAGTTTATGTTTACATACTATATATTTGTGTACTGTATATATTTATTATGTATATATAAATACACAGACATACATGTATAAATTAAGAAAAAATATTTTAGGTTTATATTTTAAATATTTATATTTATTTATAATCTAAATTGTACACAGTATAAATATATATACATATAAATATTTATTTGTAATATATACATGCATATGTGTGTATTTATATGTACAAAATAAATATTTAAAGTAAACACACACATAGTATGCAACCATAAACTTTTATTTTGGATGCGATTAATCACGATTAATCGTTTGACAGCCCTAATTATTATATTATTATACTGTTGAATATTATCTATTTTATCTACTTTACTTTTTATTGTGGCATTATTTTTCTCCAAATTATTTACAGTATAATTTAACTATAAACAGTTATATTATATTATATTATATTATAAACACCTTTTTACCTATTTTTATGACCATTACATTTCTTTGTATTGTGACGTTATTTTCCAACTGTAATTAATGTATACATTTATTTTATATTATATTATATATGCTTTTAAAATTTAATCTTTTCAAGTAAACTAAAACAAGAATATAATAAATAATTATAATAAATATGTAATAGAAATATTATATTTTCCCCCAAATCATGAAGGACTATTTATTTTTTTATTGAGCTACTTCAATAGACAGAAAAAAAAGTTAATAAAAGTTAATAATTGGGGCATAAATATATGTGTGTGTGTGTGTGTGTGTGTATAACATGAAAATGTTGTCACAATGTAAAAAAAATAATAATAACAATAGGCTTCATTTTTGTCTTAATTAAAAATATAATTTTTCATTCAAGTTTTTTCTTTTATTTGATTTTAGGGAGAAATATGAACTGTTTTATGAGATTCACTAGCACATTTGTCTTGTTTACCTGCTCCAATAGCCAGGGTGAACGCATCACCACACGCGGCCATGGTTATCCCCTGCAGTCCTGACACCTGATAGGGCACTCGACTGCTTCGGCGGGAACTACAGCCAAGCTGCCCATGCTGGTTACTGCCAAAGGTGAAACACTGACCTTTCTCTGCATTTAGGGCACACATATATAGTTTATGAGTCCATTCTCAGACAAAACAGCACACTAAACGGTAGTGTGAATGAAGTGCTCTGACCTGTGACTGCAACCGAGTGTGCTGTACCGATGTCTATATACAAAATCTTCTCAACATTTAGAGGAGCCGACTGGACGGGCTGGAACGTGCAAACCTCCTCCACTTGACAGTGAGACGAGGGCTCCTCTCCGCCAGAGACCTTATCCAAACCCAGCTTGTTAAACCTGCATTTAAAATAGTTATTTATTCATACAAATATCACTTCAGCAGGTATATGTAATAAAAAAATGCACTGAACTTTACTAAATGCGCACTTGTAGTGTACGTCAAATCTTAAAAGTATATTTTTGAGTGTTAATCTATAAGTATAAAAGTATAAAAGTAAAAGTGTACTTTCAGGATACTTTACTCAAAAATTGAATTACCCCATACGTTCATTCATCCTCAAGCCATATTAGATGTTTATGAATTTCTTCTTTCAGACGAATACAATCAGAGTTACATTAAAAAATGCCAAATGCCAAAAAATTCCAAGCTTTATAATGGCAGTGAATGGGCGTTGAGATTTTGAAGTCCAAAAAAGTCGTCTATCCATCATAAAATGTACTCCACACAGCTCCAAGGGTTAATAAAGGCCTTTTGAAGCGAATTGATGTGTTTGTGTAAGAAAAATATCCATATTTAAAACTTTATAAACCGTAATCTCTAGCTTCTGCTAACTAAGGTTGTTTTCCTTAGCCATAAACAAAACTTGAAAGCCACTCTCTCGTGAACAGGCTTACAACAGTTAGTGGAAGCTAGAAATTATGGCTTGTAAAGTTTGAAATATGGATATTTTCTTTACACAAACACATTGCTTCACTTTAGAAGGCCATTATTAAACGCCTGGAACCATGTGGTGTACTTTTTATGATGGATGGATGCACTTTATTGGACTTCAAAATTTCAGCAGCCATTTAGTCCCATTATAAAGCTTGGAAGAGCCAGGAATTTCTTTATATAACTCTGATTGTACTCATCTGAAAGAAGAAAGTCATATACACCTATGATGGCTTGAGAGTGAGTAAATCATGCTGTAATTTTCATTTTTGGGTGAACTGTCCCTTTAAAGAGAGTACAATTACTTTAAAGCACATTTTAAACCACTGTTTTAATCATTTTTGTGATTTCAAGAATTACACTTATTTTGATGTGTAGACAAAGAACTTAATTATAAGCTTATTATGTTTAAAGGTAATATATTTGAAAAAAATTGAAATGTCATCTTTACAAAAGTGTAAAGATGACATATAAGTTTCAATAGAAATCAAATTATTCTTTTTGTTTACCATAATAGCTTGTCAGTACATTCAACAATAATTTTAATACAACAGAAGTAATTAGGAAATTACATATAAAGATACTTTACTTTAGGTCCTACTTAAGTAGGTCAAAAAGCTGAAATGCAATTCAGTTTCAGTTTGCGTTTAAAGGGATAGTTCATTCATTTAGTTATCTTTTACTTACTCTTATTTAGTCCCAAACCTGTATGAATTTCCCTCTTCTGCTAAATACAAAAGAAGATATTTTGAAGAATGTGGGTAACCAAACAGTTTCTGGTCCCCACTAACTTTCATAGTATTTTTTTCTATACTATAGACGTCAATGGGGACCAGCAACTATTTGTTTCCCAACATTCTTCAAAATAAAGAAACTCATACAGGTTTGAAATAACATGAGTTTAAGTAAAATTTTCATTTTTTGGTGTGTATCCCTTTTTTATATTATATATGTATAGTATAGTATTGTATAAGTATAGTATCTCTGTAACAAGTGCTATTTTGTATGCATAAGTGTACTTCTTTTCACAACCACATCTGACAAGTCTGTAAGAATTATATAAAAAAAAGTATATTTAGCACTCAGACAGTAGGATGGTGTGGCTGACAGGGTGTGACTGTTATTTAAAGTATGGACATTGTGCTGGTCATTTCCTGTGAAGAAATGTCTTCAGCATTCATAGTCCTTTCAAATGCAAGAGCAGGAATGAGGAGTGTGAACTCCCTCAACTGGTTTGGCAATCTGTGAAAAAACTGCCTAGACAGCTAAGAAAGAAAGTCTTTGAGATTTTTTTACCTTTGGGATTCACTATTATTTATAATTGCGATTAGATTCATGACAGGTCAAGCCACGTGTGGAAATCTCTGACAGTCGACACTTCAACCAATCACATGCTGTCTGAAGTTTCAGTACATTATGCTGCCTTCAACTCATGCTGGAATAACCATATTTATGAGATTAGTGTACATTATGTACAGTTGAGGTAAAAAGTTTACTACCCCCATTCAGAATCTGCAAAATGTTAATTATTTTATCAAAATAAGAGGGATCATACAAAATGCATGTTATTTTTTATTTAGTACTGAATAAGAAATTTCACATAAAAGACATTTATATAATAGTCCACAAGAGAAAATAATAGTTCAATTTATAAAAAAAAATGACCCTGTTCAAAAGTTTACATACACTTGATTCTTAATACTGTGTTGTTACCTGAATGATCCACAGCTGTTTTTTTTTGGTTTTGTTTTGTTTTTTGTTTAGTGATAGTTGTTCATAAGTCCCTTGTTTGTCCTGAACAGTTAAACTGCTCGCTGTTCTTCAGAAAAATCCTTCAGGTCCCTCAAATTATTTAGTTTTCAGCATATTTGTGCATATTTGTGTTTTTCAAATCTTTTTGAATTATCTATCTTCTGTTGACTATAAAAAAAACTAAAAATAATATGATATTTAGGCAAAATAAGAAAAATGTATATTCAAATTTTCATTCTGTTCAAAAGATTTCACCCTCCGCTCTTAATGCATTGTTTTTCCTTTTGAAGCATCAGTGAGCGTACCTTCTGTAATAGCTGCATATGAGTGCCCTCAGTGTGAAAAGATTGATCTCAAAATCAAACAGTCATTGCTGGAAAAGGTTTAAATACACAGAATTGCTAGAAAATCAATTTTGTGGGACCTTAAAGATTTTTCTGGCAGTTTAACTGTTCAGGGCAAACAAGTGACTCATGAACAACTATCACTAAAAAATACATGTGCATCATTCAGGTAACAACACAGTATTAAGAATCAAGTGCATGTAAACTTTTGAACGGGGTCATTTTTTAAATTGAACTATTATTTTATCTTGTGGAATATTATATAAATGTCTTTTAGGTGAAATTTCTTATTCAGGTCAGTACTAAATAAAAAATAACGCATTTTGTATGATCCCTCTTTTTTTTTTTTGGTAAAATAATTAACATTTTGCAGATTCTGAAAGGGGGGTGTAAACTTTTGACCTCAACTGTAATTACAAATCTGAGGGTTTTCTGTGAGCACTGTTTTTCCCAGTATTGTGAAAGAACATATTGAGTACCTGTTGTTCCCACAGGCCAGAAGCTGATGCTGAGAGCTTATGATCATGGAGCAGTCGATCCCACACAGCACACGCTGGGCTTCAAAATCAGCTGGCAAACTCACCTGCTGCGGGCAGTTGTGGCAGTCTTGAGTGGCCAATCCCAGCCGGCCTGTCGGACGGAGAGATAACAGAGAGTGAGTGCGATAGAGAGAGAGAACGAGAGAGAGAGGAGGACGACGGAGCACAAAATGCCAGGTCTGTCTGGAGGCGCTGCTGCTGTCTACAAGAGTACAAAGAGAAACCCAAAGAAACACAGTGTTCGAGTGACAAGTGATGTTGCTCATTTACCGTTGTCTCCTCGCCCCCAGGAGAAAACCTCTCGCTCATTGGTCACTGCCAGGACGTGGGACGCTCCACAAGACACTTGAACCAACTCATAACCCAGCAGAGCCTCCACTATCTTGGGCTGAATACAAAGATGGGAACAAACTAGAATTGTACATGTTGTAAAGAAAATGTGAGTGGTGTGTCTGTACAACCTCGAAGACATGTTGCCAAATTGATAAATATACCTCTAGTATAATTCTAACATTCATTATTTAATATTTATTTGAACATTATACTCATTTTTATGTATTGTTATACATGTTTACATACACAAATGACAATTTCATCAAAAGTTCATTGTTCTCTATAATAAAATATGCAATAATAGATGTAAATTATACAGTTATTAACTACACAGAAACTCCAAAAACAGCAATAAATGAATGAGTAAGAAAATGATGAAACACATGGCAAAACATTACAGACTGGTTTGTAATTTCCAACCTTTTAATAAATGATCATTGCAGTTTTGTGAAAACTTTATCAGTTGTCCCAGCTACCGAAGTTCAGTGTATAAGAGTTTAAGAAAAGCCTAAAATGCTTGTACATCAATCATTTTTTTAAGTTTTATTTAGTAGTTGAACTTAAACTTTTTTTATTTGCCAAAGCAACATTTGTAATGTTATGTTTTTCATAGAATATTCATATTTTTTCTGCTTTATTTAAAAAAAACTAAAGCTTTTTAAAGAAGTCCATTTCCACCACTAAATAAAAACTTTTTTTTTCTCAGAATTGCAATAAACTCACAATTCTGACTTTTTTCAGAATTAAAATTTTTTACTTTTTTCTTACCTTGCTTATATATATCTTGCAATTCTGACTTTTTTCTCACAATTGCGAGTTTATATCTTGCAATTCTTTCTTCTTTCTCAGAATTGCAAGATAAAACTATACAATTCTGACTTTTCTCACAATTGCAAGTTCATATCTCACAATTCAGACTATAACTTGCAACTGCGAGTTTATGTCACACAATTCTGACTTCGTTTCTCAGAATTACGAGATGTAAACTCGCAACTGTGAAAAAAAGTCAGAATTGTCAGATAAAAAGTCAATGTTGCGAGATATAAACATGCAGTTCGGCTACAATTCTTCTCGCAATTGCGAGTTTATATTTAACAATTCTGACTTTTGATTATAATAATTTGTATCATGCATTTCTGACTTTTTATTCTTGCAACCGCAAGTGTATATCTTGTAATTGTGTGATGTAAACTCGCAATTGTGAGTTATAAAGTCAAAATTGTGAGATAAATAATGAACAATTCTGACTTTTTCTCATGCAATTCCGAGTTTATATCTCACAATTCTGACTTTATAACTCGCAATTCCGAGTTTGTCTTATGCATTTCTGACTTCATTTCTCAGAATTGTACGATGTAAGCATGCAGTTGCAAAAGAAGTATGAATTATAAGATAAAAAGTCAATATTGCGAGATATATACGCAATTTGTACTTTTTATAAAGTCAGAATTGTGAGATATAAACTCAATATTGTTACATTTTTCTCACAATTGTGAGTTTTATATCATGCAATTCTGACTTTTTTCTTGCAATTGCAAGTTTATATCTTGCTTCTTTCTCAGAATTGTAAGATAAAAACGTACAATTCTGACTTTTTTCTCACAATTGCACGTTTATATCACAGTTCAGACTAAAAAGTTAGAATTGTGATATAAAAAGTCAATATCACGTGATATATACTTGCAATGTTGATTTTCTCAGAATTATGTGACAAACGCAATAGCGAGTTATGAAGTCAGAAATGCGACATATAAACTCACAATTCAGATTTTTTCTTGCAATTGCAAGTTTATTTCTCACAATTCTGATGTTATAACTCGCAATTGTGAGTTTGTATCATGCATTTCTGACTTTTTATTCTTGCAGCTGTTTATAAGTTTATATCTTGCAATTCTTACTTTTTTCTCAGAATTGCGTGATGTGAACTTGCAATTGCGAGTTCTAAAGTCAGAATTGCGAGATATTAATGAACAATTCTGACTTTTTTCATGCAAATCCAAGTTTATATCTCACAATTCTGACTTTTGCAGTTGCAAAAAAGTACGAATTCTGAGATAAAACGTCAATATTGCGAGATATATACGCAATTTCTACTTTTTATAAAGTCAGAATTGTGAGATATAAACTCAATATTGTGATATTTGTCTCGCAATTGCGAGTTTACATCACGCAATTCTTACTTTTTTCTTGCAATTTCAAGTTTATATATTGCTATTCTTTTTCCTTTTTAGAACTGTGAGATAAAAATGTACAATTCTGACTTTTTACTCGCAACTGCGAGTTTATATCACACAATTAATTGCATTTGAATATCAAATAAATAAGATGCATGGATAAAAAAAAAAATTATAAAATAACAAAAAATTAAAAGCACCTCTTCCATTTGATCTAAGTGAGTATCCAGACACATCTTTGAACAAACCGGCATTAAACAACAGAAAAAGAAAAAATCACATTTGCTTCATGGAAAAAAATAGCTGCCACATATGGTTACAATGACTTCATTTCTCAGAATTATGAAATGTAAGCTCGCAATTGTGAAAAAAAGTCAGAATTGTCAGATAAAAAGTTAATATTGTGGGATATAAAAGTGAATTTTTTACTTTTTTTTAAAGAAATGATGCGATATAAACTCGCAATTGCTTTTATTCAGTGAAAATATTCAGTGGCACGGACTTCCATATCTTTTGTAATTTATTTGTTTTAGTTGAACATTTCTATTTTGCCCTAATTAATTTTTTAGTAGTTTCAGTCATTTTAATACTTGCATTTTTAGTTTTTCACCTAATATTCACATTCTTTCAGCTTTATTTCACTTTCAGTTTTAGTTAACAGTACCAATGTCACACTGATCACAGTCCAGTGTGTCATCTTCACGGTTAAACCCTGAGATCAATGTTTAAGATCAGCTTGTTTAACTAAATATAAAACTGTAAAACAATAGATCTCTGCATATTAGGTCATCCAAAACTTACCTGTGTCACATCATTGAAGTTCCCATGCCCAAGACAACCATTGCTTCCACTTCCAAACGTCATGATTATACCTCTGTCTGCAAAACCGAAAGCAAATTGAGCAGATTATAGTCGCTGTAGCTGATAAACAAAGAATTAAACGACAGCCATTCCTCCGTCAGTGCAAACCACTGGACGAGAAGAACAACTGAGCTGGAAGTGAGGACCTTTAATCCTCTGTGTCTGCTGGTGACCAATGATTTCCCTGCTGAGACGACTGCTAACAGCATATCCTTTACTTCAGAGCAGACAAATGTACACCGCTGTGCTACAATGCCAGGGGACAAGAGATTAGCTTTTGCGGTCTGAACAAATGGTGCTTAATGAGCTCTGTAGGAAGGATAGTAAAAAGGGGTGATTACATCCTCCTTTCATCCTTTTAAAACTTTATCGCAAGTGTTTAAATTACTCTAATTTCACATAGACAGCTACAGGCCAAGAATTGCCCACTTAGGCAGTAAAAGAGCATCTGATGGACATGTCTGTTGTGGTCTTATGTGGTGTTAGGGATGGAAAGTTCTGGCCTCACGACAATATGCCGTGACCTGCATGGAAAATACTGAATTGTAAGAAGCATACCTGTTAGACAGGTGGTGAAGAGATCTCCACATGAGACTGATTTGATAGTGACACCAGACTGTCCCTCCAGGAAGCGTGAGATAAACTGGGGCTGCATCTGCTCAAAAGCGCCAGGCAGAGAGGGCTCACCAGATCCAATCGAGGGGGCCTAGGATAGAGTCAAACCGAAATAAACACTGAAAACTGAAATTAAACATGATTTCAGTTAGGATAAAGAAACTGATCATCACACCTCCCATGTGATGAGCCTCCCTGATTTGGTGACGCCCATCTTCTGGGTGCGGCCCAGGGACACTTGAATAACCTCTGTGTTTAACATGGGCAGACGCAGAGGAGTGGAAATGCCACTGCCCCAAGTGTATACAGATGATAAAGGCAGTGGGTGCATCATCTTTGTTGAAGTTAGACTGGACAGCCCTCCTAATGGAACAAATGGCATCAGAAAAGCTACATGCACACATCAAACCAAAAGGGTTTAGACTTATTATGATTTAATAAATGGATTATAAATTTTATCATAAAAACATGATATTTATTCGGCTATAAACCCAAGGCTGTATTAATAAAATATGTAATGATGCTTTAAAATATTACAATAGTAAATAGGAGGATTTCTAAGGAATAAGGCCCCACCCCTAGTTCTGGTTCCGGTTACACGTCCACCAGGTCGCCCGTGAGGGCCTGTTTGCACAGTAGAAAGTGGCTTTTCTATTCTAAAAAGAGAAAAATGTCATCAAATAACTAAATATATAGCTATCGATTTAGTGGCCAAACAAAATGCATTTTTCAATACATAAAACATGTCCAAAAAGAGTACAATTAAATGTGGTAAATTTCAATTAAATTAAAATAATACTATTAATTGTGGTAGAAAAATAAAATAAAATGCATAAGTCAAAAAATATGATAGTAAAATTTAATTAAATTAAATTAAATGAAAATTGGCCAAATAAATGTACAATACTTAGCCCAAGTCCAAAAACAGTATCATTAATTGTGGTAGTAAAATAAGATAAAATAAAATACACATGTTCAAAAAGACATTTTCTTAAAAATAAAATAAAATAAAATAAAATTCTATTCAGTTCTATTCATTGTGGTAGAAAAGTAAAATTAAATTAAACACACACATCTAAAAAGACAGTTCTATTAAATATGGTAGTAAAATTAACAAAAAAAAAGTGTTTAAAATAAAATGCATTTACAATATTTAACCCAAGTCCAAAAACAGTACTATTAATTGTGGTAGAAAAGAAGAAGAAAAAAAAAAAGAACAAAGTGGCCAAACAAATACATTTACAACACTTTGCCTGAAACCAAAACCACTATTAATTGTGGTAAAATTAAATTAATACATAAGTCTAAAAAGACAGTTCTATTAAAAATAGTAGTAAAATAAGATAAGATAAGATAAAATAAGATAATAAAATAAAATAAATAAAATACAGTGCTATTAAATATGTTCAAGTAAAATAAAACAATAAAATAAAAATTAAATAAAATAAAATATGGAAGTAAAATTAAATATAAAATTAAATAAATAAAATTAAAATAAAATAAAATAAAACAAAATGTTATTAAATATGGATGTAAAATAATAAAATAAAATAATACACAAGTCTAAAAAAATATATTTTATTACATATGGAAGAAAAATAATAAATAAAATTAAATCATATAAAATTAAATTTAAAAATACATTTAATTTAATTTAATTATTAAATGAAATAAAATTAAATAAAATTAGTGGCCAAACAAAATGTATTTACAATACTTAACTAAAGTCCAAAATAGAAAAGTAAAATTAAATCTAAAATAAAATAACTAATATAAAGATAAACTAGTCATACCTCCGCATTTTGACGTTGCCTATGTCAGTGTATAGATTGAGCAATGGCCTGATGCAAATGGGATGAGCCATTATCTCATTGAGTTGGGGCCTTTTGGATGGGTCCAGATTCAGCATGTTGAGAATGAGTTGTCTTAATTCCGGGCTGTAACGATCTGAAATGGGGGCAAATGTGCCACTCATGATCTTCAGCACCAAAGCCGGCAGGTTCTGACAACAGAGAAGTAGCTTTGCTTGTGATTCAACATTCATTTAAGAAACAAATTAATCTGTGATGTTCCGATTCTTTCAAATCAATAACAAAATACATCTTACTGCTGCCTCAAAAGCTCTCTTGAGACTAGCAAGCTCATAAAGCACACAGCCTAGGGCCCAAATGTCACTCTTCTGGTTGTATGGCTTTCCTTCACACAGTTCTGGAGAGATATAACACGGTGTCCCCACAACCTGTCATAAAAAGGAGAAATTGAACTGTAGCTAAAACACATACTGTCACATTCACATAATTGCTGTGGTACTCACAGTATAAGCTTTGCTCTTGCTGACAAGAATTTTCGAGATTCCGAAGTCTCCTATTTTCACTATCATCTGGTGCTTGTCTAGGAGTATGTTCTGGGTTTTGAGGTCTCGATGTAGGATGAGTTTATTGTGCACATGATAAAGAGCCAATAAGATCTGAACAAAGAAGTGTAATATGGTGTCCTCATCTAAGAGGGAGTTGCAGCGCTTCTGTATGTAATCGGCCAGGGTTCCACCTACAATAATCATAAACAGACAAATAATTACAGATGTTGTTTTGCTAATCAGCAAATTTAAATACTGTACAGCAAATGCGACCATATCTTATAATTAAAAAAAAAAAAGCATGATTATTTTTGCCTCACAATAATAAATATCATGAATTTTAACTGCAGGATTGGAATAGGGATGCAACGGTTCTCTGTAAAAAATCGAACCGTACCATTCTAGGACCGGGGTTCAACTTAAATCTTTCAACGCATCTATAATATATACATTACAAGTCAAAAGTTTGGACACACCCTCTCATTTAAGTTTCTTATGCTTATCAAGGCTGTTTTCACTTGATCAAAAATACAGGAAAAAAAATAATATTGTGAAATATTATTACGATGTAAATCAGTGTTTTTCTATATTAATACACATTAAAATGTAATTTATATCTGTAATTAAAGTTGAATTTCCAGATGCATTACTCCAGTCTTCAGTGTCACATGATCCTTCAAAAATCATTCTAATATGCTGATTTATTATCAGTGCTGGAAACAGTTGTGCTGCTTAATTTTTTATTTTATTATTTTTATTTTTTTGGAACCTGTGTTACTTTTTTAGATCAATAAAAGGTTAAAAAAAGAACAGCATTTATTTAAAATAGAACGTTTTCTAACAATATACACTACTGGTAAAAAGTTTGGGGTCAGTATATTTTTATTCTTTCTTTTTTTTGAAAAAAATTAATACTTTTATTCACCAAGAATGTGTTAAATTAATAAAAGTGATAGCATAGATTTACATTGTTAGAAAAGATTTATATTTTGAATAAATGCTGCTCTTTTTAACTTGTTATTCATCAAAGAATCCAGAAAAAAGAATCATAGGTTGCACAAAAAAAAAAAAATATATATATATATATATATATATATATATATATATTTGGCAGCACAACTGTTTCCAACATTGATAATTCTAATAATAAATCAGAATATTAGAATGATTTCTGAAGGATCACGTGACACTTAAGACTGGAGTAACAGCTGATGAAAATTCAGCTTTGCATCACAGGAATAAATTATATTGTAAAGGATATTAAATAAAAAACATTATTTTATATTGTAATAACAATTTGGAATATTACTGTTTTTTTTTTTCTGTACTTTTGATCAAATAAATGCAGCCTTTTTAAATGCAGTTCTTTAAAAAACATTAAATGAGAGGGTGTGTCCAAACTTTTGTCTGGTAGTGTATATATATATATATATATATATACAGTCATGTGAAAAAGTTAGGACACCCTATTCTGTATCAGGACATAATAAAAAAATATATATCTGATCCTTTGAAGGTCTTACAATTTGTAAAATAAAATCTTTGACATATTGCACCATGTCCTTATTTATTTAACAAATTAAAGCCAAAATGGAAAAGCCATGTGTGACAAAGTTAGTGCACCCTTACTGTTAACATAGGAATTACAAGTTTAAGTAACGGTCAGACACTGCTATCAAATACCTTTGATTAACTGATCATCAGCAAGTGTGAGAACTTCTATAAAAGCAGAAGTTTTGGCAGTTTGCTGGTCTGGAGCCTTCAGGTGTGTGTTAACACCGTGCCAAAGTGGCATGACATTAGCAGTTATCTTAGAGAAGCAATTGTTGCTGCCATCAGTATGGGAAGATTTATACGGCCATTTCCAAACAATCTGAAGTCCATTATTCCACAGTGAGGATGTTTATTTTAAAGTTCACTGGCGTAGCAGTCACAAGACCTAAGCACTTCACAGTCTCTGAGTCAACCATGAACTCCTCTGTATAACACAGCATTCTAGAGTCAAATGTGAGGACATCCACCAGACAGCTAAAGTTGGGCGAAAATTGGATCACGCAACAGGACAATGATCCCAAGCACACCAGCAAATCTACAACAGAACAGCTGAAAATAAATGAATCAATGTGTTGCAGTAGCCTAGTAAAAGTCCAGAGCTCATCCTGACTCAAATGCTGTGGTAAGAGCTGTCCATAAACAAATGCCCACAAACCTCAATAAACTGGAGCAACACTGTGACAGAACAGTGAGCCAAAATTTCTCCAGAATGATATGAGATACTGATTAAGTCATACAGAAATGGATTACTTCAGTTATTGCTCCTAAAAGTTAATCTACAGGCAATTAAATCAAAGGGTGTCCTAACTATGTCACGCATGGCTTTTTCATCGACTTTATTTTTGTTAAATAAATAATGACACAGTGTGATATGTCATGTGATGTTGTTCATCTGAGGCTTATAAACAGCAAGTAAAACAAACAGTGTTCAGCTAATGTATGTTTCTGTTGATGGATACACATTCTGGCTTCACAACAACAGCGATGAAAAAAACGTGGACAAACAATTCACTGTTTTTCAATGCGGAATGAGTCATTAATTTCGTCCTGATAACGCGCGTATGCAGGTGAGACCTGAACAGCACAAGCTGATATCGGTGTTTAAACTAAACTCATTTAAGCGTTTGCCAGTTTAAACATTTAAGAGCCGGAGCTCGCGCGCGCAATGAGAAGATTTGTGTGTGCGTTCATCCGAAGCGCGCAAACCCGCGTCTCAGAACAGCGCGCACATATTAAGCTCTCTTTAACGTATTTAGTTTGAATGGACAAATTCACACAAAAAATTATGTCAAAATTCCCGTCTTGGTAAGTATTTGCATTTTTGTATTGCATTTTCTTAAAGTGACGGCACTTAATCAAACAGCAACAACGAAATAACGCACTGCTCTTGATTGAATAGATTTTGTAACTTTAATAAAGATTAATTTTTAATTTCTACAGTCAAATATGCAGTGTTATTTTACGTTTGATTACTTTATTCAATTTCTGTACCTAAAAAACTAATGTTCGACCCACCTAAAAACCTGTTTTTATTTTTTATTATTTCACAGTATAGTATTTTTCCCTAAACATAGCACATACTGAACCGTACTGAAACCGTGACTTTAAAACCGTGATACAAACCGAACCGTGAGTAAGTTGAACCGTTGCACCCCTAGTAGGAACACATTAAGTCACTATCAAAAATAAGTAAAATAAAGGTGCATGCCTGGAGCGAATTCCATTGCGATCATTAGCGCCTTGTCCTCAAGGAAGTTTTCATAATATTCAATAATGTTGGAGTGGCTGAGTAACTTGAGGACTTGGCATTCATTCTGGGCCGCGAGACGCTCATCACGGGTCATCTGCTCAACTGGGATTTCCTTCAAGATCACCAGCGCACGATCAGTGCGTCTGCGGCAAAGGTGCACTATTCTGCAACAGATAAAGAAATCAGGATGCAGGTCAATAAGTGGACTTGCCAGTTTACGTTTAACAGCTGAATTTTTTAGGTCTCAGTTGTCCAATGTCTATTTTTATCATATTTTTTAAATTAAAAATTGAAAAATAATTAAATTTAAAAGAACATACTCAAGTATGAACTAAATATAATTACTTAATTGAAAGTTATGCAACTAGGCAGTATACAAATGTAATTACAGCTGCACTCAAATTGTTCAATCCCCCCAGAGACAAATTCAAGTTTTTCTGAAGATCCAGGATTTTATAAAAATGCCATCAACCCCTATTCAACACTGCTGTTTTTAAGTCACTTATTTGTATGGTGGGGAACAAAGCTGTCTTAAAACGCAATTAAGCCTTTAGAAACTCTGATTAAAAAACTGTATTAGCTTGAGCCCATGCATGTGCTAAAGTTGAGCAAAAAAATGGCAAAGTCAAGTGACGTCTCACAAAAGCTATAGAGAAGAAATAGTTTTATTACATTAGAAAGTCCAAGGCCACATGAAGATTTCCTAGAGACACAGCTGGCAGTCTTATTCATTACTTTAAAATGTGTTGTTGTACCAGAAAACCTTTGAGGGTGAGATGACCCGACGAAAGGTGGAAAAAACATTTATAAATGCAGCGTACAAGAAGAACACTAGACAGGTAAGGCCTTTATGTTGAGGCATCTCGCCAAATACCACTTGACCAAAAAGAGCAAAAAGGCTTGACTTGAACATGATAAATTCATTTGGATAGACCTGTGGAGTTCTGTAAGAATGCTTAATGGAGTGATGTTTCCAAACCAGAACTTTTTGGACCTATGGAATTGCAGTATGTCTGGTGCAAAAAAAAGCAAAGCTTAAGCAGAAGAACACCATCTCCATCATCAAACATGGAGGTGGGCCAGTCCTGTTATGGGACTGTTGCAGGAAGTGGAAATTACTGTATGAAGGACATCATGAATTATATGAAGTATCAGGCCTTTTTGGCAAGAATTGGGATGCATTTTGGTGCAAGGACTGAAACTGATAAGCAATTTTAAGTCTTATTGTAAATATTTGGTTGAATTTGAAGTAAGTGTCAGTAAGCAGTGGCAAAGTGTAAACCAAAATCAGTGAGCTGAATAATTTTTCAGGTTAGGAATGGGCAACGATTACAGTAGAGAGGTAACAGAATCTTCTAAGCGCTTTCTAGAAGCATTTAGTGGAGAATATAAAGAATAAACAATTCTGCACCATTTTTTTACTCAAATGTGTAATAATGAACTTTCTCCAATAGTTTACTGATGCCTCCGTAGAGCTGTTTTCATAAAATTGTGTTCTCTGCAGCAAAATGTCCAAAAAGGGGGGTGAATTGCAACTGTAGCTATGCTTTAGCATTTATGGTAAACTGAAATATAGTACTACTTCAGTGTCATTATTGAAACATGGATGTCAATTATTTAAATATTTGTTATTACACTTTTGTAATAAAGTTTCAATTTAATTTAGTTAATGTATATTACTGAAAACACACTACAGTTAAAATTATAATCAGGTACTTTGCATGTGCTTTAGTGTGAGTCAACACATCAAATAGGTGTACATCTTTTCAGATTATTTAAACGTAATTATTTAAAATGTAGTTTAAAAACTTTAATTTGACTTTATTACAAAGGGCATAGTCCTGAAAGTGTACTGTGTGACTCTTAACGTGTTGCCAAAAAGTGTTAACAGAGAAACTGTTAACCATAATTATCCTTAGGCTACAGGCCTGACAGAGAAACTTCAATTTCCTACTAGACATTCCGGTTAGATTCCAAATTACGACAGAGATTCCAATAGGAACGTTGTAAACGTTGCTTTGATAGGCAAATAAAAAAAGGAGTAGGGCTATTCGTTGCTTAACAGTTTTTCTCCCTTTAAAAGGAAAAGTTTCGAACGTTTATTCAAACTCTTAATGCAACTGCAACTCGTTGAATAGGGAGATAATGGCAGTGTAACTATACTGATGGAATGCGGAAACGCGAGAAAGTGATGCTCTCTGTATGTTATGTTCCGCTAGCTCTCGCTCGGATTCTAAGAGGAGCGCTGCAGATTTGAAGTTCTTCATAGTTTCTCAAGTAAAACTTTCAACGAGTTCAAACGGTTAAAAAGTAATTTTTGTAAAGCAAACGAGTAGCCCACACGTGACTAAAACCATTTCGCGAACTAATAACGCGTTCGTAGTTGTATTTACCCGAATGCTCCTCTCCCGACCACTTTTATCTTCTCGTACTTCTCCATGTTTGCTGGCTCCTAAACGCGCCCCGTCACTAGGCAACACTTCCTTTATCCCTACAGAGTTCTGGAAGGGACAAAATACAGCAAGTGAGCAAGGGGAACTGACTCTGACCCCATCATTTGGTCAAGGGTTATGTTAATCAAGAGCACATTTAGTACTGAGGGAACCAAATATAGAAATGTATGAATTAACTACTGAAAAACAACTCAAAGTTAGCATTTTTTAACTGACAATGTGGACATTGAGAGAGAGTGTCCTAGTAGCTAAGTTAGTGATCAGTTGTTCAGACTCTATGATGCTGAATAGACTATCCTAAACCCTGTTCCTCAAAGCTAGAGATACATTTCTCAGGACAAGTCCTGTCAGCGACTCTTTTCTCAGCATCTGCACAATTAACAGGCTTCATTTTAAGCCTATCTAGACTAGATCTTTAAAGCGGGTTGAATCACAAATTCTTTTCAACACCACATAATACAGGTAAAACCGGTAACTGTGACTAGTGGACTAAAGTTTAGGGTGCTTCTGCGCTACCTGACTATTATGGTGTCACTTCGACTCTCAGTAAAAAGATTGGTCAGACACCGTGTCCACAAAATATTTCAAGTATGTTTTGGTGACCTAATGACTTTTTGGCTTGATTAGACCTCAGATAGATGAGAGGTCAGAAGCACATAAAGGACCTTTGTTTGCAAAATGAACATTTCCTCACCATATCAGACCTTTCTGAACATGCATAGACAGCAATGCAACTACCACGTTCAAGGCCCAGAAAGGTAGTAAGGACGTTGATAAAATAGTCCAAGTGACATCTGTGGTTTAACCTTAATTTTATGAAGCTGTGAGAATTTATTTATTTTGTGTGTATGTGTGTGTGTGTGTGTGTGTGTGTGTGTGTGTGTGTGTGTGCAGAGAAAAAAAAATGCATCAAAGACTGACACAAAAGAGAAGAAATTAAATAAAGTAATTTTTGTTGTATAATTGTAGTACCTCATCTTAAATTAAACTACTTTTTTATCTTTTTTTATTTATTTCACTTAACTTTTTAAATTAATAATTCAAAAGAACTTCAAAATAGTACTAGTGATAGTTTTAGAACTGTAAAACTGTAAAAAGAATTAGCTGCAGATATGAATGTTAAAAAGAATCAACAGCACCTTTGAGAATGAGTTTCAGCAGTGCCCTTTCGACTCTTAATTTTTTTTTTTTAAATTACATACAGTTCCGGTGAGTGTGAACATTGTACATTCCTGATCACTGACTGTCACATTCTGAGACAAGAAACATTTTAAACATGGATTACAGTGTACTTTATGGGATGAACCAAATATGCAACCGAGCTGGTTCTGGAAAAGTAAAAGCAATGTTTCAGAACAGCAAAGACGACACAGCCTTTTGTTTATAAATGCGTAATTTTTGCTCTATTATATGACTCAAATTGCCAAAAAGTATGCATATGCTACAAATAACTCATGCTAAGCACCACTGACCTGAATGATTGCATAAAGAAGGAGTAGAAAATACACTGACTGATGTGTCAGAAGCAGCATTAGAGGTTTATGCTGTCATGCAAATTGCCGGTTAGTTTCTCTGAGAATTTCTGTAGTATCAGCCCTGAGCAGATTCCCAGTTCTCACGCTTCAGTGAGAATCAAACAGATTTACATCTGAATGAATCCTAGACTGAATTAACACCATTCTGAATCAAATAAATTATCTTTGATAAGCCTTTAAATTAGAGTTTCATCATCATATTTAATTTATTTATAAAGACAATAATGGCAATGACTAAGCAGAACAATGCGACTGTTTTTTGTTTTTTTGAAAAGAAGTAGTTTGAAAGGTGAAAAGTTCACAAAATTATCTTTTCAAATTCGCTGAAGCCTGACACTTTAAAGTGTATTTTTATGTGCTGTGTGACATTTAAATATTAAATTAATATTTAAATATCTCAGCTTCAGGCTGCCAGAATATTAGAAAATGCAAATGTAAGTGACTGAATAATGAAATAGTTTCGCATAAATAATACAACATTATTTAAAATAATATATTTTTTAAAGTCATCATGGGTCATAGTCTGTTACAACAAGTACTCCAACATGATATTTCTTAACAAAGAGTTATCACATTTCATGTGAGCTTAAGAAGGAACTAAGGTTACTGCAAATATTTAATACATATTTTTCAATGACTGAGCAGGTATTGTAAATAACAAGCAACTGGTATTTCCTCAAGTTCCGAATCACTGATTACTCATCATCCTTCATTCAGCTCAAGCTAACCTTAAAAGACTAGGGTTTGGAACACCTACACATACAGACTGCTCTATGCATAAAGACAAAAGAATCAACGAATCATAGAAGAGATATGACATTCTCTGAGTGTTCAGATGAGTGCACAATAAAGAGGGTTCAGGGTTTAGGATTGATGCTATTTCACTACATTGTAAATGGTTTGTTCTGAGCTTGTAGAGCGCTTACCATGACGGGTCATCTTAGGATATTGTTTTTTTTTTTCTGTGGGTGTGTGCTGCTCTCTAGTGGCTGTTGGAGGAAAAATTCAATGGAATCTATGAAATCCAGTTTTTACTACTACACCAGATTACAGAAAGATGTTGATTAGGTTAAACAACTATGAATGGCTTTGGTAATCTTTTAGAATGTGTGAAATATTGTTTTTGCATTTCGCTTGAACGTTTTGGGCTGTTCTTGAAAACGAGTAAAACTGTTTTAAAAGCATTTTGAAATGACTTAACTGAATAGACTGGGAACAAAAAGTATGATATTTTGATGTAGCCTGTGAGAAACGTGCATTTCAGAGTAAACGTGGGCTAATTCTAAAAGCTGCGACTCTGGTGGGACTCGAACCCACAACCTTTGAATAACCTCACTCATCAATCTAGAAGTCCAATGCGCTATCCATTGCGCCACAGAGCCTGGCGAAACAAGCGTTTCGAACACGTAATAGTTCCAATGCCCGTCCACTGCAAGGCTGCAGAGGAAAAACAAGTCCTCGAGTTTCTGTACGAATGAAGCCCTGTTAGAAACGTGGAGTTACTGTTAGTTGTTTCCTGTTCAAGAAGGAAGCCCCACTGTCAGAGGAGAACACAGAAGCCCCAGAATAACTTCGCAGCTGTCGAAATGGATTGCAACACGTAGCTGTCATTTCTCAGTTATTGTTAATTTATAGAAAAGCGCTCATTACATAAGGCACCGCTGGGATTCGAACCCAGGATCTCCTGTTTACTAGACAGGCGCTTTAACCAACTAAGCCACGGCGCCAACCTATGCGCGTTCGCACGGAGGGAGTCCCTTGCAGTTAAACCGCGAGAGGTGATCTGTTCGTTAACAGTTTGATCAATCGTGAAAATGGACATTACAAAAGAGAGAAATCGCAGCCCTCGATATGGCAGTTACAGTTTTTCTCCATTGGTTTGGCTCATTTCTTGAAACAGAAATTACATTCTCAAAATTCTAAGATCATTTGGCAAAACAGTGTTACAGTTTAGCACAACACTATAGCTCACTTGCAAAAGCTCATATCTCTCCAAAAACAGTTCACTCATGCATCAAAACTAAATTCCTTTCCCATTTAAACAGTCAGTGCCCCCAAAATGCTTCGTCCCTTTGGCATTGTGTAAGCACTGCAAGTCAAAATGTTTAGATGTTTTGTCACTATGGCAAAGGACCACTAAAATATCCCTCATGTCCACCTTACAGTCTTAGACCAGTCCTTCAATGACAATGGTTACTGTACTGTTTTTGTCTAGCTAACAGAATACAATTGTGTATAAAACTGAAAAAAAGAAATAGGATTTTAGGGTAAGAGTAGCCTCCAAGGTTTGACGTCACACAATGCACTCATACTGCCAAGGAAATGGTAACTAATTTTTTTATTGTAATGATCAACCACACACAAAGTAACTTCCATATATCAGAGCAAAAAGAAAATGTATACAGCATAATAAACTGTAATATAAACACACAAACAAAAAACTAGAGTGCTATAAATAAAGCTGGAGTTTCATAACAGTTCTTCACTGCCCGCCATCCTCACCCTCCTGACCATCCACACACTGCAGTCTGTGTGGCCACAGATTCTCGTGGTCTATAACTGTGGCCCGAATTTCATCCGGGACAGCACAGTGTCTTCGTGCACCACGGCCTCTTCCACCTATTCCACCACCACGCACCCTTACTCCTCCTCTTCCTCCTCTTCCTCCTCTTCCTCGAGCAGGCAGCTGCCCTTGTTCATTTACTTGGCCAGGTGCCTCCATGTTCAGAAATAGTACTGGTCCTGCATGGTCAAGCTCTTTACATACATGTTTGGCAGCATTCACAGTCATGGGCAGCACCTGTCAGGTAACTAAACATACTGTTTGATTGGTCATCTGAGATGTGTGAAACTCCTCCTTCATTAGTCAAGTTCTAGTTTCACCTGACTGTCAATTGCTGTAATAAATTGTATTCAAATGTTCCAAGGATTCACCTACTGTATGGTATTCATGGTATTATGGTCTTGACTAATTTTGACAATTGAACAGACTATTGTGCATGTAATGACTTATACAATAAAAATGACGCTGACACATTTTGGAGAGAACAACCATTAGACTGAGAATTAACAATCAGTTTAGATCAACAAGATCTATTCACTTGGAAATTGTGCTAAATGTAGGCTATCTGTACTTAATCATTTGCAAAGATGTACTTAGACATTTGCAATTTGATGAAATGAATGAGAAATTCAATTCTGTTGTAAACAATTGCCAAGTGGTTTGGAGGTTTGTCCATGTTGTTTTGAGAATGTAATTTCTGTTTCAAGAAATGAGCCAAACCAATGGAGAAAAACTGTAATTGTTACGATTTGAAGTTGCTTCATCTCAGTGTTTTCTTGGCCCATTCCTGGATAGATGAATGAATGGATGGATGGATGGACGAATGGATGAATGGATGGACGGATGGATGAATGGATGGATGAATGGATGGATGAACGAATGAATGGATAAACAAATGGATGGAAAGATTTATGGATGGATGGATGGATGGATGGATGGATTGATTGATCGATGGATGGATGGATGGATGGATGGATTGACGAATGGATGGATGAATGAATGAATGAATGAATGGATGTATGAATGGACAGACGGATAAATGGATGGATGGATAAATGGATGAATGAATGGATGGATAGATAAATGAAAGGATGAATCAATGACGGACGAATGGATGGGTAAAGAAATGGTCGAATGGATGGACAAATGGATGGATGGATGGATGGATAAATGGATGGACAGATGGATAAATGGATGCATGGCTGGACGAATGGATGGATGAATGAATGAATGAATGAATGAATGGACAGACGGATGAATGGATGGATGGATAAACGGATGGATGGATGGACGAATGGATGTGTAAACGAATGGACGAATGGATGGACAAATAGATGGATGGATGGATGGATAAACAAATAGATGGATGGATGGATGGATAGATGGATGGACAGATGGACGAATGGATGAATGACCGCATGGATGGATAGATGAATGAATAGATAAATGCATGGATGAATGAATGAATGGATGGATGGATGGATGGGCGAATAGATGGCTGAACAAAATTGATGGATGGATGAAGGGACTGTAGTCTACTTTGCAGTGGTAACCTCAATGTGCTTGCTTTCTCTCTCATTGTTGAGATTAGTTCATTGATTGGTTCACATCATACCTCTGCCCAAAGTGGTGAAACACAGCGGCTTCCACTCCTGGAAATGGAGGAAGCTTTCTCTCTGGTCCATTCTATTCTGTCAGGAAGTTGGGCTGTGACATTCTGAGTGAGGACAGCTTTTCTCACTGCTTTGTTCATTCATAAAATGTGTGCAGTCAGAAAGTTTTGCAATTAAGGACAATATCTGCATACATTTTTTTCAGAGCTTGTCAAGGAGAAGATGCAACAATCTTAAAGGTTTAGTGATGATAACGTCAGGGTGATGCTAACTTCCAGACTGGCCTACAAAAATGTCATCCATGAAGCACTCTGTTACCTGAATATAAACCTCCTTGTCAGCCTTGTTCATGCTTTAAGAAAAACTCACAACAAATTCTTATAATTTCTTATGTGACTGTGGTACATGCCTAATCTAGTGTGTTGTGTGAAAGTTAAGTACTAAGCAATCTATCTGAAGAACAATGTAGAAAAACTGATGACGTTTCAATATGGCGCCCTCTGGTGGCTGAGAAGAAAAAAAAACATGCTTTACTGCACAGCTCTTCACCAACAAAACTGCTAATTGCATGCTAGCTATAAACATGTAGTGTTTTATCACAAGCTTTTTTTGTAAACCTTATATTATAATGAACTGATAAGGTTTAAGAGTAAAGGTATTAGAAAAGTGAATGTTGTTAAGTGTTTGTTTAGATGAAATCTATTTTGAACTTGCACGTATTTACTTATTATTTGTGACCCTGGACCAAAAAACAAAAACAAACAAACAATCAGTCTTAAGCAGCACAGGTATATTTGTAGGAATATCCAAAAATACATAGTATGGGTCAAAATTAACCTTTCTTTAATGCCAAAAATCATTAGGATATTAGGTAATCATGTTCCATGAAGATATTTTGCAAATGCTCTACCGTAAATATATTAAAACTTAATTTTTGATGGTAATATGCATTGCTAAGAATTTAATTTGGACAATTTTAAAGGCGATTTTCTAATTTTATTTATTTATTTATTTATTTTTGTATTTTCTACTATTTCCTATTATTATCAGTGAGGAAAACAGTTAATATATATATATATACTTTTTTTTTTTTAATTGATTTATGTTGTAGCCTACTGTCACGTGTGTCCTTCCTGAATAAAAGCATAGCTTTAGGCCTACCAAAAAAACCCGGTCATAACAGCAATACCACAGTATTAAAATAAAAGTGTAACAACCGTATTATATCTGCTGTAAACGTTTAGAAAATGCTGGGGGGTGTAGGGGGCGTTTACTATCCCTCTTTCCTGCTTTTGGTGGGGAGAGACCGGGGGATTGGAGGAGACGAATCCATCTGTATGCAGTTCACAGCGCTTCCGTCGGCCGGAGTATCCTGCCGTTTTCTTCAGAAACTTGAAAACTGTACGCGATGGATGAATGCTAAAACCGCCTCACATCCCCGTCCTTTTTGTTTCTTTTCCTTTTTATTCTTCTTTCCCTAAAGGCGTTTCAAACGTCTTTGTTTTAGGAAACAAGCTCTTTACAGTCACAGAAAACAACGTCCTGAGGTAAGGAGCACACGTTTGTTTGTAGCAACAGAGTTGTTACAGTGTTACGAAGCACGGATTGAGTTCGACTAGAAAGAATGGACTGTCGTTTGTTCTTAAAATGTAATTTGTTTATTGTTTATTTACATCATACTAGTCATAAAGCTACTATACTTAATACTTAAGTTGTCAGTGCATTCATGTACGTGTATAAGATGCACATATTGCACCAAAAGTAGATAAGAGGGATCACAAAAAAGGATTTAGGATCAAATTAGGGGGGTTTCTTTGTTCTCAGATTTACTTCGGGATTAACAGATAGAAATTAGTGAGTCATCGCTCATGCCGCTATAGTGACCAAGTAGACAACTATTTCAACTAACCCGTTCCTGCATGTTCGTTGTTTCATAACTGTTGCATTAACACATAAAAAACTAATGCTAAACTGAAAGATATGCTAATGTTTTATTCCTGCATAGCCTCATATTCTGACCAGCGATTACTCATTTCTTCCTTAACGGTGTGCCATGTTACAAAATGCCAAGCTGTGATTCATAACTTTGTGTTTCTCCTGTAGAAGCATCATTATGAGTGTACTGCCCCCTGTACGAAAAGACCGCATAATCGGCCAGCTTCCTAAGGTACTTTATTTACATTAAGTGCCCTGATGCTCATGGTATTGTTTGTTCTGAAACCCATCCAATTTAACAAGTCTGAAATCCAGCTTAAGTGCTTCCTGAAGTAATGAGTGTTAATATTCACTCCTGTTGTAGTGCTTCAGCAAAGGTGCTGCTTTGAATACAGAGGATGAATTCCACAACAAGGTGAAGACGGCCTGTCAGCAGCAGAGGACAGGAACTGTGGGGTGAGGTGTTAGCTTTTGTTGAACCCATGAGACATGGTTTATGCAGCATTGTTTTTATCCAGTGTCTTTTTACCTTTTTGTCCAGTAGGTTTAAGATCTCCAAGGTCATTGTAGTCGGAGATCTGGCAGTGGGGAAAACCTGTTTGATTAATAGGTGAGCAAAGCTGCAGATTTAAATGGTTAATGTTTAATAGCTATATCAAAGAATTCAGCTTGCTTTTGAGTTACTGTTTGCCTGAATATAGTAATTGAATCTATTGAAATTTCTTTTTTTAGATTTTGTAAAGACGTCTTTGACAAAAATTACAAGGCCACCATCGGTGTAGACTTTGAAATGGAGAGGTTTGAAGTTCTTGGGGTGCCTTTCAGTTTACAACTGTAAGTACATTTTTTGACAGTCTAACTGTCTATAAACAAGTGATTTCTGTAGGTATTTAAAATGAGTTTTTGTTTTCATTTGTCAGGTGGGACACTGCAGGACAGGAGAGATTTAAATGCATTGCCTCTACATACTACAGAGGAGCTCAAGGTATATGATTAACTAGAAATAATATTAAATAATGCAAAAAAAAGTATATTGTACAATTTATGTCCAACAATAGTTCATTTTAATATACAATAATGTATAATATATCTAAGTCTGGTAATAAAAGTATAACTACTTAATAATTAGATAATTAAATGTTTTTTTTATATTATTTTTTAATTTAAAACATAATTTTTAATTCTGCATATGTGACCCTGAAGCACAAAACCAGTCATAAGTAGCATGGGTATATTTGTAGCAGTAGCCAACAATATACATTGTATGGGTCAAAATGAAAGATTTTTCTTTTATGCCAAAAATCATTAGGATATTAAGTAAAGATCATGTTCCATGAAGATATTTTGTAAATTTCCTACCAGAAATATATTAAAACATAATTTTTGATTTTTGAACTTACTTTGGACAACTTTAAAGGAAATTTTATTTATTTGTTTATTTTTTACTGTTGAGGTATTAATATTCTGTCCCTTTCCTTGTTTACAGCTGTAATCATTGTGTTTGATTTGACTGATGTGGCTTCACTGGAGCATACAAGGTAAATTACATCACCACTGTAATTCTGCCCTCTGGGTTAACAAATACACATTGTGCTTCACACTTTGAAATGTATCATTCTCTTCTGAAGGCAATGGCTGGAGGACGCAATGAAAGAGAATGATCCTACCAGTGTATTACTCTTCTTGGTTGGCACGAAGAAAGATCTGAGTGTGAGTGACCATTTTTATTATTTTTTAATTTGCATTATGCTTAATAAAATATAAATGTTATAATATTACTCATGGCCATGCATAATCCAGTATGGTCTCCCTCCATATACTGTATGTACATGTTTTAAGGTAAAATGTTTACATACACCTCGCAGAATCTTCAAAATGTTAATTATTTTACCAAAATAAGAGGGATCATACAAAATGCATGTTATTTTTTATTTAGTACTGACCTGAATATGATGTTTACATATAGTCCACAAGAGAAAATAATAATAATTTATGAAAATGATCAAATTCAAAAGTTGTCATATGCTTGATATGTTGTTACCTGAATGATCCATAGCAGTTTTTGGTTTAGTGATAGTTGTTCATGAGTCTCTTTTTGTTCTGCTCTAGAAGGAAAAACGATACATTAAGAGCCAGGGGTGTAAACTTTTGAACAGATTGAAGATTTTGAACATATTTCTTATTTTGCCTAAATGTCATATATTTTTTTTCATTTAGTACTGCTCTTCAGAAGCTACAGAAGATATGTACATGTTTATCTAGAAGACAAAATAAGCAAAAATTTCCCTGATCTTCAACATCAAAAAGTTTTCATCCCCCAGCTCTTAATGCATCATGTTTACTTCTGAAGCATCAGTAGGTGTTTGAACCTTCTGTAATAGTTGCATATGAGTCCCTCAGTTGTCCTCAGTGTGAAAAGATGAATCTCAAAATCATACAGTCACTGTTGGAAAGGGTTCAAATACACAAAAATGCTGAAAAACCAAAGAATTTGTGGGTCCTGAAGGATTTATTTGAAGTGGGCAGTTAAACTGTTTAGGACAAACAAGGGACTCATGAACAGCCATCACTAAACAAATAAAAACACAGCTGTGGATCATTCATATAACAACACAGTATTAAAAATCAAGCGTATATAAGCTTTTGATAAATTCAACTATTACTCTCTTATGGACTTATGTAAACGTCTATTATTTAGGTCAGTACTAAATTAAAAATTACATGCATTTTGTATGATCCCTCCTATTTTAGTAAAATAATGAACATTTTGCAGATTCTGCAAGGTGCATGTAAACTTTTGACCAATGTTTAATAACCAATGTACCAATTTCCTGCAGTCTCCTGCACAGTACACACTAATAGAGCAGGACGCCATTAAACTGGCAGATCAGATGAAAGCAGAGTACTGGGCTGTGTCCGCCTTGTCTGGTGAGTTCCGGACTAGAGATATTGCTGTAGTGTATTATATGTTAATGGAATATTCTGTAATGTATTACAGTCACAAAATATTTGGGAAACCTTTATGGCTTATGTTGTTTAATTACTCTTTTTGTGACTGTAGGGGAGAATGTGAGAGAGTTTTTCTTCAGAGTGGCATCTTTAACATTTGAGGCCAATGTACTGGCAGAACTGGAGAAGAGTGGATCCAGACGTATTGGCGAAGTTGTTCGTAAGTACTTTAAAGGTCAAACAAAAATGAAAATTTGCTAGAAATCTACTCACCACAGGCCATACAAGATGTGGAGTTTGTTTGTTAACCAAAAAAGATTTACAGTAATTTAGCAATACATCACTTGCTCACCGATGGATCCTCTGCAGTGAATGGGTGCCATCAGAATGAGAGTCCAAACAGCTGATTAAAAACATCACAAGTAATCCACACGACTCCAGTACAGTGGGTACGGAAAGTATTCAGACCCCCTTAAATTGTTCACTCTTTGTTATATTGCAGCCATTTGCTAACATCATTTAAGTTCATTTTTTTCCTCATTATTGTACACACAGCACCCCATATTGACAGAAAAACACAGAATTGTTGACATTTTTGCAGATTGATTAAAAAAGAAAAACTGAAATATCACATGGTCGTAAGTATTCAGACTCTGCTCAGTATTTAGTAGAAGCACCCTTTTGATCTAATACAGCCATGAGTCCTTTTGGGAAAGATGCCACAAGTTTTTCACACCTGGATCGGGGATCCTCTGCCATTCCTCCTTGCAGATCCTCTCCAGTTCTGTCAGGTTGGATGGCAAACGTTGGTGGACAGCCATTTTCAGGTCTCTCCAAAGATGCTCAATTGGGTTTAAGTCAGGGCTCTGGCTGGGCCATTCAAGAACATTCACGGAGTTGTTGTGAAGCCACTCCTTCGTTATTTTAGCTGTGTGCTTAGGGTCATTGTCTTGTTGAAAGGTGAACCTTCGGCCCAGTCTGAGGTCCTGAGCACTCTGGAGAAGGTTTTCGTCTCATCTTTCCCTCGATTGCAACCAGTCGTCCTGTCCCTGCAGGTGAAAAACAACCCCACAGCATGATGCTGCCACCACCATGCTTCACTGTTGTGACTGTATTGGACAGGTGATGAGCAGTGCCTGGTTTTCTCCACACATACCACTTAGAATTAAGGCCAAAAAGTTCTATCTTGGTCTCATCAGACCAGAGAATCTTATTTCTCACCATCTTGGAGTCCTTCAGGTGTGTGGTTCAGGTTCCTGCAGTGATGGTTGACTTTCTACAGCTTTTTCCCATCTCCCGACTGCATCTCTGGAGCTCAGCCACAGTGATCTTTGGGTTCTTTTTTAACTCTCTCACCAAGGTTCTTCTCCCCCGATAGCTCAGTTTGGCCGGACGGCCAGCTCAAGGAAGGGTTCTGGTCATCCCAGACGTCTTCCATTTAAGGATTATGGAGGCCACTGTGCTCTTAGGAACCTTAAGTGCAGCAGAAATGTTTTTGTAACCTTGGCCAGATCTGTGCCTTGCCACAATTCTGTCTCTGAGCTTATCAGGCAGTTCCTTTGACCTCATGATTCTCATTTGCTCTGACATGCACTGTGAGCTGTAAGGTCTTATATAGACAGGTGTGTGGCTTTCCTAATCAAGTCCAATCAGTATAATCAAACACAGCTGGACTCAAATGAAGGTGTAGAACCATCTCAAGGATGATCAGAAGAAATGGACAGCACCTGAGTTAAAGCCTGAGTGTCACAGCAAAGGGTCTGAATACTTAGGACCATGTGATATTTCAGTTTTTCTTTTTTAATAAATCTGCAAAAATGTCAACAATTCTGTGTTTTTCTGTCAATATGGGGTGCTGTGTGTACATTAATGAGGGAAAAAATGAACTTAAATTATTTTAGCAAATGGCTGCAATATAACAAAGAGTACAAATTTAAGGGGGTCTGAATACTTTCCGTACCCAGTGTAAATGAATGCTTTTAAATGAAAAACTGTTGTGTTTGTAAGAAACAAATGCTGCTAGTTCTGTCCCTATTTCTTAACATTTTGGCTGGAGAAAAACATTTAATGGAAAGAGGGCTTGTGAGCTGCAGACAGAAGCTAAAATATTTTAATGATGATTTTGTTCATTACAAATGCACAACTTTTAATGTAACACTCCACGTTTTTTGAAAAAAGGCTCAATTTCCAACTCCCCTAGAGTTAAACAGATGAGTTTTACCGTTTTTGAATCCATTCATCAGATCTCTGGGTCTACCGTTAGCACTTTTAGCATAGCTTAGCATAAATCACTGAATCAGATTAGACCATTAGCATCTCTTTCAAAAATGACCAAAGATTTTCGATATTTTTCCTATTTAAAATCTTCTGTAGTTACGCCGTGTACTAAGACCGACAGACAATAGAAAATTGCAATTTTTCAAGCTGATTCAAAAACGGTAAAACTCATCTGTTTAACTCTAGGAGAGTTCGAAATTGAGCCTATTCTCAAAAAATGTGGAGTGTTCCTTTAACTTCCCAAACATTAATTGATGGACTGGAGGGGTGTGGATAACTTGTTGATTATTGTGATGTTTTTATCAGCTGTTTGGACTCTATTTTTGACGGCACCCATTCACTGCAGAGGATCCATTAGGGAGCAAGTGAAGCAATGCTAAATTCCTCCAAATCTGTTCCAATGAGAAAACTAACTTGTTTACTTCAAATGGCCTGAGCATGAGTAAATTTTCAGCCAATTTTTATTTTTGAGTGAGCTATTCCTTTAATGACATTTGATCCAGTGGAATGTTACTGTATCATGAATAGCTGTTAATTATATTACTGGTTCCCCTGTTCTCCTGTGAGTGACTAGATTTCATTTATTCATTAAAAGCCATTCCAGAGTTATTACATTATTACGAATAAGATGCACTGATGAATAATATTTATGATATTTATGAAAATGAAACTTTCTTCTCCACACAGAAATCAACAGCAACTCAAACAATCTGTATGCAACTTCCAAGAAGAAACAGCCCAACTGTTGCCAGTAAAACTGGCTGTGTGAAAATGCAGACATTTGCACCAACATATAATGGTACCAAAGCAAAACTTACACACAAATGTACATATATGTAAAAGCATAGAAGAGAATCTGTAAGATTAGAAATGTGGGATGGACAATATTCCAACTATGCAACTGTACAGAGAGCAGTGTGGTTTGTTATTCATAGGGTGTAACTGAATATCTGCTGGATGAAAGAAAACATTCCTTTGTTGGAAAACCTGAGGGAAAGCTGTATTCTGTTTTCCCAAGAGTTCTATGCACAATTTATGCACAGTCATTATCAGTGATTACTACATTGTGTTAATTAAAAATACTTTTTATTTCACATTTGCATAGTTTACAGTTAGCAGCGATTTCAAAAGGTACGCAAGAGGATCATGCATGAGTTGCACAAAAAGCAATAAACAGTGATAAATGTATTTTTCTATATTAAAAAGCAATTTTGCTACATATAACTTTTTAATATAGGTTCAAATTCTTGCTGTAAAGATTTTAAAAGTATTAGGGCTTATATACTTTGTTTTCTGTGATTCACATTTCATTCAAAATAAAATGTTTTTCTCTCTCCATTTACTTAATTATTTTAAAACCTCTCACAATAAACAAAATAGGTATTTTCCCCAAATATGTTAACATATCATATTAATACTATTAATATTTTCATTTAATAGATGAAATCTTTCATTGACATAAAAATCTGAGTATCAGTGTGATAGTGACCTCTATTGGTATTTTAGTGCAACAACAACAGACGTCAAATCCATTTAGTCCTAACAAAATTCATACCTCATCACATACAACACTTCATGTCACAAGCGGCAAATGATTCCCTAAAGAGTCCATTCCCTAAATTAGAATCTAAAATTTGACATGAATATATTTTCCTTATTCCTTTATATTTAACCAATAAAGTTTTTAAAAAACTCCAGGTATTGGCTGTCTATCTGAGATTGCAGCTCATTTGGAATGCAGTGGGAATATTTATAGTTTTCCTTTAGCCACTTTCCCCCCTCACTGTTTTCAATGGCCACAGCAGCAATACCTACAAAGCATAGAGAAATAATAACACTAATTTACCAATGTAACAAAGACTAGTAATAAGTGAACATAAGCTATTATACCCTCTCACAGAAAACAGATGTCCAAATTTCTTGTTGTATCTTGCAGCAAATAAGAATGTCAATAAACTCATTCAACCTGTCATTCTTCAGTTACATTATTTATTATAATAGTGCCCTAAAGGGAGAATCAGTGTTACAGAAGGATAGTTTTGGGTGGAGAGGGGCAGTGTCTCAAAATATTTCTTTGCTTTTATTGTATTAGCTGTTTTATACTTACCTACAACAGTAGCTCCTTGATCCTCCACTAGTTTGACAGCTGCTCTCATAGTTCCTCCAGTCTCAATCCACTGGTCTACTAAAAGAACTCGCAGACCTGAAGTACATCATAACATATAGGACAGCAGAGCTGATTAATAAATCACTGCAAGCATTTTAAGTAAAAAAAAATGATCCACTTCATTGAACTTTCAACTTTAAATGCCCTTTTCCATTTCAATATAGCCTTTAACAACATTATCAACCATTATAGTAAAAATATATGAGTTTACATGCATCAGTACCTGGCTTTAACATGTCAATGCGCACTTCCATGAGTTTCTCTCGTCCAGAGTAGTCGCTGTACTCCTGAGTGCGAGTTTCAACGCATAAGTGTCCAGCTTTTCGAATGGCCAAAAATCCTTTTCCTAAAGTTATGGCCACAGCTGAACCTGAATTTGCAAAAGAAAGTAAAAATAAAAATGAATTTTCCAGTTATTCATCGAAATAGACAATAGCATTTCAATATCAAGTTTATACATTTCATTAAAGTGATAGTTCACCTTAAAATGTCAATTATCCCGTGATTCACTCACCCTCAAGCCATCCTAAGTGTATATGACTTTCTTCTTTCAAATGAAATCAGAGTTATATAAAAAAATTCTGGGCTCTTCCAAGCTGTTGAGATTTTGAAATCCAATAAAGTGCATCCATCCATCATAAAAAGTGCTCCATATGACTCCAGGGGCTAAAGGCTTTCTGATTTTCTAGAATGTCTAATTGAATTAGTATGTTCTATGTCTAATTTTCGCTGTCGGGTATAGAGTAAGCTCTGGTGATCATTTGCTAGTCTCATGAAAACCAAGTTTTATTTATAGCAAAACCAGTCTCCTCTTGGCTTATATCGAAATCCTCCAACATTTTTATTTACAAATTCTTGTTTTGTACTTCTAATTTGTGACTGCTGTTTTGTTTCACTTCCATGTCCATCACCGCATTCACCTACTCTCTCATGAACGTGTGTATGACAGTTAGCGAAAGCTATGCGCTTATAAAAAGCTTATAAAGCTTTAAAAATGTATATTTTTCTTACACAAATGCACCAAATCCCCAAGCTGTGTGGAGCACTTTTTATGATTGATGGATGCACTTTATTTTCCTTCAAAAACTGCCACTCACTGCCATTATAAAGCTCGGAAGAGCTTAATATATAGCTTTAATATAACTTTACAATATATAACGACTGTATTCGTTGAAATAAAAACGTCTTGAGGGTGAGTAAATCAAGGCGTGATTTTCATTTTGGGGTGAGCTATCCTTTTAAGCCAGGCTTTAGAGATGGTCTCGAAATTTATATGCCACTCTATATTTAGCCTAGGTGTTATATATACTGCAACATGTGAACTGAGCTAAAAATATAGTCTCTAGAGTTCAGACTGCCTTACTCCACAGCTACAAAAGAGAAAGTTTTATACCGAGGATGAAGCCCATGGCATCTATTCCAGCCACCAGGTCAATGGTCTCATTCTGGAATGGTCTGAGAAGATCTCTTACGCAATCTGACAGTGCCTGTATCAGTCAGGAGTGACACAAAACTGAGTGCAGAGACTATAAACTATAAAACCCATCTCAGTCAAGCACATTCTAACATGTCCTACTTTAGCTACTTTTCAGATTTTAAGATACATTGTTTTAAAGCTAGGTTATTCAATAACGTACATGGTACACTGGGTAAAGTCTGTCGTGCAACAAGAGCGATTGTTTACCTGTGAATTGCAATAGAGTCTTGAGGGGTCAAGCCATGCAAACTTTGGTCCCTTTGTGTTTGGTGCCATAAGAGACAAGTACCAGCCCTTTCTTCTTGGGAGAACTGTTAAAACCTCCATTCTGGAAAGAGCGCTAGACTTGTTGTAACGGCGTGTATTTGGTGTCAAGTTTAAGTACTGTAAAGTGGGCGGTTTCATGTCTCCCCCGAGTAGATTAATCGCTTACCCATTTGCAAAACCAGAGCACAGGACAGTATTTGTGTTTAGTCAGCATACTACACAGACAACATTATTTCAGTAAACGAGGTTATAAATGAGTAAGTTACAGACTGATTTTCAAAACAGAACTTTTAAAAAAGCATATTTTCACCCTTTTATACTTTTTAAGGGGTATCCTAATGCAAACCTGAAGTGTAAATGTGACTATTGTTTGTTAACGCACAACAACAACTTTTATGTTCGATCGAGATAGTCAGTCAAATCAAAGACGGGGGTTGAGCTGTCTAATTTGGCGACAGCTGTTTTCTGCGATGTGTTTCTTAAAGTATAAAACGTAAAGAAAGAAAGATAAACGCTCAATAACGCCATAAGATTCGCTACAGTGTGACAGCCTCCTGACTAGCCGGGCTGAATGCGCTCTTTTTATCATCATATCAATCCGCACTATAGTTTGTGCAGACCTAGAGTGCTACATGCAAGAAATAATATCCCTCCGCGAAGTCAGCTGAGGCACAAAAGTGACGCTGACAGCTGTCATTAAGCAGTGATCAAGCACAGGAGCCAAGCAGAAATATGACGGATTCAGAAAGAGTGAGGACTGCCCAAAATAAGTTCAAAGGTTCAAAGTAGACCAATGAGTCATCTTGACTCCTTAAAATACATCTATACATTTACAACAGTCACAAAATAACTGAAAATAGTGTTTTAACACACACACACACACACACACACACACACACACACACACAAACACACACATTAGGTTTCTTGAATTGTAGAACCTTCATAGACTTCTATTGTTTACTATATTTTCTATCCCCTAAAACCTCCCCCTTGTTTGCATTGTTATAGATAAAGATTAGTACTTTTTATATTTTTTCTATCGTGGGGACTGTCGGCACCCTGATATCGAAAATGTAAATTCGTTTAAGTTTTAACACTTTCATTTTCAAACAAAGGGAATTAAAACACGCTTTAAGAAATTCTTATACGAATACGTATACTGAATTTGATTTTGAAAGAATTCACTCGATATGATGTCTTATCTTTACCATAACAAATATTGATTTTTGTAACAACAATAGCGACAAAGCTACAATTAGCCTATTATTTGTAGGCTACAAAACGACCGTCAATAAAAATACAGTTTTATTAATTGCTGAATGAACGGCAGTACATGGAAAAATAATAGGGAAACCTGATACAAAAAGCCTAAGCAGACGACCATAAACGTCTTTACGTGCCATGAGCCGCCTGTTTCCACTGAATTGCGCCTCATTATGCATGACTCGCCTATACAGTCCATCCAATCAACAAAAGATTGAAATGAAGATACTATGGACAATTTTATTGTTGAACCTTTTGGTCGTTTCACATTTTATTGTCTTCAAAGATTTCTTATAGTGACCTCTTGGTTGAGCAGCTGACTAATTTAATTGTTTAATATAGGAAAATATTTAATATAGGGAAATATTCCTTTTTGACCTATATCGGAAAAGTGTGCAATTTAAGCAAACAATGCAAATAATGGATTCCTCTGTACATCAGGTATCATGAGTACAGTTTTGCGCTGTTAAAAAAAGTAGCATTTTATACAATAATTTAGTTTTATGCTCCAAGAACTGAGATAAATAGGCCACTAGACCATAAACATTTTGAATAAAGGGTGGTCTATTTCTAAATTACACAGCGTATTGTGGTGAAGTAACAGTCGTCAGGTATGTGGAAGTCCCAGTGATTAATATCCTAGCAAAACTTTTTAATGAGCATTAAATTAATACATCGGGCGGATTTTCCAACAATGTCGCATGTTGCCTCTGGTGATTTTACATCATTTGTTTCCTCCCCCACCAATCCGATTTCTTTGCCAAAGCCCACTGCACTGCTGGACTCAGTGGGAGCTCCTTGAAAGCCGACCATAAATATTTACTTGCACATACTCAATTCCTGATTTATTTGGTTATATTGTCAGTTCGTTTTTGTACCCTTTTCAACAATGTTGCACCAGACCAACTGCTAATAAATAAGAGTTAGAATCAATTTTAATTATATGATCTTTTCTTAGAAATACAGCACCGTGAAGCTACATATTTAGCTAATTGCTTGAACGCAACAGCCATGTACAATTGCAAATATATTTACATATGGACAACCGTGCGTTCTCTTCTCAAATGACTATTTTTTTCACTTTGCTGGCGCCTGCGTCTGTTAAAAGTCCCAAAGTTAAGATCCATGTAACCATAGGAAAAGACTGACTGATGTTCAGTAACTGCATGGAGATCTTCATTGGTCTGCATAGAAAAAGACCACTGTTCCAAATCAGGTCACTACCCATTCCCTTTGTGAAATTAGAATGCCCAATCTCGTTGGGTCGGAAGAATCACCCCATCTCTTGTTACTATGGAAAGCGCCAAAGGAACCTCCTCCTTGCTGCGTCACCAAAGTAAATCTCGAAGTGTGGGGAGCGATGGGGTTACTTGCGGTCACAACACACATATCCATTACACCCGACATTCATTATGTAGAATTACATATTACGGCGCGAGTGAATACAACAAAAACGGCTTGATTAAAAAGAAGCTAAATTAAAAAATAAAATTGTGTTTGAATATAATTTAGAAAAACATGCCCTAGTCCTATTGCATTTGTAGACATGATGTAAAGTTCCTATTGTTTTTTCTTCCATATTCAAATACCTCCAGGGTGTCGAAAGTCAACTAACTTTTAAGGTTTTAAATAAAATAACGTTTGCGATATATTTGTGATGTGTAATTAAATAAATTTAAAATAAAGAATGACTGATTCTAATGGAAAGCTCTCAGCTGTTGTCGCGATTGCTACTTCTTATTTAAGAATTCCTTGTAATCTGACTTTTGTGAATAATGAAACGTTTAAAAGCAACGTATTTATATAAAAAAGAGTAGGCTGTGAGATATCCAATCTTTTGTTTGGAGTGTCTTTGCAGTGCCTTAAATACTCGTAAATCTATTTTCTTATGCTTTTTACTGTAACACCACGCTTTTTATTGTCCTAAAATGTAATAAAAACGAAAAAAATAACAGTAATACAATAATAAACGTGGTTTTAACAAAACATCGATTTACTTTAAAAAACGAATCAAAACAAAACAAGAATACCCTTTTATTTGTTAGCTTTTGCCTTGCAACATTTCCCTCTCGCAAATAAGAGAAATACGAATTTGCCTTTTGCAAATACATAATGTCCACTGGAAATGAGAATCCATTGGAAATCATTGCACATTGTTCACTTGCCACCGAGACGCCAGGAGGAGGAAACAGATGCACATTAGGGTATTCAAGTTCATTGGAGGAGGAAAGGGTTAATTAAATGAAAAACCCCTCCCATTATTGACCAACAATATATTAATACCCACGGCAGCCGGTGAAAGAAGCCGGTACTCGTTGAAGAGGAGAGGCTGCGGTGCTGTCTGAGACTCCGTGGTGCTGAAAGTGCCGCCCGCCGCGATGTGGTCCGTGTTTTTCGTGTTTCTGTCTTACCTAGACAGGAACTTTGTTAAAGGCGAATTCTTAAGCCAAGCTTTAGATGCAGAAAAAGAGAGCAAAGAGCTCTTTTACATGCTTAACAACACTCTTTGCGCCAAAAGTTCGATTGTGGGTGATTATCACCTCCATCAGGTTACCGATGGGGCTGAAGAGGTCCGCTCTGTGCATGACTCTGAAGGCCGCCTGGTCGACTGCTCTGTGATCCAAAACGAAATGCAAGTCAAATCCTTCATGCACGTTTGTAGACTTGGGCTGAGAAACCAAATGAGCTCTGATCTGAAGACGAGTTTGACTGGGGTGTCTGAGGCGAAGGCGAACTGTAACAAGTTGAAATCCAAAGGCGACAGAAACTCGAAGCCGAACTCTGATGCCGCGAACAATAAAAAGACGCGAGCCAAGCGAGGCTTTACTTATCCCGGAACACTTTGGTGTGGTGCGGGAAACATCGCAGATCATTATGATCAGTTAGGTAAGTTGACTTGAGTATTATTTTTCATTTTCGCACCTTAGCAGGTGTTTAGGCAATTTATGCATGTGACTCCCTCCCCAGGCGAATTCGAAGAGACCGACAAATGTTGCCGCGTTCACGATCACTGCCCGTACGTCATCCATGCGTTCTCCTCCAACTATGGATACACCAACTTTAAATGGCACTCTCTTAGCCATTGCGACTGCGACAATACGTAAGTTTGATGTAGTCCAGATATGTAAGTTTGATAGATGACAGCAGCCTCCAGCATCATAACATGCAATACCTAATTTAAAACAACAAAAGTATTAATATGATCTATATGTGACCCTGGACCACAAAACCAGTCAAAAGGGTATTTTTTATAAATGTATAAATATAAATAAGCTTTCAACTGATGTATGGTTTGTCAGAATAGGACAATATTTGGCTTGAGATACAACTGGAATCTCAGGGTGCAAAAAATCCAAATATTGAGAAAATCGCCTTTAAAGTTGTCTAGATGACATCATGAGACACTTATGATAATATTTAAAATTCTGTTATTCTGAAGGACTAAAATGTGACTAGTTGTGACAATTATTGAGATTTACACTGCACCTGAAAGCTGAATAAATAAACTTTCTAATATATATATATATATATATATATATATATATATTTTTTTTTTTTTTTAGAAAATTGGCTTTAAAGTTGTCCAAAATGAAGTTTTTAGCAATGCATATTACTAATAAAAAATCTAAAAAGTTTAAGGGAATTTACAAAATATCTTAATGGAACATGATCTTTACTTAATATCCTAATGATTTTTGGAAAATCGATAATTTTGACCCATACAATGTATTGTTGGCTATTGCTACAACTATACCTGTGCTACTTAAGACTGGTTTTGTGGTCCAGGGTCACATATGCTGTTTTAATGATGTTAAATTAATTGCAAGATGTTATATTATTGTTAGAATTTTAGTGTTTTTCTTATTCTGTTTAATTGAAGGACTTAATTGTGACTAAAATGATGGAAAAAAAACTGACAATTATGCAAAATACATACATTTTAACCTTCAAATCTTTTGTCAACTACCCTCAAAATGTTAAAATGTCACCCTGGACCACAGAACCAGTCATGAGTTTTATACATCATATGAAAGCTGAATAAATAAGCTTTCCATTGATGGTTTGTTAGGATAGGACAATATTTTTAGATATAACTATTTGAAAATCTGCACTTTGAGGATGCAGTAAAACCAAAATATCGAGAAAATCACCTTTAAAGTTATCCAAATGAAGTTCTTGACAATGCATATTCTAATCACGGTTTTGATATATTTACGGTAGGAAATGTACAAAATAGCTTTATCGAACATGATCTTTACTTAAAGTTTCAAGTTAACAATTGTAGCAGGTTACGTTTTTTTAAGCTGATTTTAGAGCTGCAATCAAATCTAAATCAGTATCTTTATGTAAAATGCTTTAAAGTGTCATTTTGAAATCTCCATTATAGCTAATTAACATTTATACAATTATCATCTGCATCTTACAGCTTGAAGGAATGCCTGAGACGTGTCAATGACACTTCATCTCGGGTGGTTGGACAAGCCTTCTTTAATGTGATTGAAGTGCCTTGCTTTGAGTTTTCATTTGAAGAGCAGTGTGTTGAGCGTCACTGGTATGGGGTGTAAGTATCAAATTCTATGTAATTCCATCTGAATCCATCCTTAGACTCTGACTTACACTCTACAGTAGCCATATTAATATCCAAATTATCAAATTTTTAACTCTTCTCTCCATCATTAAGGTGTAAAAAGTATGACAGAGTTCCCGTCGCAGTGATTAAAGAATCCATCCCTTATGACTTTGGAGGCATCGACGTCATTGACGTATTGACTATTGCTCCTCCTAAGAAGAAACAGTCAGATGAAGAAAACCAGAACAAGACTGAAAGCACAACACAGTCGGCATTCTCTGAATCAAAGACCACAACCCCCGAGGAGCCCTCGCTCACAAATGTGGTGACAGCTGCGGAGGATTTCATTAAAGTGCTCGCCACAGTCTCCACCTCTCAGAGCTCGTCCGCTGAAGCAGGTAAAGGAGAAACTCAGGCATCAGAGAAGAAGAGGAAGAAGAACTCCGGCAAGAAGAAGAAAGACAACAAGAAGAAACGAGGAAAGGGTAAAGGCAGGAAGAAGAATAAAAAACTTGACGAAGGAGTGACCGGCGCGCCGCCGACCGGTCAAACGGAAGAGGTCATGGGGAGGAACAGCTTTGCTGAAAAAGCAGCGAAGATGAATCGGTTGAGCATCAAAGATAACAACTTCATGAACAGCGAGCTAGACTCTGAGGGCAATTCAAATAAGATGATGCGAGATGATCCTCAGAGGATGGCGAATGATAATCAGGATGTTGTTGCCTCAGTAGAGACACATAAAGAACCAGAGATTCTAGAGCACAGACAACCAGAGTTAGTCTCCTCCTCGCCTACGGCTCACGTTACCCCAGCTGCCCGCGATAAGACCAAGCCGAGACAAAGAGCCGGAAAGAAAAAGCAAAGAAAAAACAATCCTTTCACAGAAGCCACCCAACTTCATTTCAAGGAAGAAACTCTCTTGACTAGTCCGTCTGAAGGCGTCAGCCTCACAACGTCTACAACCGAGAGTCCAAGAAAAATCGACCACACGGAAGAAAAGGGACCTGTAGTCACTCCAACACAAAAAACACCCATTGTTAGAACCAAAAGGCCAAGTTCGAGGCAAAGAGATGGAAGAAAGAGAATGAGGAAAATCTTTGACTCCTCTACAGAAGAACCTCCTCGTGATATCAGCTCTCAGGATCCGCTATTGTCCACGGGTTCTGCAACTGTCGGGTCAGCAGATGTACTAGAGCGACTGGGATTGGACCAAACGGAAAATCTGAAGGACACCAATGGTGGAAGAAACAAAGGAAGGCGTGTAATCAAAATCTGCTATGAAGCTGTTGTGCCTGACGATGCAGACACGACTCCTCTTCCGACTCTGGATGCTGAGTTTCAGTTGAAGGATCCTGAGATAAACACAGCACCGATGTTTCCTCTCCTACAGACTATCGCTCCGTCCTCAGCAACCCACAGACCTAGGAACGTGAAAATGAAGAGAAGCAAGGAGAGAGGAACAAGAGAAAAGCTTGGAAAAGTTAAAAGAGAGTGAAACTCAAGAAGCTCCACACGGTTGGTTACCTTCTAGGCTGCCATACGATATGCAGCAACGTTGTTTTAATAAGCAGCATGTTTTTACCTACTCTGTTTTTATAGCTCCGTTGATGGTAGACTGACAGATCAGATCAATTTTATATGAAGCATGTGTTTCTCGAAATTATTGCTGAATAAAGTCAATAAGAGCACTGGTGGTCTTTCCATAGCGTGGTTTGAGAAAACATTCACAGTATGGGTTTTGTTCTTAATAAACCAAATGTTAAGTGTTCTTCCAGATAACCTGATTATTTACAGCACTTGCTATGTGCCTACAGTGCATTGAGTCCATTTATGATCTAGCACAGACTTTGGCCTGCCTAGGCCTTTGCTAGTGGAATTAAGCAGAAAGGGTCACATTCTTCTCAAAGGATAATCTGCTTTAGGTGCCTCACCCACCGTCCGACATTAAATGAGTATTGTAATACTGGACTCAAATCACCCATCAGCTGACCCTCACATGATCTTATTAGAAAGCAAGGCCTATGCAGAATCGCAAGCTGAAGTAGGCTAGGCAATGGAAGTACAGTTGAAGTCAAAAGTTTACATACACCTCGCAGAATCTGCAAGATGTTCAATATTTAAACAAAACAAGAAGGATCGTACAAAATGCATGTTTTTTATTTAGTACTGACCTGAATAAGATATTTCACATAAAAGACTTTACATATAGTCCACAAGAGAAAATAATAGTTAAATTTATAAAAATGACCCTGTTCAAAAGTTTACATACATTTGATTCATAATACTGTGTTGTTACCTGAATGATCCACAGCTGTGTTTTTGTTTAGCTCCGAGTCACTTTTTTGTCCTGAGCAATTAAACTACCCGCTGTTCTTCAGAAAAATCTTCTAGGTCCCACATATTTTGTGGTTTTTCAGAATTTTTGTGTAGTTGAACCCTTTCCAACAATAACTCTGTGATTTTGAGATCCATCTTTTCACACTAAGGACAACTGAGGGACTCACATGCAACTAATTCATAAGGTTCAAACGCTCATTAAGTGAAAACTTTTGAAATGTTAAGATCTGTAAATGTAAAGGGTAAAATGAACTTATTTTCTCTTCTGGGAAACATGTCTTTTGTAGTCTCTAAAGGGCAGTACTAAATGAAAAAAAAAAAAGATATTTAGGCAAAATAAGAAAAATGTACACTCTTCATTTTGTTCAAAAGTTTTCACCCCCAGCTCTTAGTGTATTTTTTTTTCCTTCTGGAGCATTTGAAGCGTTTGAACCTTCTGTGATAGTTGCATATGAGTCCCTCAGTTGTCCTCAGTGTTAAAAGATGGATCTCAAAATCATACAGACATTGTTGGAAAGGGTTCAAATAAAAAAAAAATGCTGAAAAATACAGAATTTGTGGGACCTGAAGGATTTTTCTTAAGAACGGCGGGCAGTTTACATGTTTCAATCGGGATTTTGAATATTTCATTAACACTTCACTACTTACTGGAGCCCAATGTGGGATTTCCATTATTCAAATGAGGGACCACCCAAATTTATTCATATTATGGCCTGAGCTGAACATCACACCATTTTGCATCACACCAACTAATTCCTCCTTCTCAAGCCGCTATACTCAGCAGTTTCAGAAGGAGCGTGTGAAAACAATGTGGAGTCTCATACCAGCTCCCTGGTTCCCAGACAAGGAATAATAATCCAGCATTCAGAGGGTGTAGACATTATGAAATAATATACATTCCAAAAACAGTACAATAGTATCACTTACAAAGCATAAAAGACAATTCATGATTGATTTCGCAGCGTTTCGTGCTGTTACGGTCATGGAAATGGGGTTAAGAGGGCGGGATCATGTTCTCATGAGAACAAGAGGCTTTTGCTGAGTAACTGCATGTTCTGTCCACATGCTGAGACGAGACGTGAAAGCTCATCTAAAGACCACAGAGGAACTTGAATGTCAAGGGGGTAAAAAGTAGGAATAGTGGCTAAATAATTTTAAAGCAAGGTGAGCTTTATGTTTTTAAGGCAAAAAAAGTTCTTCCCTCGCAGCCGTAACGTTTTATACTCAGGGCTGAACATTTTTGGTTGCTAGGTAATTTTCCTTGAGATGCCAATCATGCATGAGGAGGAAACATCGGACCGTGAGCAGCTACAGAGTCTTAAGCTGAAAGCGAGTGCAAAAATCAGATGAATGGTTGTCTCTTACTCTATAAATACATTGGAAAGCAATACTTGATTTTTAATAGCTTTCATTACTATACTGTTTTTAGAGGAAAACAATGTGTTTTTTTCTACACTACATAGACTTCTATTGTTTTTATATAGACCATTGTACAGAAATGGGGCTAACTGCTGTCTCACAGCCAAAAAAAACCCAAAAAATAACAACATACATTTAAAAACCTTTCATGTATTCAAATCTTAGATGTCTACTAAGATCCTTCTATTATCCATTTTAAGTATTAGTAAGCTTAATACTCATAAAATCATCATTTAGTGGGTACTTTGAATTAGGAGGTGGCTGTCCCGAACCCTAACCCCTAAATTACAACTTGAAAATGATATAGAAATTGTTTTTGTATTTTTTTCCATTGCTGTTTTTAAAAGCACCTTCTTGATTCTTTCAAAAAGTGAAGTTCAAAAAAATATAATAAAATATTTTATATTTTCTTTGCTATAAAACTTTGTTTAAAAACATGTTCATTTTCATGTCACTATACCAAAACAGTGTATGTTTTAGTCCATTGGCTGAGACTGATTTTAACTACACACAATTTATGATCAGGAAACATTCATGTTTCCCTCTCTCTCCACATTATTTTAAGGTAAATGAGTTCAAACGTCTGAAAAATCTGTGTGTAACTTTAAGGAATGTCACTAACAAACACCTTTTTTCTGTAATAAACTTCAAGAACATTTAGCTGTGTGTGTATCACTGTTTAGAACTTTGCTAGCTAACCATGTGCTGATTAGCATCTTTGAGCTAGGTTCAAAAGTATCTAAAATTGTCACTATACCGTAACATGCCATCATTCCAGTAGTGACAAAAGGGAACACATAATCCTTTATTTGGTGCAAATAAACAACATTTTTGTACAGCTATGCAATATTTTTGTATTTTAGTATGTTTAAGTGTTTTAGTATAAGAGTTAAAATTCTGTAATGTGATGTGGTCGCTACCAAAGCATTACTGTCACTACCGAAAATGTGCAGTCACTACCGAAACATGGAATATTTTGTTAAAAATTAAATTATACTGAATTATCAGCTAAGATGTTATGAAAGTATTTTGTTCAATGTATATTTAGACTAATGAATCCTTAAATTTTAAATCAGTATGATCAACTTTTTGCCTTTTGCAAAAAAAAAAAAAAAAACTGGATTCAAAATAAAACGAATCTCATAAATTACACTAAAACGTTGCTAACTTTGCTAAAAAAGCAATTGCTATTGATTTGCCTCTGAAAAAAAGATGAATAAAATAGCAAAAAATATATTTACAATGTAGATGTAAGCAAAATCTTAATAGGTCAATATAACCCTTCTAATTAAATTATTATTACTGTGTTTCAGTAATGACAAATTTGGGGAGAGGACAAATATTCCAAAACTTTCTGAAAATACAATATGAGAATTAACTGCACAATAACTAGAAATGTTTACCTTGGATAGTATATTATATAAATATATATATATTGAAGGATCTGATGATCCTCAAATGCAAATTGTGTGTTTTGCTTCACAAGAGCAAACATACGTTTGTGTTGTTTTTTTTTTACTTTGTTTTTTTTTATATATATTTTTAACTTATTCTTCGTTCCTTTATTCATTTATAATCATTTATCATTTTATTATTCCATTTAATCATTTATATTAGTCATTATAGTCATTTACATATTGATTACATTGATTCATTAATTGATTAGTCATTTATATTATATTATTATTGTTTTTAATATATTTTTCCATTGTTGCTTAGTCTTATGACTGTGTGATTTCAAGGGCTGTTTGTCTTCATGAATAAGATATATGAGGGAATGTTTATGAACCTCAAGGTTTATGTGATGTTGTTGTGAAGACATTTGCTATAACAATACTTGTTGGATTTGTGTTCTTCAGACGGAGTCTGAGCACTGAGACATACGCAACTAAGACTATTCAATAAGCTCTGCTCCTTTTTATCACCATAACTTCGTCTCCTGCTTCTACTCTTCATTTTCACTGTTTTTTCCTCAGTCAACTTCTTGGCTGACAGAAGACTGTTAATAGTGTTTTGGGTATTTTGGGTACCAGACAAGACCTCCTGTTAACGGGGTTTGGGTATTAGACGACTCTGCTGACGAGTTGTTCTGTTACCGGAAAAACTGACATTTTCTGACGGGATCCGGCGTCCGGATTGTCTAGGCATGAGGAGCGCGATCTATACACTGTGTATATATATAGGCCTATATATATATATATATATATATATTTTTTTTTTTTTTTCACGTCAAAAAGACATTTTTAACGATGTTTTCAACTCTGAATTTGGACCAATTCCGTAGAATGGCCCATATACTTACTTTAGGAATAAAAAAATACAGTTATTTTTATACAGTTTTATTTTTATTTAAAAAAAAAAAGTCTAGTCATTGATATACAAGCACTTGCCATTCAAAATGTCAGTTTCAATTCACATGATTTACTTTTATCCACAAAACAAAGAATGTTCTTGAAAAATATTCTTTCTGTTCTTATAAAGTGAACAAGAATTGAATCTGTCAAGTTCCAAAAAAAAAAGCATAACTGTGTAAAACTGCACTACAGCCCAAATCTTTAGAAGTAAAAAGGGTTTTCAGAGTTCACTGTGGTGGCAAAAATTATTAGAATACGTTTTAGTATTTTCACCAGCTAAAAAATGGTCAGTTATTTCTATCTTTTGCTGTAGTGTGTCAGTATGAAATATCAGTTTACAATTCCTAACATTCCTTTTTGCCATTAATTGTAGTCCAGGGAGATTTTGTTTGCAGAAGTCTGATAACAGCCAGTGATCTGATCTCATCATCCAGTCTGTCTGGAATGACTCGAACAAACAGAACAAACCGATAAAGACTAAATCCAGAAGAACTATGGCAACGTCTCCAAGATGCTTCAAAAAGCCTAACTGCAAGCTACCTAAAAAACTATGCACCCAGGGCAAAAGCTGCTTTAAAAGAAAAGGGTGGTCACAAAATGTTGATTTAGAAGTCAATTGATTAAAAAAAATCTATTTATGACATTATTTTTGACAGCATTTTAAAGCCTTTGTTATACTTTCCGCGTGCGCAGTTTGTACACTACCGAAAGTGTACGCTTATGATCCGCTCGGCAAACGTGTTCCACACATGCACAGCAGATCGCCTTAAACAGTAAACAAACAATTGCCCAGAGTTATTGCACATCTGGCCTGTCTTTATATTGTTTTATCAACGGATTGTAGAAGTCCGGCTAGCAACGTGCTTCTTGGCTTCGTCACACAGCCTGCGCATGCGCCGTTGGTGCTTTTGTAGCCTATGGCCGCGCGGACAATGGGATGCAAACGGATGTCCGCTCAGAGTTCGCGCGTACACCCTCTGTTGACGATATTTACGTCACGCATACCCTAGCGGACTCGCGCACGCGGAAAGTGTCTAGAACTTTTAACAGTAGTGTAGCTTTGTAGGTAGGTTTCTTGAAGCATCTTTGGAGATGTTGCCACAGTTATTCTAAATTTAGTCTGTCTCAGTTTGTCCTGTTTCTTCAGACTCCTTGCACAAGCAAAATAACCTACTCACTGGATTATTACAATTAATGGCAAAATGAATGTTTGGAAATGTAAACTGATATTTTCTTACTGACACTACAGTATTAGATAAACATACTGACCTAAAACCAGCTGGTGAAAATACAAGTGTTCTAATAATTTTGGCCACCACTTTATACTTTTGTTAACTTAATTAATCTTGAAGTTTGATTAAAACCATCAATCCAATGTAACCCTAAAATGCTGAGCTGCAAATTTTAGAGCTACAGTTTGTACAGAAGCATCACATTTTATTAGCACGGATTCTTTGTCTGCAAAATAAATGATTCTGCATTCTGCAACTGATTTTTATGTTTTCATTTTTAATTGAAACAGCACGAAGAGTATTTAGAACATTTTCTAAAAATCCTGATTTTGTCTAGTAACATTTACAATAATAGTGAATGTACAATTATTAGTAAATATACTAGTAAACTGAACAATAATTATTTTATTTTTACTGTTGTAATTCATCACTGTCACAATGTTTTAGAGATGCTTGATCCCTTTTATCTTCTCATGTTAAAGCGAATCCTCCACTGGCGTGATCTCAATGTCACCAATCTACACAAGCGGAAGGAAAAAAAACTCTTGTATTAAACAATTCAGTCATTATAAACCAACAAAGAACAGCAATGATTCTATTTTCAGACCAATTCTTATAACCAAACTATCTCATATTTTGCAATAGTTTCTCTAGTGATGGATGATGCTTACTTGAACATGAGGAGGCGCACTTAGTACATACACCACTGAGTTTGCAATGTCATCTGCTTCTAGGCACTGTAAATATGATATTTAAATATGTAAAAAATGACGTACAATATGTATAGAAAGGAATCAGAATTTGTCTATACCTTTATACGTTTGTAGGTAGCAACAGCTATTTCTGGGTTTTCACTAAAGAGTCGGTAGGCAAATTCTGTCTCCACTAAACCAGGAGATATACACTGTTGAAGAAAAAGCACACTTAGTGCCAACAAGTGTTTAGACATGCAAAAATTATATAACAAGAAAGTGTTAAATAGGAGCAGATCTTGATCCTCCAGCTCTTACGGTGGCACGTATGTGGGTTTTGGCCTCTCGTAACTCTTGCCTCAAACCTTCTGTGAGAGCCGTCACTGCATATTTGCTGGCAGTGTAGAAGTGTCCATCCGCATGGTTGATGACACGATGTCCACAAATACTAAAACATGTATTTTAAAACATTGAATGCATTTGAGTCTGGATATAGACTGGAAAATTGGTGCACAGAACAATACACATGTACCTGTTAATATTAATGATGTGACCATCATCAACTTTTCTTTCTTTCATGGACTGGTAAGCCTCTCGTGTGCACAATGACAGGGCAAGGACATTCACCTGCAAAATTATAATGTTTTGTGATGACTAAATTCACACATTCTGCATGTTAGATCAGGATTACCTGCTTAATTGAGTTACTTACGTCCATCATATTCCTCCAGCCACTGGATTTGCCACTCAGTAGAGGCTCAGGGTGAGCCAAACCAGCATTATTGATGCACACGTCGACACCTTTATGTTGACCTTTGATCCAGGTAAACATTGATAACATTTCGTCCTCCACAGTGAGATCACATTTATATGGGATCAGAGTGCCACTGAATCCACTCCTGACACATTCTGCTGCCAAATTCTATGAAAGGAAAGAGTACTTTGAGATTCACATATCATGAAGGGTACAAAGCGCAAACACCCATGCCAGAGGGATACAAACTTTGTATTATTACTGCTGTTGCATTATAATTTGTCAGAATGCAATATAAAAGGCATTATTCGTATTTGCGAGGATAGAAATCTAATTTAACAGGCTATTATTTAGTACTTTCGAATTATTTAAGTATGAACCGATAGTGAAAACAAGCAGTGGACTAACTTGTGTTCCCTGTGATACATAAATTACCCGCGATTTTCTCACAAGATTCGCTTTTTTCTACAGCATATGCTAATTTATTCCTCACGTAGCTGTATAATTACCTCAATTTGCTTCACATTTCTGGCACATCCGACCACCTTCATGCCATGCTGGACAAGAGACTTCGCGATTGCAGCTCCTATTCCTACTGAAGCTCCAGTGACAAGAGCAACCCTGCCTTTCCAACGATCCATGTTACAAGTTCACAAAACTCACAGTAAATCTGCTGCAGTTTGCCGTGGTCTTCACTGCAATCCCTTATGTAAACGAACACTCCCTGACAAACTAGCCAATAGCAATGTACTTCCGATTCTACTTTATTCTGCATAATTTTCTATTCCAGGATTTTGCAGTCACATGAAGTAATACAATCCCGAAAGACCCCGCATTATTTGCGAGAGCTTTAATTTGGTCGTATTTCGCAATTTTAACAAAACAAAAGGAAAAAATAATATAAGCAACTGAAGATATAAGCAACTCTCTTGCAGTAATTCTTTAGTAAGTGACACTCGACAGTTGTGTAAAAATGACCCTAAAAACGTAGCCTAGGTGTGTTTAAAAAATACGTCGCGTTACTACTTCCCGTTGCCACCAGAATATTCTCAGTCTCACAGAGTGTAACAGGCGGGAGGCAAGACAGACACAAGTTCCTTACTTCGACTTTATGGTTCTAATATAGACATATCGTAAGGGGTGGTATACAACTTTTCATCCAATAAAATATGCAATATCCATGTGCGTCATGTACAGGCAGTAGGCTATTTCAAATACCTGAATCATGTTCCCTAAGATATTTTGACTGGTTTTGCCAAGATGTCATATAAAACGTTAAACAAATGAAGATGGGGGAGTAGAGTAGATAAGGGAGAGAAAACAAAAACAGAAACACTCCCAGAGATATTTCGGTAGGGACAGCATGCTACTGTTTTGGCCTAGCCTACCCATCTGATCACTCCAATTACTTTCCTGCAGAGACCTATATATATGGATGGCAGTGAAGACCACGGCAAATAGGCAGCTGATTTTCTGAAAAAGTTTTGTGAACTTGTAACATGGATCGTTGGAAAGGCAGGGTTGCTCTTGTCACTGGAGCTTCAGTGGGAATCGGAGCGGCAATCGCAAAGTCTCTTGTCCAGCATGGCATGAAAGTGGTTGGCTGTGCCAGAAATGTGAAGCAAATTGAGGTAATTATACACCTATATAGGTAATACATTTGCATAAAGAAATGGAAAAAATGTGAAGAAATCTCAGGCAATGTATGTAGCCAAGTTTCCGTCATTATAACCAACATAATATCTAAATACAAATGGATTTTAATCTATGTATTTTTGCGCGTCCTCAACAAGTACGAGGGAAAACATCAAATAAAGCAAAATGACAAGAAACAAAACAAACAAACAAAAAAACAAAACAAGAAAATTGCAACAGGCCGTTGCAACAAGGTGCAATTGCAACATGGCTCTTTTTTTTTTCCAAGCAGGAATAAACTACAATGATGATATTCATACTGCCTATGCTTTTTTGGCTCCTCATCTTTCCTGGAAGAAATCTGCCACATGTGACCATTCCATCCAAAAAAAAAAAAAAAAATTTTTTTTTAAAGATCAGTTGTTTTGGTGACACACTAAAAACATTTGAATCAGCGTTTTTTTGAGATTCTAATAGGCATAATGTGTGTCAATAATATGGTGTCAAGCTAATATACTTGCCTTTTCCATTTTTCTGTTACAGCGGGTGCGGCAATTTGTAAATTTTATGTGTGTGGTTGTAATGTAATCTTAATTATGTAATCTTGTAATCTTAATTATGAACACACTGGTTTGTAGTTCAAACAGTTTTACCATTTACTGCACATAGTCGACAGCCTGTGTTGCTCTATTGATTTAATACTTAGGCAATTCTAAATGACTGAATAATAGCCTGTTAAATTTAATTTCTATGCTTCTAAATAAGAATGATGCTATGTATATGGCATTCTGACAAATTATGACACAGTAATAGTACAAAGTTTGTATCCCTCTGCCATAGGTTTTTAAGCTTTGCACCCTTCATGAAATGTAAATCTCAAAGTACGCTTTCCTTTCACAGGCATTGGCAGCAGAATGTGTCAGGAGTGGATTTAGTGGCACTCTGATTCCGTATAAATGTGATCTGTCTGTAGAGGATGAAATATTATCTATGTTTACCTGGATCAAGGGTCAACATCAGGGTGTTGACGTGTGCCTTAACAATGCTGGTTTGGCTCACCCTGAGCCTCTATTGAGTGGTAAAACCAGTGGCTGGAGAAATATGATGGATGCAAGTACACAAATACCCAGGTCATGCTGATCTAATATTGCGGAACGTGTCACGTTAGTCATGGCCAAACGTTCAAATTTTGCAGGTGAATGTCCTTGCCCTGTCAGTGTGCACTCGTGAGGCTTACCAGTCCATGAGAGAAAGAAAAGTTGATGACGGACATATCATTAATATTAACAGGTACTGTGTATTTGTTCTGTGCACTCATTTTCCTGTCTATGTCCAGACTCAAAAGCCTTATTAAAGTGTGTGTTTTAGTATTTGTGGACACCGGGTCATCAGTCAAATGGACACTTCTATGCTGCCAGCAAATATGCAGTGACGGCTCTCACAGAAGGTTTGAGGCAAGAGTTACGAGAGGCCAAAACCCACATACGTGCCACAGTAAGAGCAGAAGAATCAAGATCTGCTTCTTTATAACACTTTATCTATATAATTATTGCATGTCTAAACACTTGATGGCACCAAGTCTGCTATTTTTTTTATTTTTATTTATTTACCAGTCTATATATCCTGGTTTAGTGGAGACAGAGTTACTCTATCGGCCCTTTAGTGAAAACTCAAAAAAGGGTGCTGCCATGTATAACAGGATAGAGGTAGACAAATCCTGATTCTTGTCTACAAAGCATGTTATAGGTAGGTTATTATTGCTCACATTCTAAATATTTAAATTTCATATTTACAGTGCCTGCAAACATATGACATAGCAAACGCAGTGGTGTATGTACTGAGTTCTCCTCCTCATGTTCAAGTAAGCATCATCACTGGAGAAACAATATTGTGATGTTAATTTTTGCTGTCTTTCTTTTAACTATGCACTTTTTTTTATTTTTTTTTAGAAACCAAAACATTAATATTTAATAACTGAATTGCAATTTATAGTTTTTCCTTTACTCTCTGTAGATTGGTGACATTCAGATGAGGCCTGTTGAGCAACTGACATAACCTGAACAGATAAACAGGATCAAGCTTCTCTAAGAAAGCATCTTTAATAAACGTTCTAAAAGTTTGCAGATCACAGGCATGTCCAATATAATTGTGTAATATGTTTTAAGTGATAACTGTCAAGTCTTTAAATCTTTTGAAATACATTTTGTAAGAACACAGAACACTGTTCTGTTGTTTACATTTTTTATTGTAGTGACTGAAATCATTTTAAAAAAAAGTGTTAACCATTTTGATTTGAGAAATAGTTGCTTTTGTAATAGATCTTTTTGTTTTCCTTGTTTGGCTTCGTCTTAACAGCTCGTTTTGCTGCTTGATACCACAAATTGGTGTGTCTTACCATATTATATCTTAATTATGAGCACACTGGTTTGTAAACAGTGTTACCGTTTACTGCACATTGTTGTTCTTCTCGTTATTTCCCTACAAAAAGAAACAAAAAAGTCTAAAACAATTTTTATTATAAGGCTACCAACAAACATGGATTTATGTTTTGAAACCTACCACATTTTTGTTTCAAAGAGAAGAGAAAATTCTGCCATCAATTACTCACCCTCAAGTTGTATGAATTTCTTTCAGCTGTTAAATACAGAAGAATATATTTTGAAGAATGTTGGTAACCAGCATGTAGCCACTTCCATAGTTTGTTTACAACAACTACAACAGCTTTTGAACTGTTTGTCTACCAACATTCTTAAAAATATCTTCTTTTGTGTTCAGCCAACCGGATCTCACAGCAATTCTTACATTTTTGGCAAGGTGGCTAATTTGTGCGAATTCGTAAGGAAGGACCACACCTAACCCCATAAACGTAACCTTTTCTACGAATTAGTCACCTCGTAAAACACATACAAATTGGTCCTGAGATTGCCTTGGTTTCGCACAATAAATAAACTCATACAGGTTTGGAACACGTGGAGGCTAATGATTTATATTTGAGTGAAAGATCCTTTCAAAGAGTTCTTGGTTGTAACATTTTTTGTTTCAGCATCTGTAACTCACTGAATTTTTTAGCTAGAATGCTAAAACTTTTATACGAAGTACCCACATTTGTTACAACAAAAAGCACTATAGAGTGTTTTCACAGTAGCACTTTTGGTGCGCACCCGGGTTCGCTTGACGTCAGAGTTCTGTACGTTTGGATGATGTAAACGCTGTCTTCCGAAGTCGGGTGAGCACTCGCGAACCGTGCCAGAGGGCGCTTAAAAAAGTGTGGTCTGGGGTAGAGACCTGCAGTACCGCGGGAGTACCGCGGGACTCGCGGGACCCGACACTACTGAGTGCGGCGCGGGACAAAACTTGATGGGCGGGTGCGGGTGCGGGCGGGTAGAGACTCGTGTGTGCGGGATGCGGGAAAATAAAATAATTCACAGGACTCCCGCAAAATAGAAATATCTAAACATTAAATATCCAAAAACAAATACATTTTTATTCATCTATTGCACAAAAGCAGCAAGAACAACTAATATAACATAAAAATGATTAGCAAGCGCAAGAATAGGCAGTTTTGATTAAGTTACTGTTACATCTATTAAAATAGTTACATTTTGTATGCAGTGCCAAAATGATTATATTTCGTTTTGTTATTTTAATAAGTTAATTTAGAAAAATGTTTGGAGCATTTATTTTATTCGTTAAATATATGTTTTGTTTTTTAAAGAAACGAACAGCAGCCAGCGGAAGACTGTTGATAGCCTGTTTGATCAGTTTACCTTCTCAAATCATCACACAACTTGTCTAAAATAAAATCTATAGATACAAAAAAAAAGTTTAAGTAGCTATAAAACAATATTAGTTTAAACGTTAAACAGATGTGTGCTATAGTGGCATACCTATTCAATCTTTTTTGCTGAGAGGGGAAGCTGAAGCGCTTTGCAGGAGCTTTGGAGGCACCAGCGCAATCATTCGCATTTTTTTCATCAGAAACAATTAAAAATTATCCGTCATTTTTGCTCACAAAGGTAAGAGTAATACATCATTCGTAAAAGTAAAGGGTCTACTTTTATTTGTGTGCACTCATAATATCAACAAAACGCTACGAACAGTAATTTTATAAAATAAAGAAAACAAGATGCGCTTTCTGTCGTTACTTAAATAGCAGCGATTTACAAAAATTAAACCAAAACTCGGCGCATATGCCTCACAAATATGATAATAATGTAAACAGAAAGATTTAAATTATAACTTAACGAAATAAAAAAAATCGAGAAAAAAAATCTTTCATTAGGCCTATGTAATTCGTAAAGATACATTTCTCTCTGGTGCGTCCAAAAAGGAGATTACGGGTCAGGGTCTTTTCTACACTATCTCAGAATACACTAGTTTATTAATGAATCATTCAAATATCTATTTACTATTTCCCCCGACACATTCATTGTAATTACTTTTGCTGGTGCTTTGCGACAAGATGATGTTGTGTTTCGTCTTTCAGATGTGCGGTGTGGCTGACTTGCTCATATGCTGCTCATATCTTTATATGTTCTGCTTATAATGACATGCACGCTTTTGCTCTGATTAAAAGGTGGTATGTATACTATTCAAGCAGGTGTACGTTAGTCAATTATTATAACAGACGCATTTATTGCGGGTTTTTGCGGGCGGGAGCGGGACAAAACATGAATGTCGCGGGCGGGAGCGGGACCAGATTACATATATTTCTGCGGGAGCGGGCGGGAGCGGGACAGAATCTTGCGGGAGCGGGACTGAAAAATCCGTCCCGCGCAGGTCTCTAGTCTGGGTACGGTTTACTGCGAATATGAATAGAACCGCTATTAATGACGTATTATTTGATTAAAATGTGTGTTTTGTGTGTGTTTTACTCACTTTCCTGACAAGCGTGAGTGAGACGGGGAGAGAGTTGTTGTTGGCCTTCAGAGCATTTGCAGTACATTCGTAAGTCAGATGTAAGTACCGTTATGTGTTGAAGCTTTGGAAACAAAACATCATCCAAACATTCATAAGCATAGGCATATAAAAGTGAAGAGAGCAATGTTATGCATTTTGCTGCCCTCTCCTGCGCCGTCGTTACTAAGGAACCGGGTAAACAGCAGCTGGCTTGATGACGCAAACAAACCAAATGTGGAAGCGTCCGCAAGAATCACAGCCCTTATAAAATGTCAAACACGTGGAGTGCCCTTACCCCACCGCCAGTAAGTTGTAACAATTAAACAGCAGCCACCCCACTGAAACTATCTAAAGACTAGTGAAACAAACTTCCTAAACTTCATGCTTAATGAACTCCAGTGCATCAGGGTAAAGAGAATGTAGATCTATCAAAAAATTGTAGCCTACATTTGTGTGAAAGATTGTGTCTGTTTATCACATTTTTACAGAAACTACAATTTATTATAATGTAAGTTACATAATTTTAAGTGCTAAATATAGTTTTGGTCAAAATATTTACAAAAAATCATTTACCCATTTACAGTCTTGACAACCATTCATATAAGTTCTGGGAGGAAGATCATGAAATTATCGTAGGATTCCTAGCTTATTCCTGAATAATTGGTTTTGTTACAACCATACTAAGTATAGGCCTCTGCAGGAAAGTAATGGGAGTTACCAGATTGGTGGGTGAGGCCAAAACAGAAGCGTTTTCGACCATGTTACCTGATTGGCTGACATGGGTAAGTTTAGGGGCGGGGTCAGGTGAGAGGGATCATTTTTAATTTTGTGATTTAGAAACACCCAACAGTTTGAAAACACCCACAAAGTCAGAAATGGCAACTTTTGCTCTGCAGAGATTCTACAGGGTTTGCACTTACTCAGGATTTGGTCAGTTACCCGGATTCTTGCCCTGGAAATCCTGGTTCAGTCTGGCCAACCACAAATGCCTTTTGTTCCTCAGAAAGTTTTTTGCATTCTTCTTCTTGATTTGTTATATCTTTTGACAGCCTATAGTACTCCAAATGTTTTTCCCGGTTCGACGATTAGTACAGCCCAAAACATGCAATAATTGACCATTTTGAGCAGCAATCAGATAAATATCTGAGTTTTGTTAGTTTTCAGGGCATTGATTACATTCAGTGCCACCAACATGGCCGATTGATGACATGTCGTATAAGCACCCAGATTTTATATCAGTCAGACGGAAAAAAAAATTTGGAGTACTATATAGACCAGGGTGGCGAATTCCGGTCCTGGAGAGCCACAGCCCTGCAGAGTTCAGCTCCAGCCCTAATAAAACTCACCTACCTGTAGCTTCCTAGTAACCCTTCAGACCTTGATTAGCTTGTTCAGATGTGTTTAATCAGGGTTGAAGCAAAACTCTGCAGGGCTGTGGCACATTTATATATATATATATATATATATATATATATATATATATATATATATATATATATATATATATATATATATATATATATATATATATATATATATAAAACATTAATGTCCTAATTGAACTTTGGCTTAACACTGGCTTATGCCTTTTCCAAATACCCACACTTTGCACTTGACCACTTTACTACTTATATGACATATTTCCTGTTTTTGGCACAAGTGTTGAAGTGAGGATGAAGACCTCACATATAAAGATGGCTACCATTAAACAACCTCTAGTCGTATGTTTTCTGAAACCTATTAATTCTGTGATTTACATCCATCCATCATAGTCCTCCAGCCACTGGTTTTGCCACTCAACAGAGGCTCAGGAAGAGTCAAACCAGCATTATTAATGCACACATCAATGCCCTGATGTTGAACTTTGATCCAGGAGAACATGGATAACATGTCATCCTCTACAGACAGATCACATTTATATGGGATCAGAGAGCTGCTGAATCCACTGCCAACACATTCAGCTGCCAATTTCTGTAAATGAAAAGAAAAAAAAAACACAATGAGCCTGACATTTCACAGGGTACAAAGCTCAAATAAACATTTGCAGCAGCACAACAAGTAATGGCACACCAAGTCCAAGCACAAACTGTGAAGCTCACACTGACACATTGGTAGCCTTTGATTGGGTTAATTATTATACCAATATTTAGGACTTCGTCCTTGAACACTGTGACATAAAATGCTATATAAGCAACATGAAATTTTAAAACATTTCAAACTTTAGGATTATATTATAAAAATGTGATTAACACATGTAAAAGATGACAGTAATTTCATTGTTGGGCTCTGACGCCATTTAGACTACACACTTTTATGTTCTTTTCTGAGTTTATATTGTTTTAAACATAAAATGAGGATTAATGTTTAATGTTCACGCTGCCTTTTTCTTCATATTTAAAGCAATAAACAGGCGATGTGATGTTACTGGCACAGCCGACTACCTTCATGCCATGCTGGACAAGTGACTTTGCAATTGCTGCTCCGATTCCCACTGAAGCTCCAGTGACAAGAGCAACCCTGCCTTTCCAGCGAGAAAGGTGGGGGCACACTGGGGGGCCAATCAGATTTCAGGGGGGCAAGTGCCCCCATGGCCCCTCCCCTGAATACCCCACTGGTTGCTGCTAGTTCTGATACGAAACCGAATGTCTAATGAATGTCAAACATCAAAATGACTTTACCGCTGTACTAAACCGGGTTCAACGAAAGGTTCTTCATCGCATCTCCTTTTGTCAATACTGGTCTGAGTAGCTAATGCACGCCCGATTCGGCAACTGAATCCTCCTAGATTTCAAGTTTTACTTGTCCACTTCTGTATTTTTCAGTCTAACAGTAAAATTCAGTTCACTAAAACGTGTTTAGCCGTTAGGACTGTTGCCTCTCGTACTTCTCTTTCGTTTGAAAGCGTCATGTTCCTGCAGTGCCATTCGTAATGCCATTAGAAATTAGTCTTTTTTTATAAACGCAATTCAGTTATTTGAGGTCTGTGACATACCCTCAGGTCCTCAGCCATGTTTGAAAAGTAATATTTTTCCCCCTTCAATCACCTTCTTCTTTGGTTCCATGAAGAACCTTAAACATCAATGGAGCCTTTAAATGCAAAAATGGTTCTTTATAGTGGAAACAGGTTTTTTTAGACTTTTAAAATGTTCTTCAAAATGGTTATTTTAAAAACTGTTCACTGAAAGGCTCTTTGGGAAATCAAAAATGGTTCCTCTATGGCGTCACTGCAAAAACACCACTTTGGAGCCTTTATTTTTTTACGAGTGTTAAGAGTTGTTGAGTGTTGAAAATAGCTATTTGAAATTGTTTAATCACATACACTTTACGAAGAAAAGACAAACCACATTTTTGTTGATTAATACCTCACTTAAATATTAAATGTCAGAATCACAGGCACATAATTTAACAGGAAATTGTAAAGTATTATTAGATTTTCTCAACATTTCTCAAAACATTTATGTTTATATGTAAATGTTAATTTAATAAAGTTAATCATTATGATGCCAGGCATAATAAAGACACTGATTTTGCGTCAGTACTTGATGCAAAGTAGCCTACTCTTGGTGTTTCAAAAATAATTTCTCCAATACTAATTTGGTCTTTTTAACATATACAAGATAGTCAAAAAATAAGAAAAATTGAATTAAAAATTTAAATTAATTTTATTATTAAAAATGTAAGATTCTTGATCAGACAAAGCAGCATTCTGTGTTTTGTAGTGAAGAAATAGTTTATAGGACATTCTTGTGGTTTTTGTCAGCTCTACATTTAATATTTTATACCATTTGTTTGCTATTAAGATGATAAACATCTCAGAGGAGCTTCATCCTGTTTCTCCGTTCAGTTTATACCAGCTGCTCCACAGGCCTCATCTGAACATCACCGATCTAGTTAGGAAAGGAAAACCATTATATAAAAATGTATTCATGAAATCTTTATGTACATACACTGCTGTTCTGCAGCTTAAACTGTATACATGAACAATGTCAGCATACACCAACAGCAACACATTTTCTCTGGTGATGGATGATGCTTACTTGAACATGAGGGGGAGCACTTAGTACATACACCACTGAGTTTGCGATGTCATCTGCTTGTAGGCACTGTAATATGATATTTAAATATTTAAACACGTAAATAATGACATACAACATGTATAAAGAAAAATCATTTTTCTATACCTTTATGCTTTTATAAGTTGCAGAAGCCTTTTCTTGGTTTTCACTTAAGAGGCGGTAGGCAAATTCTGTCTCCACTAAACCAGGAGATATACACTGTTAAAGAAAGATGCACTTAGTGTCTATAATAATCATATTACATAAATAAAGTGTTCAACAGAAGCAGATCTTGATTCTTCTGCACTTACTGTGGCACGTATGTGGGTTTTGGCCTCTCGTAGCTCTTGCCGCAAACCTTCTGTGAGAGCAGTCACTGCATATTTGCTGGCAGTGTAGAAGTGTGTAACGGCATTGTTAACGACCCGGTGTCCACTCATGCTAAAACACACAAATATATGAAATGTTTTGTTGACCCAGCACAGGCTGGAATTTGAATGAAGGCAAAGAAAAAATAGTTGAAGAAAGCATTCATGTACCTGTTAATATTAATGATATGGCCATCATCAATATTTCTTTCTTTCATGGATTGGTAAGCCTCACGGGTGCAAACTGACAGGCCAATGACATTTACCTGAACAACAACAACAACAACAAAAAAAACTCTCTTTATTTCATAAATTGTTTTAGTCTGAGCGGTTCTAACAACTCAGTGACTCACTGAACTCATAGTCCATTTCTTTCAAAACCATTGAGTGAACTGTTAATAAGATTAAAACACACACACAAAACTTTGAATCAATTGAACCAATTGCTTCGCAAAATGATTCACTGTTTTGAAGAGCTGAAAACACTACACGATGGTGACGCCTGCTGGTCAAAGAAGGCATAAAAAAAAAAAACTTACACAAACCCATTGCAGACGTTTTATTAAAAGTATAGATGGTTTGCACTTATGTCATCATTTGGTCAGTTACCCTGATGCGTGGCTATATTAGCGATACTAAGATGTAAACAACAGATTGCACGGTTAATGTACTACTGAATACGTCCTGTTAATTTATGCTGTCTAAACCATGGAATAAAACGTGTGGAAGCTGCTAAATAATATAGAGAAGGACTTAGTAAGCAGGAAATGGCGCAATATTTTGACAAACTAAATTAATAGGTGGTAGATACATACATGCAGTATTAATTAGCCTAATGTTTTACCTGCCTGACTGGAAATGATAAGAACAAACACAAATGTTGTCAAGATTTTTGCCCTGGAAATCCTGGTTCAGTTTGGCCAACCACAAACGCCTTTTGTTTTTTGACTTTTCTCCTTAAACTTTTGACAGTCTATAGTAGGCTACTCCAGATGTTTTTCCCAGTTTTACCGATTAGTACAGCCCAAAACATGACAATAATTGATAAAAACCACAGATATGGTTAATGGTTGGTCACTGGAGGGCAATCTCATGATTCAGGTTTTTGTGATTTATTGCACACAAACATCGCCCCCAAGCGGCGAACCATTGAAACTTTCCCAGAGCACGCTCTGAATCATTGATCCAAAACAAATGATTCGCAAAAGTTTCGAAGCTTCACGAAGCAGTAATTCGAAAGCACTCCTCACTATTGAAACGCTACACTGAAATGGGCTATATTGGAAAGAAGTGATTCGCAGAAATGATTCGCTGGCTTTTGTCTCTTCAAATCGCACTTACATCCAGCATAGTCTTCCAGCCACTGGTTTTGCCGCTCAGTAGATTCTCTGGGAGAGCCAAACCAGCGTTATTAATGCACACATCAACGCCCTGATGTTGAACTTTGATCCAGGAGAACATGGATAATATGTTGTCCTCTACAGACAGATCACATTTATATGGAAACAGAGTGCCACTGAATCCACTACTGACACATTCTGTTGCCAGTTTCTGCGAGACAAAAGAACACGATACTTTAGCCAGTGCATAAACATTTACTCCGTGCAAGTGTATGCTAATGGTGCATTACCTCGATTTGCTCCACATTTCTGGCACAGCCAACCACCTTCATTCCATGCTGGACAAGAGACTTTGCAATTGCCGCTCCGATTCCCACTGAAGCTCCAGTGACAAGAGCAACCCTGCCTTTCCAGCGATCCATGTTACTTGTTACTCTCACGAACATCAAGTGCTGGACAGCTGACTGTGTGGTCGCAGTGATTAGGGTTGCCAGGTCCAGCAAAGTTTTTCAGCCCAAATTGCCCACTCCGCCCAAACACAACCTTTGTACAGTACGTGTTCGGCATTGTTTTTTTTTTTGTTTTTTTCTCTGTTTTATGAATACAGGTCCTTCTCAAAAAATTAGCATATTGTGATAAAGTTCATTATTTTCTGTAATGTACTGATAAACATTAGACTTTCATATATTTTAGATTCATTACACACAACTCGAAGTAGTTCAAGCCTTTTATTGTTTTAATATTGATGATTTTGGCATACAGCTCATGAAAACCCAAAATTCCTATCTCAAAAAATTAGCATATTTCATCCGACCAATAAAAGAAAAGTGTTTTTAATACAAAAAAAGTCAACCTTCAAATAATTATGTTCAGTTATGCACTCAATACTTGGTCGGGAATCCTTTTGCAGAAATGACTGCTTCAGTGCGGCGTGGCATGGACGCAATCAGCCTGTGGCACTGCTGAGGTGTTATGGAGGCCCAGGATGCTTCGATAGCGGCCTTAAGCTCATCCAGAGTGTTGGGTCTTGCATCTCTCAACTTTCTCTTCACAATATCCCACAGATTCTCTATGGGGTTCAGGTCAGGAGAGTTGGCAGGCCAATTGAGCACAGTAATACCATGGTCAGTAAACCATTTACCAGTGGTTTTGGCACTGTGAGCAGGTGCCAGGTCGTGCTGAAAAATGAAATCTTCATCTCCATAAAGCTTTTCAGCAGATGGAAGCATGAAGTGCTCCAAAATCTCCTGATAGCTAGCTGCATTGACCCTGCCCTTGATAAAACACAGTGGACCAACACCAGCAGCTGACATGGCACCCCAGACCATCACTGACTGTGGGTACTTGACACTGGACTTCAGGCATTTTGGCATTTCCCTCTCCCCAGTCTTCCTCCAGACTCTGGCACCTTGATTTCCGAATGACATGCAAAATTTGCTTTCATCCGAAAAAAGTACTTTGGACCACTGAGCAACAGTCCAGTGCTGCTTCTCTGTAGCCCAGGTCAGGCGCTTCTGCCGCTGTTTCTGGTTCAAAAGTGGCTTGACCTGGGGAATGCGGCACCTGTAGCCCATTTCCTGCACACGCCTGTACACGGTGGCTCTGGATGTTTCTACTCCAGACTCAGTCCACTGCTTCCGCAGGTCCCCCAAGGTCTGGAATCGGTCCTTCTCCACAATCTTCCTCAGGGTCCGGTCACCTCTTCTCGTTGTGCAGCGTTTTCTGTCACACTTTTTCCTTCCCACAGACCTCTTGCTTGAGGGTGTCAATGATGGCCTTCTGGACAGCAGTCAGGTCGGCAGTCTTACCCATGATTGCGGTTTTGAGTAATGAACCAGGCTGGGAGTTTTTAAAAGCCTCAGGAATCTTTTGCAGGTGTTTAGAGTTAATTAGTTGATTCAGATGATTAGGTTAATAGCTTGTTTAGAGAACCTTTTCATGATATGCTAATTTTTTGAGATAGGAATTTTGGGTTTTCATGAGCTGTATGCCAAAATCATCAATATTAAAACAATAAAAGGCTTGAACTACTTCGAGTTGTGTGTAATGAATCTAAAATATATGAAAGTCTAGTGTTTATCAGTACATTACAGAAAATAATGAACTTTATCACAATATGCTAATTTTTTGAGAAGGACCTGTATATCTGACCTGGGTGATTTTAGCTAGGCTTAATTGCCTATATTAAATATTCTCTGTTTTATTTTATCTGATACACAATTTGATATTCTCTTTTCAATTGATGTGTTCTCTTTTAATTAATTTTAACATGCAAGTTTTGGATGAGTGCAAGATTAGGCTAATAAAAATTCTGATAACAGTCCATTTAATAGTATGCGTATGCATATGTATGAATGAATGAATGAATGATCCTTTTTCTTTTTGATATTGTCTGCCTCTCAAAAAAGTTTTTATTTAAATGTAAAATTCGTTTTGCATTCGTTTTGTTATTTCGGTTGCCAGATATTTAATATAAGAAATCACCCAACTTAGAATGTCAATGAATAATATAGTCTGCTGAGAATCTGGCCAATGAGAACACTCTTTTTATCCACACAGCTCTTACAAGTGCAATAAACAGTAGCAAGTGTTCAGCTTTGTAAAATGTTCACATGGTAAGTTATTCATTATACACTGAAACAAACAATCATTGTATGACCATGTGTTTGTTTATTTGTCAAGTTTATTTTTATCGTTTTATCAAGTTAGACTGAACATTAACAGATACAGGAAACACAAGAATACAGTAATTCTAATCATAAAAATTGCCAATGCCAGTTCTTAAATATTGTCCAATAATATCACATGTGCAACCATGTTCCTATTTCCTCTGTTCATAGCCTATAATGTGCTGTATATGCAGGGCTCGAATTGAGAGTGGATCCAGGCATCTCCCATGATGAAAAGCAAGTTTCGTCATTTTTCATGCAAAATGTTAGATGTTCTTTAAAAAGAAAAGAACAGAAGGTACATTTCCTTGATTTGAGCTTAAAGACATTTCTTGACATCATGACATAATTATTCTGTAGTATATGTGACTGTGAGGGACGGATAGATAAATTATATTATTGAGTATGTCACTGACTGCAAAATACAAACAAAAACACGTTCTGAGTCTGGTCTCCCAGCCAGACCAGCTAAGGAAGTGACGAAGTGACCAAAACCCCTCTAAAACCAGCCTGCTGACCAGCTAAGAACAGGCTGGATGACCAGCTAAAACCAGCCTAAGCTGGTTGGCTGGTCTTAGCTAGTTTAAGCCAAAAAAAACTGGTTTTAGCTGGTCTTCCAGTCTGGCTAGGCTGGTCAGGCTGGTTTTAGCTGGTTGTTCCATTTGATCATCCAGCCTGACCAGCTAAGACCAGCCTGACCAGCTAAGAAAGTGGCCAAACCCCCCCTAAAACCAGCCTGCTTTGGCTGGTTTTAGCTTTTTTTTTTTTTTTTTTTTCAGCAGGGAAGATTGATCTTTATTCATAAACAGATTTATTATGTACAAAAGTCGAAAAACATTCGTGAACCTAAAAAAAAGCTGCATCTACCTTATAATGTCTTGAATATGAAAACACAACAGACAACAAATCTATTTGTCTTAAAGTGGTTGGACGTAGTACAGAACAGAGTGTAGCCATTAAGTTGCCCCAACAGGGCATTGTCTATCAAAAAGTTATATTTATGAAAATAAATAAATATAAATACATATGTACATTTCATGAAGAAAATGTAAGTGGTGCTTACTGCGACAAAACTCGGCACTAATAATAACCCTAATCATTTTAGCATCAGGTTAACAACATGTTAATTGTGTTAGCATTATGCTAACATCATGTAAACACAAGTAAAATGTTAGCATTTTTGCTAGCATGATGGTAACCTGTTTTAAACAAGCTGTTAATGTGATTAGCATAATGCTAGCAACATACTAGTTAGCATGTTTCTAGCATGATGCTAACATGTTTTTAACAAGAAGGTAACATAAGTAGCATGATGCTAGCAACAGTATACCCCATTCCCCCATGATATATGTACTTACTATAGAAAACTATATAAAAAACTATAGATCTCTTGTAAGATTTGTTTTGTTTGGTTGATTCTAGAGACCTTCATGATTATGGAGATATATGTCAACAAAAAAATACTTGTTAGCAACATGAAAATTAACTTTGTCCTCGCCATGCTTCCTGGAAGTAGGGGTAGGAAGTTGACAGCCTCATGTGACAGGAAGTCAGTCAATGTCTCTTTGTTTTTTTCTTAAAATCTTTTATTTAATTGTTTATTTGCATGTTATTGAGACATAAAACATCGATCACATCTAGAAAAATATTTACAAAAGGAAAATGACAACTATAAACTGAGGAAACTATGGACTTAACGATGGACTTAAATTTGAATAAAGCTCAATTATTTGTTACATAAAAATGTGATTAAAATTAGACACATTTATAATCATACATCAAGTTATCTACAGGACCCCTGGCCCCACAATTCAACCACTGTGTATATGTTGTACCATGTTTTTTTGCATTTGTTAATTTGTACTTTCCTCAAATAGAGCTTAAATTAGGATCTTTTTTTTACATTCTTGTAACAGGGACAATTGTCTAGTAATGGTTGTGTGCACAATTTGGGACACAGTTAAATATATATATATTTTTAAAACCAGATATAAGTTAAATAGATGCCAGAATTATCTATTATTAATTTTCATTAGAAAGAGACATAAGATGTAGGATGTGGAGAAGGTGCATATGTCTGACTAGCTGCTTTTCATTTTAGATAATATTAGATACACACTGAAGTCACAGTAAAGTTTGATTTGTCATAAATTATTCATGAATGATAAATAACTTGCTTCAGAGCAAAACCTCAACATAAATTAGACAGTGAGAGTATAGAGGGATGTGAAAACAGAGCTGAGCAATAAAACAGCGCTAACACAGAAAACATAACTCCCTGAATAGTTCACTGTACGCTCATGTCGCGGCTGAACAGGTCGGAATGTGTTTACCATGGGAGTCCCGTCAGAAAACATCAGGTTTGAAAATGCAGAAAGCTGCAAGACAAAGATAAGATGGTTATATGGTATTCTCATGATGTGTTAAAGATTCACTTGTTTATACACAAAGCAAATGACCTGTTCTTTGCTGAGCGGAATCGCTTTCTCGAATACTGTCCAGACCACAGCTTCAGAGCAGCCTGGTGTGGTGAGAGACCCCTCGTAACGGAAGTACCTCTCCAATTCATTATGGGGGAGAATGAGCATGTCTAATGACACAGCTGGAAGTGTTACATTGGTACCTAAAAAAAATGTTTTATAAGTTGTCAGGAAGTTCCTGTTATTTGTTCTAAATATATTCTGTATGAATAATAACACATTATCAAACAGGTTCCTCCCGTATTAGAGATAGCCTATCTCGAACTTGAGTGATAGCCTATGTATAGCAGTGCTGTATATCTAACAAGAAGCAATAAAAGAACATATTTCTTTAGCTTTGAAGGTATATAAAATAACCTTACCAGGATGTGTAATATTTTTCAGAGAATTTATGATCCCATCATATTTGTTATTGGCATTTGCTGATACCTGTAAGGCAAACATGCGATAAAACACTGTTGTATTAACTTTGTTAATTAACTAACATTCAGAAATGCATCTGTGGGTTTACCTCATAAAAAAATCCAAGAACGGCAACTCCAGAAGAGTCCTTAATGGCCTCATCCACAGAGTTGTATTTTTCGTTTATATGTACAATGTGAAGCTGTTAAGATACAAATTTCATGCTTAGTTTCGATTCACAAATAAGCGTAGGAATAAAACTTGCCTGTCCACTTTATTTTGCGATGCGGATATAAATAATTTTCTGTGAATGTGCCCGACTTTTGATTCATTAGCTGCTTTTGGTAACTAAGTAGAAGACTCATGCGAATAAACGATAAAACTATTTGCGCAATAATATTCTGATGAATTGAAATGGGGTAGACTGGGTGCAGTTGGTACAGCGTAGTTGAATCACCTTATGTGCACTTATGTGTGCAACAAGTCTGATGTGTGATACTTGCTTCGCACATGCGTATTAGTGCTCTCTTAGAGCGTGGGAAATTTGAATATGTGCGCTTCTTCAGTCTGAAGATATCTTCAAAAGTTTTTTTAAGGTAAGTTTTTTCACCTCACCCCATCTCTATCACACTGAATAGCTTCTCATCCACATGACTGTTAAAGTTAACTTACATTTTCGTAAACCTTGATCTGTGCATTATGACTTTGTGTCAGGTCATCGTAAAATCTAGAGAAATGTTCGAGGCGGTCAGCGGGGTACAGATGAGACACTAACCGATTTTTCGTGAATGTGCGCGACTTCCTAATTAGCCGCTATTGGTAAATAAGTAGAAGATCATGCAGTAAACAGTGAAAGTATTTGCGCTATAATACCTTAATAAATTAAAATACTACTATAACAAATACCTCTGCCTATAACCCAGAGTGTTTATGAATACGTTAGGCTAATAAATTGAAATATATGATAACAATCTTCACAATGTCAAGCAGCATAACCAAGTATTCTTCAATGTGCACGACTTGCGATTTATTAGCCACAACTGGTAAATAAGTAGAATGCAGTAAACTGTAAAAGTAGTTAGTAAAAGTAAGTACTTTAAGAAAATTAAAATACTATTATAATAGCCTACCTCTTCGCAATATCCAGCAGCATAACTGTTTTCTTTTAATGTGCGCGACTTCCGATTTATTAGCCGTTATTTAGTAGAAGAATCATGTCGTAAGCGGTAAAACTATGTGCGCTAAAACCCAGAAGCGTTTATGAACATGTTACTAAATTAAAATATTATGATAACAAATACCACTTTGCTATATCAAGCAGCATAACAGATTGTTTTTGTACAGCTAGCCACGCACATTCACGTTATAAATAACCGCGTCTGTTCTTACTTTAAAAATAAGAGCTCAATAGCCGATTACCTCCATAGGGTACTTCTCTCCATCTATGGTGTGTTCTGATCCAGGTTCACCATTCTTGCCCCAGTGGAGATGTAGCTGCTGAGCTTTGTAATTGGCTCCTAAATTCGCTCCACTAATTTTTGTACTTTCTGGCAGTTTAACTTGCACTAGAGATAACAAAGTATATATGCTAAAAATGATTTATAAAGTGATATACAGTTGCCAATGGGTAAAGGATATTCGCCATGAAAATGCAGGCTATGCTTAAGAGTAACTTACCTGTGTGTCCATTGTTTGTAATGACTGCATTGATTGTCTCTTGGTAGCCAGTAAACTGCACTGGGGTCAGGCGACTGTCAACGACAACTTGCTTTGTTACAATGTTAATGGGTGACTGTTTTGAATGTCCACAGGTCTCGGCTACCTCCTTCCAGTCATCTGGTCCTATACAAAAAGTCATACTATGTTAACATAAATCATGCACTATATTGTTCTAAAGTTTTTAATGTCTTTGAAAGAAGTCTCTTCTACTCATCAAGGATGCATTTTTGCAATGGCATATTTTCTGTCATGGCAAATTTCAGCATCATCCTTTAGAAATCATTCTAATATGCTGATTTGCTGCTCAAGAAACATTTCTTATTATCAGTGTAGACACTAGTTGTGCTGCTTAATACGTTTGTGTAAATCTTTATATATTTCTTTAGCATTTTTTGATTAATAAAAATAAAAATAAAAGTTTTTTTATTTAAATAGGTCTACAGAAATATATATCTGTTAATAATTTAATATAAAATATTGAACAAGGCACAATGCTCACCTACACATGTGTGGGACCCATTGGTGCAAGTTACTTGAGACTGATAGCACCATTCTGAAAGAAAAACAAAGTTGACTCACTGCAAACTAATATATATTTAGTGTAATACATTGATAATGAAATATAATCAGATTTAACTGATTACACATACATGTCTATGCTCAGGTCCTTCAGTTAAAAAAAAAAAAACATCTAAAACTTCAATCTTATACAAATTAAAAATCTACAACTAAAATTAACATCTAAAATGATGGATTGATGGACTGCCTAAACTCAGCAGCATCAGATTTAACAGTAAATCTGTTTTTATGACAAAAAACATGACATATAGATACACCACTTACCTGAACTTGAAGCAAACCTGCATAAAATAGCAAGTACCGAAAAACAAAGGACATTCATTCTTAAAAAATTGGATAAAAATCCACCTAATTGAACAATCCAGCTGAAGAACGGGGGAATGTATTTTATGATGGGATATTTTGGTGGTGCATTTTATAAGAGCGCTTTATCTCAGTCACTCCTCCTTTCACGTTTTACAACAGAAAACCTATAAAACTGTATTAGAATGTGTCTTAGAGATTCCTGTCACTTATGAGTAAAGTTCAGTGTATTCTCTCTTCCCTAATCTAGTCATTATGACAAAGATGTTACCCACCCATAACAAACTTTCCCCTGTTTTCGAATAACACATGAAAAAAAAACACTTATTATCAGTTGTTATCAGTTATCACTAACTAATGAATAATGTGATTGCATAGTTCCAACTGTAAGCAAATGTGACAGTAAAATCAAGTGAATAACAACATAATAAAAAAGTTACATTTCTTTACTGTTGCTGTTTACTTATTTATGTGTTAATAACGTTTTTGATACATAGATATACCGCATAATATACACCTGTGGATGTTTGAATGCAATGTAGCATACCTAGATCGCCATTTACAGCCTCTGATCTGAAATAGTCACGCCATCTTGTGGTGACTCAAAAATACAATATTTAGAATTTTTATTTCTTTATTTCAGCTCCTGACTTGGCCAGGATTTTGAAATTGCCTAAAATGTACTTGTTTTGGCTTTGTTTTTGTTTTGCTCTTTTCATATTGACGTGCTCTAGTCCTCATACAGTATATGAACGAGTTTTTGTACTGGTTTGACCCTCTGTAGATTCCACCTTCTCGCACTCCATGATTGGTCGATTGTGAACAATACCTGCACGCTATTGGTCAAACAACTTTCGAGTCATTACCATCGCCAAGCTTGAAAACTATAGGAAAACAAAGCCAAAACCGTACATTTTAAGCCAATTTAGCCAATGTAGAAATTCTGGCCAGGATGTGTACGTGAAAAAGAGGACATATGGTGAGCCTTTTAAAAAACAAACAGTAAAAATGATATAAAGATTTTTGCTAATATGCAAAACTGTTCAAACACAATTTATGGGAGCTTTAATGACAATTTATTGATTAATGTTGATGTTGCTTGTATTTGAAAAGTCTGAAATCATTAATTGAATCTTCATAAACTAAACAAAAATGTATTTAAATGTGGGATTTGTTTATTTAATGACTCTAAAATGAAGCAACGATAAAGACATTTAGCTTACCAACTAAAGGCAAAGATGATAATTGAATTAACCATAAACTAATCTTGTCTGGATAACACCCATTTTTTAAGATGCTATCTATACCATGGTATTTATTTCAGGACTTAATCTTGTTTTGTACATGTATAGGTGTGTATTCATGTCCTCATCTCCTCCTGCTTAAACAGTGGGAATGTATTTTATAGGATGCAGTTGTTAGCACAGAAACAGTTGTAAAACACTATAAAGTTAATGGTGGAGTTGATAACGGATCCATTGGTTTCAGTGGATTGCTCAACGAGTGATTTGTGTGTCTGATAAAAGGGAGGCAAACAAGGTCCTCTAGATTTGACCTTCAGATGCAACCTTCATCTTTCACAAGCTCTGAAGCTACTGTATCGCACACATGCTGGATATGCAAGCTGCTGTAAATGTTTTGAAATAAAGTGATTTAGTAGGCTTAGGTCACTTTCATGTCTCAGTTATTGATTTTTTTTTTTTTTAATGTGAAGGTCACATATAACCAACGAACTGGCTCAAACTTATAATCATGCTAAGCTTATTATGAAGGGCCAAAAATAAAACATGAATAATGTTGCTTTACATCCAAATATATTAAAATGTATTTGAAAATAAATCAAAAAGTGCTAAAACACAAAGAGAAAATCCAAATGAAGATATGCTCCAGTTGAATGACCATTTTTATAGCAGAGCGGCCAAATCAAACGTCATCATGGGCCAACCTTGGCCTGCGGGGAATGGTTTGGGCTTCTAATCTTGGGAGCTATCATTTATTTTTACTATGTTTGAATACCTTTTATGTGTGGATTTCATTGTTTTACTCTTGGCACAGAAACAAACGTACATTCATAAAATGATGTAATTTAATAGTAAAAACAGTTGTCTTTTGAATTATACAGGACAGTATTTCTAAACAATAAGTTAAATAATGTTAAACCATTTGTAAAACCTATTCTATTTTTATCACCAACAAATATACTACAAGTTAGTTTGTTTGTTTACCAAGGCGACAAATATGTCAGTAAAGAGCTGTGTAAGGGAAAAAGAAAAAAATCAAGATACTTGTGAAATTACTATTTTGTTCCAAAAATGTTCGAAAATGTTTTCCATAACAGTCATTTCTTCCAAAAAGCACTATTAAACAACACATTAAATTAGATGAGCTGGAAATGACACAGTGGAAAACACTGAAAAAATCTCCTGTGGTTCATGTATATGGGCCATTCTAGAATTGGTGCAAACTGCTGTCCCACAACCAAAAAAAAAACACACATTTAAAAAGAATTTTAAAACTATTAAAATTTTAGATGTTTACTAAGATCCTTCTGATATCTATCGAAACCCACTAATAATAATTAAAATATCAGTAAGCTTAATATATAAAATCATAATTTACTTTAATTTGGGAAGTGGCTGTCCTGAACCTTAACCCCTAAATTTCAACTTATGAAAATGCTATAGATTTTTTTTTTTGCGTTTTAGTACACTGTTGTTTTTAAAAATATCATTTTGATTTTTAAAAACGTGAATTTAAAAAAAAAAAAAAAATGTTTTTTATCCTCTTATTTTAAATTATGAAACTTTGTGGAAAAAAAGTCCACTGACAGGCCTCATGATAGGCCTCATCATTTTGAAGTAAATGTGTGTAGCTTTAAAGAATATCACACATTAACACACATTTTTTGTGAGTTATTCATGTGTACAACTGTTCACAACTGTGCTAGCTAACCATGTGCTGATTAGCATCTTTGAACTAGGTTAAAAAGTATTTAAATTTGTCACTACCGAAAAAAATAAATAAGTTGGCTTCAGAAAACCTGACTAGAAAGTTTGAAAAAGTTTGACAGTTTTCAGTCTGAAATAGTTTGAAATTTAAAGTAGATTTAAAGCTCAAAGCATGAAGTTTTGAAGGCAATACATTCAGATAGATAGATAAATAGATATATAGATAGCATGTTGTTGCAGTGATTAGCAAATTACTAGCATTTTGTTAGCTTGTTTTTAACATTAAAGTTACTAGTAGCGCGTTTCTAGCATATTAGCAAGTGACTAACATGTTGTTAGCATGATTATAGCATGATTAGCATGTTACTAGCATGTTGTTAGCATGGTTACCAAGTTACTAGCATGATTAGCAAGTTACTAGCATGTTGTTAGCAAGTTACTAGCATCAATTTAGCTTAAACATCTGCCATCCCTGCTGAAAAAAAACAGCATATGCTGGTTAGGTAGGTTTTGATGCTGGTGCTGGTTTAAACTGGTCCTTTGCTGGTTTATGCTGGTCCTTTGCTGGTTTATGCTGGTCCTTTGCTGGTTTATGCTGGTCCTTAGGTGGTCATGTGCTGGTCCTGAAATCTACAGGGATTCTTTTTATTTTATATTTTGGTACCTTGTAAGGCTTTGGTTTTAAAATAGGGAAATTAGTTTGGCTGAACTGCTCAGACAAATTGCAAAATAGTAAAACCAACATGACAAACAATCATGATAAAATTGTGAATCATGATATTTCTGGAAAAAAAAAAATTGTGAATGTGATATTTTTGCCATATCGTCCACCCCTAATATAACCCTTGTAATAAATGATATATTACTGTGTTTCAAAATACAAAATGTGTGGAAAACTCTCCAACTTTGCACGAATGGCCCTGATGCATACTGTTTGACTATATTATTAAACAAACTAGTAAAAACATGAAAAGCACATTTAAGAATGTTTACTTTGTAAACTTAACCAGCTGTGAATCATGTTTTTTTTTTTTCAGTAGGTAGGTATATTATCATTGTACATCATAGAGAAGTGTCTGCACATCCCCCACTTCCTTCTATGCGTGTCAAACGAGAGTTTGAGGTTTGGGTTGTCTAGACAACCAAGTCCATCTCATGTACATCATGTTCAGGGAAATAAGAGAGCGGCCTCCTGTTTATCAAACTATCATGTACTCCTGAACAAAAGTGTTCAAATTCAAGCATCAGAGAACAGCGACACAGTGTCAGATATTACATTTTCATTCGATAACAACCTGTTTAATTCTATATGCACATATTTCAAAAGATCTATGCTTGTTTAACTTATCAGCATCATACCATAAAGCAACATGATATTAGCAAGGCATAAATGTAAATTGCACTCATTTGACATTTATATGACACAATACCACACCTTCATATTGGACTCAAAGTGTATGTAATATGCTGATGAAACTGTGTGGTTTTGCACAACATAGCAACCACCCCTCCCCCTCAGGAAAGAGCTCTACAAGTGCTGCAAACAAGATTATGCTTCAAATGTTGAAGTTATTATAAAGCTATTCGTAAAAATGCACACAAAACAAGTTTAACATCTTCCACCGATGATATTTTCCTCACAAAACTGTTGTCATTCAACCTGATGGAATAGCATGTTTTTTAAAGCCACACCGGTAGACTTTGTGGAAGCCTGATGCAATCTGATCACATGTTAACTAGACTTCCTCTTTACGTCTTTGTGTGATTTTTATGTATGCTAAAGACCAAGGGCTTTTTCTCTCATTTCTGATCTGTCTTTAATCGGGTAAAATGCCCTTAAAAGGAATTGATTCAAGTCCGTCTTCGAACGAAACTCGCTGTAGTCCAATAGGCGTGCATTTGTGCTTCTTTAAGACAGCGACTGCAGGGCCTCTTCCTGTGGTTTGCACCATGTGGCCTAAAAAGTGTTAAAAGGCGACAACTTCTTTCTCTTTTCGCTGTTGTTTCCGGGATCAAGCAGGCAGAGAACTGGTAAGTCACTGCTCTTCGGTTTTATCTAAAACGTTGGATAAATATCGCTATATATCTGTTTTTACGAACTTGGTTTAATGGATAGTACACTGATAAATGTAAATGTAATGTGAATATAATTTTGCTAGAACTTAATGGATTTAGTTCACACTGAATCCATTTCACATACATTTTTAATTATAAAGTAGCAAAACTGAAGGCTTTATGTATTTCTTTATTTAAGATTAGTTAATTACACATGGAATATTTCATTTTTAACAACAGCACAGGCAATAGAAATGACTCTAAACTTCCTGGTGGTTTACAGTGACTCACTATGAACAATTGAAGCTGATGCAGCTGAACATCCAACCATATTAAAACATGATCTGACTTATTTAATTACATCATGGCGATCTATTTTCATTTCAGGTTTAACAAATAGCTGTAAAATGAACATTCGGAGCACATGGAGATAAGAGGAAGCGTGCACAGAAACGATTGGAGCGCAAAGAGAAGAGGCGGGAACCTCTGAGGTACAGTGCAGTCACTCATAAAGTAGACAGCACTACTAAAGGTCTCTACACAGTGTAGTGTTTCCTACTTTATGGATGAGTGTACTGTTTGCTGCGATGGATGATCTTATGAAGAACCGAATTGTGTTCCTTTTTGAATGCCTTGTTTATTAAAAATGAATAAAAATTGTGTTTCATGACTGATTGTAACAGCGTTCATCTGTATGTGTGCATGTTAACATGTATGGAACAGCAATAAAATAAAGTTAAACTGTGTAGCTCAGTTGTTGCAAACAGGAAGGACATTACAAAAATAGCTCAAATCAATATAAAGACATCAGCAGTTAAAAGAAGACATATAACGATAATTCTTAAATTACCATTTTTAGTCTTTTAAGGCTATAATGCACTAGCTGCTTTCAAAAGCTCTTTAATTTGATTTTACGTATTTAATTAATGCTAAGCGTAGTGCGTGAATAGAGGAAAGGTCAAGTGCATTTAGAGACACATGAGACAGTACGTCATGAGCATTACAGGAAACAACACATTAAATGGTTAAAAAAAAACCCAAAAGCTAGATTCAGTAAAGTGGGTTATAATCACAACCTGACGTCATTCTCCTGTTCCTGATTTATGGTTGCTCATTTCCTTCAGTCCCAAGGCAGTGGTTGCAAAAAGTTGGATGGCACAAGACCTCGATAACCATGTAGATCTCCCTGGATGAGCATAAAAGAGTCATTCTTTAACTTGTAACCTTTAAAAAACGGCATGTGTGGTAGTCATAATACTCACGTAATAAAAGCCATCACTGTCCATTTCCCCAAAAACATATATAATGTCTCCTGCACGAAAGGGAAGCTCATCCTAAAGGAGAAAACAATCCAAATGCAATGATTTGAAGTATTTTTGATATTTTAGAATGAACAAATTACAGTTTGTACATGTGTTTAATAGTGGTATTCCAAGCTAGGTATGAATAAAACAATAAATAGCTAGGATGTGCAGTCTATGTTCTGATTCTTATTTTTAAAGAAATATAATGAATGAATCAACAAACGAACGAACAAAAATGTAAATGTAGGGTAACACTTTACTTGAAGGGGTGTCATGTCCTCAAAGATAATGCGATCCAGTTTTACGTTTTTTAATTCAGGTATACGACCCATTTTTACGTTTTAAAGTTAAGCGCCCTCTAGCGAGAGTATAAATAATGACAGTGTCGCGTTGGATCTGACGTCATGAAATAACCTATGAGTTTTTATACCGATCTCACGGTAATTCAAACATATTTTACTAGTGGTTTTATGAATTACCACACCTATCCCACACCTAACATGCTATGAGAATGTGTACGTTCTCTGGTATCCAACACATGATTACACTACCTTGTAGTGCAAGGCTCTACCAACTGAGCTACACATTATCTTGAAAGTGCTTTGGATACCTGTTGCTGATAGGGGAGCAAGTGTTGTGTTACGTTGGGCGTATAAATTGGAGGACACGTTGGGAATATGACACATGTCATGAATATGACGGAGGTCTTATGCATGTTTATGACAGCTGTCATTAAGTGTTATTTGCTCAGTTATGTAATTTTTAATGCAAAGGTGATATTGTTTGAGATGCCTTTGTTATGATAACTTGACATAAAGTAATTCACCATAACCTGTCAATGTCTTTATCATGACAACTTGACATTACCAAGACAACATAACCTGTCATAAATCTGTCATAAATATGATATAGGAGATAAATTATCAAACTTAATTTACTTAGCTTTATGGGTTAACATTACATTAAACTGTCATGTGGTTGGTTTTGACTTTGGCTGCCATGAGGCCAGTATAATTGTGTCATAAATATTTTTCTAACCACTTTTTTTCATCAGTGGTACAAAATAAAAGTATCATTAAAATGTCATTACATGCTAATACTTTGTCAATTAATTTTATAACAGTGTCATGAATATTATTTTTCTTGACCTTAACTACTTTGTCATTAAAATGTTGTTAAGTGTTAATAATCTGTCAAATATATATTTTTTAACAGCGTCAGTATTTTTTTTCATTTCATAATGTTTTTTTTTTAAGTGTCCTCCAACAAAAGGTCAGATAATAGACAATTTTTAATGTTGCAAAAAAAGATGAACAGGTGTTAGAGAAAAAAAAAAAAAAAAAAATCCAATAATAATAATAATTATAGTAATTAAAATTCATATTATTATTATTATTTTTTTTTTTGCATTTGGAGAGTGATTCACCCACAATTAAAATGAAAACAGTACAATAGTGGGTTAAGTCATGCAGAGTTTGGTCCATATCACTGCAAAAACCGGTAATTACAGCATCCCACACATTTATATTTTCTTCTACCCAAGATACAACCATAATGGCGTACACCTAACAAGTGATGCTGCCACTCTATAATTTTGAGGTGCATTTTCAATGACTCAGGAGTATGATTTCCTCTATGACGCCATATTTCCAACTTGTAATTTTGCCATACGCTCAATATGCTGAGTATGAGCACAAGTCCCTGGATCAATGAAGTGTTTTTTATGGTGCAGCAGGCGCAATGATATTATGCAGCGCCTGAATATAGTCCCCAGCTAGGTAACTTCCAACATGACCAACACTAAGCCACTAAGCTAATATTAAAATAGCTGGGGACTATTTTCAGGCGCTGCGTAAAATCATTGCGCCTGCTTGTACCCTTGGTACGGCAGAGAAGTTTCTTTATTATTACGCCGGAATGAAAGTATAGTTACTAGCCATATTGGCGTAGAAAATCTCAACTTTTTATTGTCCGTCGGTCTTAGTACATGATGTAACTACAGAAGAGTCAAGTTTTAAATAGAAAAAAATATCTAAACTCTTTGGACCGTTAGCATCGCGCTCAAAAATGACCAATCAGATTAAATGATCTATGCTAAGCTATATGCTAAAAGTGCTAGCGCCAGACCCAGAGATCGGCTGAATGGATTTGAAAATGGTAAAACTCTTCTGTTTAACTCTAGGGGAGTTGGAAAATGAGCTTATTTTCACACAAAAAAAAAAGAAAAAAAAAAAGGCAGTGTTCCTTTAATAGACTGATTCTCCGTATCTGGCTTGATAACAAATACTTGCCCAACAGGTGCAAATACATTTTTATTTCTTCATTTTATCCCCCATTTTCATAATTTTATTTCCTTACAACTAAATGTTGTTTGACTTTTATAGTTTTCTGTGCAAAAGCTGTCATATAGTACAATGTTGTCTTGGTAATGTCAAGTTGTCATTACAAAGCAGTAGCGTAGCCAAGAATCACAATGTGGGTAGGCCCAGAGAAATTTAGATGGGCCTAGCCAAAAATGCATCTGTTATCAAAATTTTCCAACACAACTACACCTGCTTGAATAGACACCACCGTTTAATCAGAGCCTGTATGTCATCATAAGCAGAACATAACGATAAGAACAGCATGACACAACACAACACGATGTTGTGACAAAGCAGCGGCAAAAATAAATGTGTCAGGGGGGAAACATTAAGGAGATATTTGAATGAGTCATTAATAAACGTGTATTCTGAGATAATGTTTCAAAGACCCTGATGCAATCTTCTCTTTGGACGCACCTTTAGAAAGAAATGCATCTTTACAGATTACATAATGAAAGAGTTTTTCTGATTAGTTTTATTTTAAGTAATAATTTAAAGCTTTCTATTTATATATTTAGCATGTTTGTGAAGTATGTATTCGCTGAGTTTCGTATCATTTTGTGAAGCGCTCCTGTTCATGAACAAGACATCAGAAAGCGCATCATGTTTGTTTTCTTTATTTTATAAAACTATTTATATAACGTTTTGCTGATATTGTGAGTGCACACAAATAAAAGCAGGCCCTTTACATTTCCGAATGATGTATTACTCTTACCATTGTGAGCAAAAATGACAGATAATTTTAAATTGTTTCCACTGAGAAAAAATGCAAATGATCACGCTGGTGCCTCCATGTCTTGCAAAGCGGCTTCAGCTTCCCCTCTCCGCAAAAACAATTGGGTATGCACCTAATAGCGCACATTTATCTAGGTTTAATGTTTAAACTAACATTGCTTTATAGCTACTTTAACTGTTTTATATCTATAGATTTTATTTTAGGCAAATCGTGATGATTTGAGAAGGCAAATTGATCAAACAGACAATGAACAGTCTTCGGCTGGCCGCTGTTCATTACTTTAAAAAAGAAAAGCATATATATCACGAACAAAAATTTTTCCAAAAGTTTTTTCTAAGTGAATTTAATAAAAAAATGAAACGTAAAATATAATCACTAAAAAATATAATCAGGTCGGACTCGGGCTGATTCTGATTAGGTTACCTTATGAAGCAACTGCCTGTGCCCACCCGGGCCCACCCATAGCTACTCGCCTGTGACAAAGACACTGACAGGTTATGGTGTATTGGTTTATGTCAAGTTGTCATAACAAAGGCATCTAAACCAGTGTCATCTTTGCATTAAAAATGACATAACTGAGCGAATGACACTTAATGACTGCTGTCATAAACATGCATAAGACCTCCTTCATATTCATGACATGTGTAATGTCATGATTATGAAAATGTCATGTCAGTCTTATACACACCCCTTCAAGTAAGTGTTACCACATAGGATTGATCAAGCCTGTAACAACCTAAATCAAGCAATTTTGGCAAATCCAGGTAATTTACCAGAAGTTATAATGTATAATGTTTTTTTAACATTTATGACTGTTGTAGCAACAGCTGTGGTCCAATCTAACTAAAACGTTGCATGCTTGTTTAAAATCACCTGTGGTGAAGTTTTGAGTTTTTGTTTAAGCTTTATAAGCTTTTGGGTATATTTGGAGAGGGCCCCTTTTCTAAGCGAGCCCATTATAGATTCCCAAAGTGTCAATTTGAACCCTTTTTTTGATAATTATTGATCTAGATAGTCCAGAAAATTGTACTGCAGTGTTTTCCAGATTGAGCAAAAAACAGAACTAGTTTGCAAAAGTATTTTTTTATATATATATTTTCTCAATCATTTAAAAGTTTGATTGACAGCAGTGGTTCTAGCTGTAAAGCTGTAAAGTGGCAAGTTAGTTGTTTGGAATTATGAGGTCTATTGTATGATATGAATATCGTGTATGCGTGTGAAAAAACCATAGACTGTAAAAAACATGGACGTAGTGTCAGTGACAACACAGCATTTTTGAAGCAAAAGTTGGGCGGGGCCTGTCGTCGCCATTTTGGAAGCGCGTCACCACGCGTCACTCCAGGACAATAGAAAATGGACAAAGAGGCGGGACGTGGGTGGAGCTAAGATGCCATATTTTTAAATGTATTAAAATAATTCTGATAAAGTAACACCCTAAGAAAAAACAAACACAATAACACGGCTGAGATGCCAAGTTCAGCTGCTGGAATAGGCTGAGGTAATGTGACGGCTGCCTGACACCTGTCACTCAAGTGGCCACGCCATTAATTATGCAGAATTTTAATGCTTAATATAATTTAAACGGGTGAGTTAGAAGAAAAATTCACCCCCCTCAGAGTTGACATGAAGGGCAAAACTAGCTGTAAAAACCAAAACCACTTTTTGCACCAGGCTGTAAACATGTTTTTATCTGTTTTAAATTTGAACATTTTAACACGAGAGTCTATGGGGATTTGCTCCCTTTTGGAGCCAGCCTCAAGCGGCCAGCCGATGAACTAAAGCTTCAGTCACTTCCGTATTGTTTCAAGAGTGAGAGCGGGAGGTTGCCACTAGGAAAAAACACACAATATACAATAATTTACGCCTTTGAAAAATACGATACTAGCTCCCAGTGGCCGATTTCTTTGACATTTTTTCATTACATTTTTACATTAATTTCATTCCAATCGACCTCCGTTAACCTGGTCTAATATGTGCTAAAAATTCATCTGCCAATGGCAGCCAGATATTTCTTGAGATACGCAAATGTCCTTATAGCCTTAACTTTGGACCAAGACAATGCGTAACATTTTTCATGTCAATAGGACAAGCGGTTGCGTAGTTATGGCCGTTTTAAAGTTTTTTTTCCTCTTATAGCACCACCAAGTGGCCAAGCTCTGCAACTTTTTTTTTATTTTTTTTATGTGAACTCAGATTGAACTCTTACAAACGCATTGTGAGTTTGGTGAAGATATCTTATTCCGTTCCAAAGTGTTGAATGTTTTGCGACGGAGAGTCAAAAGTTAAACTTTTGATTTTCTCTCCAGAGAATCTTCATGCACTGGTTTGTTCCAATTGGGCGAAACACCTAGGACTAGTTCGGAAAAGTAGGTTTTTCCAAAAACCTTCCATGACCATTCTAACAATTACAATTAATGTACCATCTGCACTACACCTAAACCTAAGCGATAGTATGAACAAAAGCAAATGTGACGTAAAAGTGCAATCGAAAGCACGCCGTTTCAGCTTGTTTTAAGTACAACTGCATACTGTCTGAGCTACTCAGCAAGCTTGTTATGTCTGAATGAAAAGTGAAACATATGAGCTGTAACCTTAACTGTGTCGAAAACGATTACAAGTGCTCAATGTTTTACCGCCTCTAGTGTTCATTTCTGTTGGAAACTGCAGTGATACGTACCTAGTAGTAGGTATTTTGCATCTTGCAGAAAAAATACGTTTTCGCCATAAGATCAGGTAGTGGCTTTAATAATTAGGATATTGATTACATTGTTATTGTAAAAATATAAATTGGAATTTATTTTTAGCACCAAAAAATGTGACTGGGACATACATTTATATATGATTAAAAAAAACTTTGAGGACTTTGCCTCCACATTTCACAATCACCTCAATGTCCATATTTGGAGAACTTTCCCAAGGATCATAATCAAAGATGGCCACCATCCTGTGGACCTTGACACCATCTGGCACACTAGAGGTTTCACTGGGTGCTAAAATTAAAAGTACAAAGCAGCCTTGAATCAATCCATAAAAGTGTACTATTTTAGTGATGTGTTAAATATATGACTAGTTCAATCAAACAAAAACGAAAGAGAACAATTTAAATGCTTGCCTATGGAAGGCGTCTCCTCTGGTAAAAAACCCTGCTGGAACAGACGAAGTTTAAGCTCTCCGTCCTCCACAGGAATCTCAGAAACCATGTTGCTCGGTACAAAACCAAAGTGACCACCCGTCTCGCCACTATAGAAGCCGTCGGCATCTTTATCTCCATATACCTACAAAAGAGCACATCCCGCTGTCTCTGAGGCTCCCATCACAGCATGAGCAAAGCAGGACAGAAATGATCTGAAGATCATGTGTTTCATTTAGTAGGTTCATGTACGATGCAAAAGCAGTACTAAATAAGTAATAATTGTGAATTAAGATATGAGAAGAAAAAAGTCTTTACTTTAATGATCTGTCCTTGTTCAAAAGGCAGTTCCTCCTCCATTGTTTCAGGGTTTGGAGACATCACCGCAGGGTTGTATGAGAACAGAGCCACAAAGAGGCGCACATTGGGGTCAAACATTTCCCTCTCTGATTCCCAGTTCTCTATATCTTCTGGTGTAGCAACTCTAAGACCATCTGGAAATAGATAGACATCCAGCCCAGTCATTCCAGTCTTCTTCCTCTACGCCTGCGACTGTCCAACTGATGTCCTCTCAGTAGGCAGACAGGTGGTTAGCAAACACCCATATGCTCACTATAGCTTTAGCATTAAGAACGGTAGCCAGGCTAATCTGCCTCAGACTAATCCTCTTAGAGGAAATGAATCAGTTTTACCTGAGACATACCTAACTACAAACCTGACACATCAAATGGTTATCAAGTCCATCTTTTTTTAAAGATAGTCTACAAAACTCTTTAGTAAATGAACAGATTTCACATCATGAACTTGCTGAGGAACTGGAATAACACTCTGCCAGCGGATTTGGCCCAGTCCTGCTGCGCACAGTCCTGCCGATTAGCTGAGCCATCCGTTCTGAACTGTGCCAAGTAGAGCTAGCTGTTAACCACATTATCATCAAGGAAGTAACCCTACAAGTCCCTTTCACCTTTTCAGGACAATCCTTTGCAGTCAACAAAAGGTTTGCATGGGTCAACTTAAGGAAAAAAAAAACCTTGTGGAGATATTGTGTAAATCAAATGCCATTTTATGTGACAGAAATTGACTAACTGTTCTACTGTTGACTGGTAAGGTAAAACAGCATCTATTCCATTCTATTCTATTCTGGACATTTTTATTTTTATTTATCATATTAATTTTAAAAACATTAAAATCCTAATTACTCCAATCTTTCAATTGTACTGTTTCCAAAAGGCGTATATGGCAGTTCCAAATGGTTGCCAGTTTTATCTGTGACGCTAATTAAATATTTATAGAGAACAATGAAAATCAACATGATAAAAAAGGAATGTTAAAGATGCATTGAACTTCAGTAAAATGACTCATGTGAAGATACAAGTTGCTTGTCTGTTCCATCAGTCTGATATCTAGCACATCTATAACCTTTCTGAGCATAGCGAGACCATGAGACACATTACCCTAAATGTTACCATAACTGTGTCATCCCCAAAATCCTCCACTCCATACAGGAGGGGTGCTAGATATGGTAATAGGGGGTGACTCATTCGCCCATATTGCATTTGTTCTTAGAAGACCTCTGATGTGCCATCATCATCACTGCTGATATGTGCCCTCTTGACTCCCTTATAAGGACTATTACATCATGAGTGAGGCACCCATATGGCAAGCTGTTTTAACATTTATTCTTTAAACATTTTCTTTTTTACATTACTAGTTAGTACTGTAGTATCTATTGGTAGTTTTACTAGTAGTCAAATACCTATTTATGTGATACTCAAAACAGGATATCTCTCTATTGTTACTTTCAGCATTTTAACAACTTAAAAGATGACAAGACGTTAATAAACATCTACCACTCCAACTCAGTTAAGGACTTGACTCGGACTCAATAATGTGGACTTGGACCCAATACTAGTAGAATTTTTTTTAATCTAAATACGTTTTAATGCAACATTTCATTGCCATATGCAATCACTAGTCAAAATGTTACTTTATAGTTCTTAGTTCAAACTGTTTTCTTCTAGTAAGATTTAAAATGTAACTAGTAACAACTGGAATTCACATTAATATGTAATAAATAGTCAATAGTGTCTATTAAAAACAAGAAAAAAATAGTGACAGTCAACTTAAGAATAAGCACTATGTACTAGTCACTAGTAAAGCTGGAACAGTCAGAAAAACATGAAATACTTGTCAGAAGAGAAAATTATATCTGAACCAGAAAATTCAATAAATCCAATGGCAAACAATTACAACTGACCCTTTGCAAAGACCCGCCCCCTCTTAGTTACTGTTGCTATGTCCGACAAACAATGCTGTTCTTACACTACACATGTTCTCACACAGTAAAAAATACAATAGCTGTGTCTCATTTAGATGGCTGCGCCTTCCGGAGGTCGAATTCTCTGGAGGTTACATCCTCTGTAGGATGTGTTTACGAAGTGTCCTCAGCTTAGAATTAAACAAGACGGTCTACGTAGGATGGGCGGAAAAGGAAACAGGATTTATCACGTTGCCAACACATTTAGAGCATCGTTGCACTCTCACACTACTTAAATGAAGGAAAATTTTTCTAAAATTAGAAAGTAATAAAAAACGCTTGGCTTACTTGTTTTATTTTGTTCAGTGTTTGAGAAGCTGCAGTGTATCTAATAGGATATTAAGAACAAAGTTTATTCATTTCTACCGGAGGTGATTTAAGGTAACGTTAAGTTGTAAACACCACATCTTCGCCTGTGTGTACATCTGCCGGCGCCGGCATTTTTTAAATTAACACAAAGAATTGTGGGTTATCTGTAGTAGCAAAGGATACACCTCATGCATCCTCCGAATTCCTGAGAAAGAAGGTCGCATTCGAAGGTCACATTTGGAGTGTCCTACTTGCTTTTCTGAAATGAGACAGCCTCGATGATGTATGAAGTCTTCGAATGCGACCTCCGGAGGGTGCAGCCTTCTAAATGAGACACAGCTATTGTGGAGCAAAGAGGAAACTGACAACACGCCGACAGACAAGACAGAGAAGGTTACTTCTGGTATAAAACAAGGTCTCATATCTTTCAAAGTTTGTCATTTTTTAAGAAAACCGAACAATAAATACCATTTTGTGGTTCTTTAATGTGTTGTGACAAATCACTGTATTGCCTCAGGTCAAACAGCATTTGAACCGATCGTCTTTTCATATTTACTTAAAGCACGAACATGAACATTAGAACGTATTTTATTTCAGCTGTGGAAAGATGTAAATACACACAATTTATCAAGTCCACCAAAGTTAATCTACTCTCCTGTCTGGTTTGTCGGACAAAATGACGAGTTCAGCGTTGTGATTGGTCAGATCACCTGTCAGTCAAGGTCTCTGTGAAAAGTCAATTCTTACTTATTACATGAAAATAGTTACATATCACAATTGTAATAGTACTAGAATGTAGTTAATAAACAATAAACTTAATAAATATTAGTCAATATTGGAATATGTATCTAATTTAAAAAGTTTAAATTTTATTTTGCAATCTCTTTGTTACAGTGTAATTGCACATTTAAGTAATACATACAGTATGAGTAATATTAATTAACAACATATACTTACTATAGGAAATAGTAATTACTGATGGGGATTGCCCGTGATCTCGCACAACATTGCGAATTTCTTCAACATGCAAGGTTGGGCAAGATATCTGATTCATTAGCCGCTATAGGGAAATAACGAGAAAAATAACAACGTTCAGTAAATGTTAAAACTGTTTGCACTACAAACCAGTGTGCTCATAATTAAAATGTTAAAATAATATGGTAAAACACACCAATTTGCAATATCAAACAGCAAGAACAGAAGCTTAAAATTTACAAATGGCCACGCCCACCCTTACGAAAAAATAAGGGTTACTTGGATACTTTAAAGGGTAAGCGTTCGACTGTAAACATATGGTAGCATACGTGTAAAAAAAGTAAAAAAAAAAAAAAAAAGTATACTTTAGGCTTAACCTAACAATAGACATGCTTAGTTAGTATTAAGGAATAACGGTAGTTGCAGCTTGCCATAGCACCCACGTTTAGAACCCTGACGTAGCCCTCCAGCGCGTGAGGAGGGGCGAGGGTGGCCCGTCGGCACGAGCGCAGACAGCAAGGAACAGCTGCAGAGAGGCTCTCGTTCATTGAATTACACCGCATAGCTCATACAATATTACTGTTTCTTCCCCAAAAAACAAATAATATCGTCCAAACCATAACCATCCAACATGGTTGACCGCGAGCAGCTGGTTCAAAAAGCCAGGCTGGCTGAGCAGGCAGAGAGATATGATGATATGGCAGCAGCCATGAAATCGGTAAGTCATTCTTTCAATTTACCCTTGGGGTTTTATTTGTTTGATGGTTTAGTTTGACCAACGATCGCTAAATCAGTCAGCCAATCTCTCTGTCTGTCTGTCTGTCTGCCTATCTATCTATCTATCTATCTATCTATCTATCTATCTATCATAAAATACAGAAATAGCCTAATATAAAAATTAATTATGATATAATTGTCGTATTATGCAAACTACAAGCTCGATGCATTTGGAGAAAAACGGCAATGGTGAATGATCATATAGGTTGAGTAACAAATATGTCATGTAACGGGAGGCTGTAACATGCTGTAATAATTTTTGGGGTGTTGATCAATGATAAATCAGTGCTTTATTAATGAGAGTGCAGTGGATCGGGTGTAGACTGTCTGGATCTTGGGCGGTGCCTCCTGTCTTACCCGAACCCACAATCAAATGAATGAGACGACACATGCCAAATGCATGAAAATTTGTTTCAACATCGCTTTCAGCATTAATGCAACACAATAAATCAATATTTTGCGCTTTATTCTTTTTAAAGCATTGCTTTGCATAACATACTGCATATTCATGCTCATAACGCAGTGTATTTGATTTTACACTAAAAACAGACGTTTTGCCATTGCTGTACATCAAACATAGTGCATTGTCATAAATGCATTAGAAATTCATTTTCCATCATCAGCATATATATATTCTGACTGCCTTTATTTTAGTTTTTGTTGTTGTTGTTGTTGTTTTTCTTACGCATCCTCAAAATTTAGTTGTCTTCCCATATTCATTTTCCCCATATGGGAGTTATTAAGATATTTCCTCTAAACCAACGTTAGAGGCAGCAGCATTCCTTCTAGAATCTTCCATCCTTGTCATATTGCAGTAAGGTCCATGATTCAGATTGGATATTCCTTCTTGTTTCAAACCTTCCGATTTATATATTATTAAAGGCAATGTATCTCTTATATAGTGTAAATTAATAGTGAATATTATTTCTGCTAATATATTAACAGAGGGTGAGCGTACAGGGCACCATAATGAATTAATTCAAGGCCTTAGGGCTTCTCGAGGGGGTGGGGGTGGAGGGGGGGGGGAGTGGAACATCTGCATCTCTAACGCTTCTTCGCCATCAGCATCCTGCCTATATTCCCATCCGAGTGAGGGCATTTAGGAGACTAGTTTCTGCTTTGTCAAGGATTGACATCATGCTTTTTTCTGGAGGGGTGTCGTCTAGCATCTCTTCTCTTATTTCTTGAGTGATTGAATGGTTCTTACCCGTCCGACCCGAGTTAATTAAAAATGACATGTGGATGTGTCAACCTTAATTTTGTCGTTTTACAATATGTGTTAGCACTCATTAGCAGTGCTGTTTTACATAAAACAGTTTTAATTTAATACCAAAATGTGAATATTAGATTAAGCGTATCGATTGAAAACTAGAGTAGTGACAGACAAGATCCACCCGATCAATTCAGCTAAAATGCTTGTATTATCTTACCACCATATTACCTTGGTCTAAATCCCAAATGGCTGTTAAAAGGGAAGGTTCCCATCCTTGCAATGATTGTTGTGTATGCCGGACAGGCAATTTTAGCTTCATGGATCAGTGGGGGAGATTTAAAAGCAGTTTGACTATAAAGTTACTTCAGTCCTATAGATAAAAGCCCATTTAACCACAGACGTGATGGGAAAGTGCCCACAGGCCTCCATTATCTTGATGCGTCCGGCCAAAGAGACAAGCAGCAATAGGCCAAGCTTTAAACTTCACATTGGACTGAGATCATCCGGTTTAGTTTATATTTTAAATTTGTAAATATTTGCATCCGATTGCAACACAGCTACTAAGGTAACAAGGTTACCCATCACCCACCACAACTAACCAGCATGCCAAGTCATTGTTGCACAGAATCTGTGTACCCGGATGCAACTAGCAAAAAGTTTGTTTAAATAAAACCCTTTCATATCCTCCAGCCTGTGTTTCGTTATGAGTCTTGTCTTCCTGTCCTACCAAGTGTTCCTGTTTTCTACTCTGATCTTTATTGATCCGTCTTTGAATTCAGTTCTCTTTGTATTCTGAGGAGTTTGAGGGAATAATTTTAGCTTTTGTGGCTGAAGCTAAAACTAGAAACCTTGATCTGAAGCACATGGCATTTGAAAAGTGTTTAGTCGCACATTGGTGCACTTATAAAAATAAATGTTACTGCCTTTGATAATTTTCCAAAAGAAGGTTCTTTAGATTCTAATAAAAAATTCTTCATTCTACCCTCTTAAAAATAAAGGTTCTTTATTAGCATTGATGGTTCCATGAAGAACCTTGAACATCCATGGAAGCTTTCAAAGGTTCTTTAGATTTCAAAATGGTTCTTTTAGGAACTGTTCACTGAAAGGTTCTTTGGGAAACCAAAAATGCTTCTTCTATGGCAGACACTCTTTTGGAACCTTTATTTTTTAAAGTGTAAGACTCTATAAAGTTCTTTGGGGAACCCAGAATGGTTCTTATGTGGCATCACTGTGAAAAGAGAGTACATATAGTTCCTTTTACTTAAGTACAAGTACAAATTAAGCCATGATATGTAATTTCACCACAAAGAGTGACATATTGACTAGAGGAAGATGAGTGATTTATGACACATCCTCGTGAAAATATGGTATCAAACTTATTTTACATAGTATGGTACAAGTTTGGCAAGGGAAAAGGTCAAGGAGAAGGCCACCGTAACACATAAACAGCCAAACAGCGATCGTGTTAACTTACACTGCAGCTGCCCTGGAGGGTATGTGGGAACATTTTGCCTCCCGGCCCTGCCCCCACTCTCGGCTGAAGTGATTTTACCTCTAGAGTATTGTGTAGCGCTAGCGCTCTGTCATCTCACTAGATAGAGTCGGACTACTGTACAAAATGAGACGATTGCCATGGAAACTGCACTTGGCATATAGCTGGAGCTCATGGCTGCACAATGCATTCAGCCAGATGATGAAGCTCTCTGTGGATCATTATGCAACTGAAAAATGAAAATTAAATGAATGTTATTACCTTGTTGTGCATCTCTTTCCTCAACCAGCGTTCTGTTTCCTTCCTCCGTAGGTAACTGAGTTGAACGAGGCCTTGTCCAACGAAGAGAGGAACCTCTTGTCCGTCGCCTACAAGAACGTCGTGGGCGCTCGGCGCTCGTCCTGGAGGGTGATCTCCAGCATCGAGCAGAAGACCTCCGCGGACGGCAACGAGAAGAAGATCGAGATGGTGAGGGCCTACCGCGAAAGGATCGAGAAGGAGCTGGAGGCCGTGTGCCAAGACGTGCTCAATCTGTTGGATAACTTCCTGATCAAGAACTGCAGCGAAACCCAGCACGAGAGCAAGGTCTTCTACCTGAAGATGAAGGGAGACTATTACCGTTACCTGGCCGAGGTGGCAACCGGCGAGAAGCGCTCCACTGTGGTGGAGTCCTCTGAGAAGGCCTACAACGAGGCTCATGAGATCAGCAAAGAGCACATGCAGCCCACTCACCCCATCCGGCTGGGATTGGCCCTCAACTACTCGGTGTTCTACTACGAGATCCAGAACGCTCCGGAGCAGGCCTGTCACCTCGCCAAGACGGCCTTCGACGACGCCATCGCTGAGCTCGACACCCTCAATGAGGACTCCTACAAAGACTCAACCCTCATCATGCAGCTCCTCCGAGACAACTTGACACTGTGGACGAGTGACCAGCAAGATGACGAGGGCGGGGAGGGCAACAATTAAACGTAGACAAGCTCTTGATCTAGAAACATAAAAATGGCTGGTGGACTTTGGCAGCAGCTTTTGCCATGGTTTCCTCTGCAGCAGCAGTTCTTTATTTTTCCACGAGTTAAAAGAAAAAAAATATCAAGGGTGGTAAAAGGGGGGGCTGAAGTCCTAGTTTGAATATATACAGAAATATATATAGTTGAATGGGCCTCCCTCTTCTTGGTTCTCTTTGACATTTGCCAAAACCACTGAAGTGTCAGTCAATCAGCCGGAAACGGTCGTTGTTGGTTGGGAATGGCAGCCTCACACTGGCATTTGGACTGATGTATTTCAAAGGGATGCTGCTTATTTATGTTTTGGGTAGTAGAAAAGCATTTCAAAAGAGGGTAAGGAGGCGTTCGAAGGGTGAAAATAGTATTAAATGGTTCCAGTATTAGTCACGAGTTTGACTGTTTGTATGCGCTCGATTAACTGGAAATTGATTTAAATAGATATTAGTTGAAAGTGAGGTGACTAAAATTGTGTTCTTTTGAATGCATCAAAACAGTCATATATTCATCACGGTCTGATACTACTGGAACCATTCACTTTTTTTGAAAGACAGGTTCGGGGAAAGGAAGAGACTGGTCTGGTTTAAAAAAAAAGAAAAAGAAAAAAAAGAAAAGAAAATAGGAAAAATATTGCAGCTTCAAAGTTTGTGGTTTACTTCTGTGTTTAATTTATTTTTGCACTTGCCAAGTATACTGTTTTGTCAGTGTAAGATAATTACGACGATACTATCAATGATTCAATATTGTGCATGCTGGTGATGTATTTATACAATAGCTTGACTTTATTAACTTATATCTTGGATGTTATGTATTCCTATAATTGAAAAGTAAACTGGCTTCATATTGTTTATTTATAAGTTCTCAGTTTTCGTTTTGATTTGCTATTCCGAAAATGTGATTGTTAACAATAAATCGATCTGTTATGGGCATTGCCGTTGTGACATGGAATGTTTTTTTCTTTAGCTAGGCTGGCTTTCGAAAAACACTTGATCTGATCACTGATCACTTAAATGTACCGGTGTTTTTCTTGGTAAATTGTAACCATGACATTGTTAAGCAACGTTTTTTGCTCTCTGAACAATATATGAGTGCTCTTCTTGTCATATTATGCACATTGAACGTGTGGTTTAAACAACAGTGACGTTACCGAATCAGTGTTTCCGTGACCGATTCAGAACATGGACCATAAAATGTCTTTGGCAGTATTTTTTAATTCATTTCTTTGCCTTTTCCTTTATTTATTTTTTTACTTTTAGCTGTATCCTGAGTGACAATATCTTGAATGTGAATAACTATGTAGCAGTTGCACAAGAGCCAAAATAATTATAACAATAAAGAGACAGAAAAAAAGACTTCAAGTAGTCATAGATGCATCATGTCAATCAATGCTGGTCGTGTGTATTGTTTTTCTATTAATGACTCATCTAAAAAAAAAAAAAGCGAAAAATTACTCAAATAGATGCCAACAGGTTTATACAGGTGAATCCCCAACTGAATTTAAGAAGACCAAATGGTTTTTCTCTGCATTGCACCTACTATTCATGATTAGTGTTGAGCACTGCATTGCAGAGCTCACCTCTTCACAATATAATAATGTGCTTGACATACAAATGTGCCTCAATGAGGACCATATTACTGGTTTTAGTTACAGTACGCATGCATTAAAATCAACTGATGAGGGTAGAAACTGCAAAGAAATGTCCGACTATCATCATCTGAAGGTCACATGACAAACCTGCACGCTTGTCCAATTGAATTTATTATCAGCATGACTAATTATTTGAATAATCACCTCACTGATGCTAAACTCGGATCTCATGTGCTGTCTGAAATGAACGTGATGTGAATTCCAGTACCTTTTGCGTTTATATCTATTCCTTTTTCATATTAAGGAGGTAAAGCCAGCTTACATACTGAATTGCTAGCTCTTTCAGCATTCTGCTGCAGCCTCCTACAGCAACCCACACCCAGTAGAGCAAGAGATGAATTTCTCTGCTCGAAATGGTCCACAATAACAGCCAATCGCAGGCACAGTGAGCTGTCATATCCACCAATCCAGTGCATGTTGCTAGGGCTGGAGGAAAAAAAAACAACCTCTTTTCTATTGGCACTGTTCAGACATCTAGAACAACCTGCAAAGAGATAAACATCAGAACATCAGAGACACCATTAAAATTCAAGGGAAACCTGTCTCCCCTTGTTCACATTGAGACTCTGTCATGCAGGAAAAGGAGCAAGCCACCATTTTCTGCTGCATTATGATCGGGTGCGAGATAGGAAGCGTGGAGGATCTGAATATGTTTGCCCTGGTTAAATTGTTCAGATAAGACTTCTCGGTAGATTTGTCACCTCGAAATGTATTTGCAGTATTATTTATTTCAGTTCTATTGAAGTTTATTTAATTGCTTCCAGACTTGATTGTCTGAAAAACAGGGACATTTCTGTCTCACCTACAATTGAAATAGGATGTAATGCATCCGTCTTTGCCCCTCAAGGGCGTTCACATTTAAAGTTTAATCTGGAAAAAGAAAATGGAGACGTTTATTAAGACATTGTACCATCTGTATAAAACCAAATGCCAAGGATTTGTGATGCGCCTTGATCTAAAATCCCATCTGTCTAATGTAGAAATTGACTTCCAAATCAATAACAGAAAATGCAAAGATACACATAATTTAAAAGCATTGGTAAATTAATTGTAGGACTTAAGGTTTCCAATGAACAAGTAAACAACTTACAGACATATTTAAAGGGATTAAAATTCACAAAATTAAAATTTCACCCACATGTTGCACCAAAACTGACTGACTTTATTTCTTTAGTGGAACACAAAAGAAGATATTTTGTAGAATGCTGGGACCCAAACATTTCTGGTTGCCAATAGGGCGATAGTTCATCCCAAAATAAATATTCTGTCATTAATTACTCACCCTCAAGTTGTTCCTCACGTATTGGCAAAATTCTTAAAAATAAAGGTGCTTCACGATGCCATAGAAGAACCTTTTCCGTCTAAATGGTTCCACAAAGAACCTTTCTGTTTCACAAAAGGTTCTTTGTGGCGAAAGATTATGAAAAGGTAAGAAAGAGATGATTCTTTAAAGAACTTTGACTGAATGGTTCTTTGTGGAACCAGAAATTATTATTCTATGGCATCGCTGTAAATAACCTTTTAAAGCATCTTTATTTTTAAGAGTGTAAAAGAAAAGAACAGAAAAGAAAAAAAATAATTAAACATAATGTAAATTAAATAAAACAATTTTTAAAAAAAAAAAAATACATAAACGACATTTCTCTACATGTCTTTATAAAAAGATAAAATGATAAAATAATTAAAATAAATAAAACATTTATTAAAATAAAGAAATGTATTTAAATAAATAATATATGTAACAGTACAGTAGTGAGTAGAAAAAATAATGTTATACAATGTAAACAAAATACTTTTACTGCATAAATACATATATTAAAAACAGCTGTCTTAAATTTTAGGATGGGGTCTCTCACATTAGATGTATCATATATGGGGGTCTATGGCAGCTAAAATATTGAAAACCTATTGAAAACTAACTTAGTACTAACTTATTCAATACATTATAAACAGTACTGGTGTCATAAACATATTGAAGCTAATGTCCAGTTGTCTCAGTAGCATTTTCAGCAGGTCCAAATTGCAGTTTCAATGCAGCTTTAAATGGCTCTACACGATCCCAGCTGAGGAATAAGGGTCTTATAGTGAAACGATCTATGTATGTACTTTTTAAAACTGCACTACCTCTGCTATTCATGTCTGTGAATGAACACATTACATAATCCCGTCAGAGTGGTCAGTTCTTCATCTATTGGTTCAAAAATTTAGGGTAGGGTGAAAAACTGCAGTATTGCCGCTTACGTTATGTGTGCGTGATTACGTAATGTGTGAGGTCAAGCTAGTCCAAGATGAGCATTTGTGGTTAAAAAGTATATAAATTTGTATATTTTTTTAGAAACTGCCTCTTTGTTTTGCCAGAAAAGACTTTTATTCCTCAGCTGTGATTGTGTAGACCCACTTGAAGCTGCACTGAAACTGTAATTTGGACCTTCAATCCGTTGGCCACCACTGAAGGCCACAATATGGAGAAAAATCCTTAAATGTTTACCTCAAAAACCTTAATTTATTTTCGACTGAAGAAAGAAAACTGCAGAGAAAAAGAGTGTATTGCTGTACAAATGAGAAAACAAACCTGTTGTTTGCTTTTTAGCTCAAGAACTTATTTTAGGATTACTCATACTTGTACATTCAGCTATTTTCTAGTAGCTTTTATATTGAAAAAATTAAATGGGTAATATGTAGTGTGTCTGAATAGTCCAGAGGAAAGTGAGCTGCAACACTTCAAGGCTTCTGTCATTATGTAACAAGTCTATAAAGAGCACTTACCAATGGTTTTGACCTCTCCATCCTTGGCTTTCACAAACTGCCTCTCTGGAAAGGTTATTGATAACTTCTAGGGTTGCTAATAATAATAATAATAATAATAATAATAATAATAAAAACTTGTTTTTGACTGTATCCACAGAATTTGCACACACACTCTTATGTAAGGTGGATACTCTGTGAATATTTGTTCTAAGGGCTCTTACACTGTCAACAAAAGTAAATTGTACAAGGAGTGATCTGTGAACAGTGACTTGCATGTTATGTTATAAATGTTGGCTAAATTATATGCTATTTGAGTGCACACCCAGAAAAATATGACAGCAGGTAAGCACATGAGTGCTTACCATATGATAGGCAAGTATTCGTAATTTTGATAATGTGAAGTGAGTAAACAGACTGCCGTCAAGTGCCACATGTCACTCAAGGAAGAAATGTAATCAATTTAAACAGCAGTCTGATCATTATCAAGTGGTTGAGGGCAGGAATTATAGGCTATAATAGGATATAATTAATCATGTGCTCTGTTTTAATAGTCACACGACTATTATAATTGTATGAAAACTGAGTTTGAATTTGAAGGCTGAAGGTTTCATTTGGATTTTTAAGATTTTGTGCAAACTACTTCCATCCGCCATGGATTCACATCTCAATTTGACAGTTTAACAGCTAAGCCCAAATTTCCAATACTAATCGAAAACATTGGGAATGAAAGAAAGTTTAGTTGCTTCATTGAAAGCTTATTGTATTACTGTATTAAAAGCTCACTGTGTAGAGTCGAGTATTGTAAGAGAGAGATGGACTGAGTGTGATCACCTGCATCTGATACAGCATTCATTCTTCAGCTTAATGTTATATTCAGCATAAAACAGTTTGAATGTCCGCTGAGGAAAACAATATTTTGATTGTAGGCTACTATCTTTTCATATGTAAAGGGTGATTTCTGATGACAGTGCTGCTCAGAGCATTTGTTGGCTGCAAGTGTTGTTGAAAGGAAAAATAACTTGCTTGTTGGCCCCGTTTCCATCTCCTTAAATATAAAAGTCTTTATTGCTGACTTGTCGCCATCTAATGGCGGAACAATGAAACTAATCATCACAAAAACCATTTCCCAAAATAAATACTGTTATTAAATGCTACTATTATTTATATAAACTGTTCTGCCTCTATTAGAGGCTGTGTATAATTTATGATCGACATTTGCATTAATCAGTATTATATTCTGTGTTATACTGCAACGTTCTGTATAAGTTTAATCTTGCCTGCCGCTATTCTGCAAGCTTACATGTGAGGACTCTTATTTTGACGTTTTTCCACGAGTGTCGCATATTGAGTAATAGGAAACAGCGAACTCGTGAGGCAGTGGGCTTGTAAAGCAGCAAACGTGTAACATGTTCGTGTCGCGTCTGAATCGATCCTTCTTTTAAACCTGTCGAAAGCATTGGCTGTAAGTTCATTTAAAGTGTTGATCTGTTTCATATATATGTTGAAAGACAGTATGTGCAGTTTATATGCAATATAATCACTGATGTTTATGTTATTGCCGATCGGCGCTAGTTAAGTGGATTGAGAATGCTAATTCACTTTCAGTTAGCGATGTATCTTACTTGTATAGCGTACTTGTTAAATTGATAAGAAGTTTGCTATAATTTTTGATAACTGATTTCCATATTTCTTTAATTTTATTTACAGTTTACTCAGTTCAATGGCAGCTGAGTCAATTGTGTAAACCACACATTGGACAATTAAAGGAGCAAGGTGCTCATTCCCTGGCTCTTGAACAGAGTTTGGCTTGCTGTTTATTTATATTACACGCAAAGAGCAAAACATATAAAGAGAACAGTATAGTAAAAGCCATGGATCAGCAGGTGCAAGATAAAGCAAACACGCAGACTGAAGGGAGTCGAGGTAAAGAAAAAACATCATCAGAGGTCAGCTCTAAACGGTCGTTATCTTCCTCCAAATCTTCATTTGCTAGTGCTGCTGCAAAAGCTAGAGCCTCAGCCGAAGCTGCACGTGCCAAGATGGCATTTGCAAAAAGACAACTTGAAATGAAAAAGGAAAAAGCAAGGCTGGAACAAGAAAGAGCTATGGTAGAAGCGAATCTAGAAGCATTAGAATTAGAAAAGGAAGCTGCAGCTGCTCTGGCAGAAGCGGAAGTGTTAGAGGCAGCAGCAATGGAACGTGATGACAATCGCAGTGAAATAAGCAGACTTTCATCACATGTGATTTCAATGAGAACTGAGGAATACGTGAAACAACAGACTCAGATGAGCTCTGACTTTTCCACACTACCTTTGAAGATCTCTTCATCAGCCTGTGCACAAGAATTGACTCCACGTTTGATTGATAAATCTCAGAGCATGAGCGCGGCATATGACATTGACACAGATAAAGTTCAAGAACAGAGCAGATTATGCAATCGTGAGCGACTGCAGGGCACGAGAATTCCAGATTCCCCATACAATCTGCCTCATTCCACCCAGTATACTGCATTTAAAGCATCTCCACATCGAGATCCTGCTTCAAAAAAGTATACAGTCCATTCAGATATGCAGCATTACTCTCAAAGCCAAGCCACGCCTATGTTAGACTTTGCTAAATTTATAGCACGTAGAGAGCTAGTCACCACGGGACTTACCAAATTTGATGATAATCCAGAAAACTTTAGGGCCTGGGAGTCTTCATTTGTTAATGCAACTCAGGATTTACAGCTTTCAGCTAGTGAAGAGTTAGATTTGTTGGTTAAGTGGCTGGGGAAGGAATCGTCAGATCATGTGAGAAGGATTCGTGCAGTGTATGTTTCCAATCCGCAAGCTGCACTTCAGTTGTCTTGGATGAGACTTCAAGAATGTTATGCCACCCCGGAAGTGATTGAAAGTGCCTTATTCAAGCGTCTGGATAACTTTCCACGTCTATCACCTAAGGACAATGTGAAACTCAGGGAGCTGGCAGATCTACTCATGGAGATACTTGCAGCAAAAGGAGATGCATACTTGCCTGGACTGGCTTACCTTGACACCCCTCGTGGTATTAATCCTATAGTGGAGAAGTTACCAGTAAGTCTGCAAGAAAAATGGCTGTTTGCTGGGTCACGCTTCAAGGAAGAAAACAAGGTCAGTTTTCCTCCATTCTCGTTCTTCACCAATTTTGTTTGCAGCGAAGCTAAAGCAAGAAATGATCCTAGTTTCAAGCTTTCAAACAGTAGCCACACAGTCATTCGAAACGAAAGACCCCTCTATAAACATGGTGCCAGCAGAGTTCCTGTGCTGGTGCATAAGACAGATGTTTCTAAAAATGATGAGTCTGATTCAGTGAGCTCGAAAGAGACCATTAAGAGAGACTTGACAAAGCATTGCCCTATTCACAACAAATCACACCCCCTGTTGAAATGCAGAGCCTTCAGGAAAAAGTCATTGGTGGAACGCAAGAACCTCCTGAAAGAACATAAGAGGTGTTTCAAGTGTTGCTCTCCGAATCATGTAGCGAGAGAATGTCTCGCAATCCTCAAGTGTACTGAGTGTGATTCTGACAGACATTGCACAGTCATGCATCCGGACATAGCTCCGCTTCCTTTCACAACTCCGATGCAAGAACCAGACACAGACCTACAGGATGTCATTACCCCTGAGGTAACCTCAAAGTGTACAGAGGTTTGTGGAGAAAGTGCTTCATTGCGATCCTGTGCAAAAATGTGCTTGGTGCGTGTATTTCCTCGAGAACAACGGGAACGAGCTATCAAGATGTATGCTATAATTGATGATCAGAGCAACCGCTCACTGGCCAAAGGAGAGTTCTTTCGACTGTTCGGGATCCAATGTAACCCCTCGCCTTATTTGTTAAGGACATGTGCTGGCTCCATGGAAATGTCTGGAAGGAAAGCGGTTGGCTTCCAAATAGAGACGCTGGATAGGAGGACATGTCTTGATCTCCCACCATTGATCGAGTGTAACGAAATAATGAGCAACAGATCTGAAATACCCACTCCAGAAGTCGCTCTTGCTCATCCACACTTGAAACCTGTGGCACAATTTATCCCAAAGTTAGATCCTGAGGCTCAGATCTTAGTATTGCTGGGAAGAGACATGATCCGCGTACACAAAGCGAGACAGCAAATCAACGGGCCTCACAGTGCACCTTTTGCACAAAGGTTGGATTTAGGCTGGGTGATTGTAGGGGATGTCTGCATTGACAGAGCCCATAAGCCTATGGTGAGTGTCTTTAAAACTAACATCCTGGACAATGGTCGCCCATCATTTCTCACTCCATGCCAGAGCCAAATAAAGGTGAAAGAGAGAGTGTGCCATGGCGGGGAGCATCAGTCTATCATTCTTCCCAAGGCGTTCAATCATGCTATTCATGGGGTGCAAGCAGAAGACGAGCTTGGTCTCAAGGTATTTGACAGAACCAAAAATGATAACAAACTTGCCATGTCCTTCGAGGATGAGACATTCTTGAAGATCATGCAAGCAGAGTTCCACCAAGACAAACAGGGAAACTGGGTTGCCCCTTTGCCATTCAGGTCACCCAGACCATTACTACCAAATAATCGGGAACAAGCTTTGTCTCGCCTTAATTCTTTGCGTCGAACACTGAGTAAAAATCCTGAGATGAAGCAACAGTTTTCTGTCTTCATGGAGAAACTCTTCCAGAACCACCACGCAGAAAGAGCACCACCTATCCACGAGGATGAAGAATGTTGGTACTTACCCATTTTCGGAGTGTATCATCAGAAAAAACCAGGACAAATACGGGTGGTGTTTGATTCCAGCGCGCAACATCAAGGTATTTCTTTGAACAACGTGCTCCTTTCAGGCCCTGACTTAAACAACTCGCTGTTAGGTGTGCTGTTACGGTTCAGGAAAGATTGCGTTGCAATTATGGCGGACATCCAACAGATGTTCTATAGTTTCTTGGTAAAAGAGGACCACAGAAACTATTTGAGATTCCTCTGGTACAGTGACAGTGACTTGAGCAAGGAGGTGGTAGACTACCGTATGAGAGTCCATGTTTTTGGAAACAGCCCTTCTCCGTCAGTGGCTATATACGGTCTACGGTTAGCTGCACAGCAAGGTACACAAGAGTACGGAACTGACACTTCACACTTTGTTAACAGGCACTTCTATGTGGACGATGGGCTCATGTCTTTTCCCACAGAAGCCGAAGCAATCGACCTGCTCAAGCGCACTCAAGAATCGCTCTCCAAGTCGAATATTAAACTCCACAAGATAGCCTCAAACAGTATCAAAGTCATGCAAGCTTTCCCTGCAGAAGATCTGGCTTCTGGACTCCAAGATCTGAATTTTGGAAATGAAAGTTGGCCTGAACAAAGGAGCCTGGGTTTGTACTGGGACATAAAAACAGATACTTTTACCTTCAAAGTTGCAGCAAACCAGCCCTACACTCATCGTGGAGTGCTCTCTGTCGTAAACAGCCTTTTCGACCCTTTGGGCTTTGTGGCACCAGTGACAATCCGGGGCAGAGCGCTAGTACGTGAGCTGACCAAAGAGGTACATGATTGGGATACGGTCCTTCCTGAAAAGAAGAAAAACATATGGGAGGAATGGAAAACATCACTTCAAAAGCTAAGTAACCTTCACATCCCACGCACATATCTACATCATTCACTTTCTAACATGTTATACACTGAGTTGTGTGTTTTTTCAGATGCCTCAAACTGGGCCATAGGGACAGTGGCTTACCTCAGAGCTCTGAATGATGAAGGCGAGGTCAAAGTGGGATTTGTGATGGGCAAATCAAAATTGTCACCTCGTCCTGAGCCTTCCATTCCTCGCCTGGAGCTGTGCGGTGCTGTGCTGGCAGTAGAGATGGCTGAACACATTCTTGATGAGCTCGACTACAAGCCTAATGCCGTGAAATTCTATTGTGACAGCACAGTGGTCCTAGGATACATTTACAATCAGTCCAGACGTTTCTTTGTTTATGTGCACAACCGTGTTCAGCGGATACGTCAGTCGACTTCTCCAGACCAGTGGAGTTATGTGCCTACCATCCAGAATCCAGCCGACATGGCAACAAGATCCGTGGCTGCGTCACAGCTGAGCGACACCATATGGTTCACTGGTCCCAACTTCCTTTACCAACTACCCCAAGAGCAACAGTGTAAGTTCTTTGATCTGGTTAATCCTGAGACAGACTCAGAAATCAGACCTTGTGTAACCAGCTTTGTTACTCAACTTGAAAGAAACCCATTTTCAGACCGATTCCAGCACTTTTCTACCTGGGAATCTTTGCTAAGAGCGGTTTCTTTTTTGATTCACCAAGCACGTTCTCACACATCAAGTTCAATCAGCACATTCCATACATGCAGAGGATGGCATCAGTGCAGCAAAGTACGCACACCTGAAGAGCAGACAACAGCAAAGAGACTAATACTTCAACATGTCCAGAAAGATCTATATCCAGAGGAGTATGCTGCTCTGCACAGGAAGGAACAAGTTTCACATTCGAGTGCACTGTGGAATCTAGACCCCTATATCGAAGACGGTCTCTTGAGGGTCGGAGGACGTTTGAAACGTGCTTCTCTTGCATCCGAGGAAAAGAATCCAATCATCCTCCCAAAGCAAAGTCATGTTACTAAACTGCTGGTGAGATACTACCACTCCAAAGTACATCATCAAGGGAGACAGTTCACAGAAGGAGCAATTCGACTGGCTGGCTTGTGGATAATAGGGGGGAAAAGACTGATCAACTCTATCCTTCATTGTTGCGTGACATGCCGCAGACTCAGAGGGAAGCAAGAAGTTCAAAAAATGGCAGATCTTCCTCCTGAGCGTCTCAGTACGTCTCCTCCATTTACGTATGTTGGGTTAGATGTTTTTGGTCCATGGACAGTGGTCACTCGACGCACCAGAGGCGGTGTAGCTGAAAACAAAAGGTGGGCTATACTCTTCACATGTATGAGTACACGAGCGGTACACATAGAAGTCATAGAGTCAATGAACACTGCCAGTTGCATCAATGCTCTGCGAAGGTTTTTTGCTGTGAGGGGACCAGCAAAACAGCTCAGATCAGACAGAGGAACCAACTTTATTGGAGCAAGTCAAGAACTAGGCATGCAACCAGCAGTACAAAACCAGACTAGTCTTCTGAAATACCTCCATGAGAATGGCTGTACATGGGAGTTCAATCCACCACACGCTTCCCACATGGGGGGTGCATGGGAACGCATGATTGGCGTAACCCGCAGGATTCTGGATGGTATGCTGTTGCAGAAGAAACACGCTCATTTGACTCATGAGGTACTCTGCACCCTGATGGCAGAGGTGACAGCAATTATAAATGCTAGACCATTGGTTCCTGTCTCAACAGATCCAGATTCTCCATGCATACTCACTCCAGCAATGCTTTTAACTCAAAAGCCCGGAGCACCTGTTCTGTTCGAGAACTACACAGAAAGAGATCTCTTGAAATGTCAGTGGAAACGAGTGCAGGCATTGGCTAACGAGTTCTGGAGCCGATGGAGAAAAGAATACATCAGTACACTCCAACCTCGACGCAAATGGCATGAGACTCACCGAAATTTGCACCCTGGAGATGTTGTGCTGTTGAAGCAAGTTCAGTCCCCAAGAAACGACTGGCCCTTGGCATTAATCACATCCATCCTCCCGAGCAATGATAGGAATGTCCGCAAGGTAGAGGTTAGAACAACCTCTGGTGGTAACGTGAAAACATTCTTAAGACCCATTTCCGATATTATCTTACTACTACCAAAAGAAGACTAGATAAGACTGAACTCAGACTGTTATAGTGGCATCACCGATGCCAGGCGGGGAGTGTTCTGCCTCTATTAGAGGCTGTGTATAATTTATGATCGACATTTGCATTAATCAGTATTATATTCTGTGTTATACTGCAACGTTCTGTATAAGTTTAATCTTGCCTGCCGCTATTCTGCAAGCTTACATGTGAGGACTCTTATTTTGACGTTTTTCCACGAGTGTCGCATATTGAGTAATAGGAAACAGCGAACTCGTGAGGCAGTGGGCTTGTAAAGCAGCAAACGTGTAACATGTTCGTGTCGCGTCTGAATCGATCCTTCTTTTAAACCTGTCGAAAGCATTGGCTGTAAGTTCATTTAAAGTGTTGATCTGTTTCATATATATGTTGAAAGACAGTATGTGCAGTTTATATGCAATATAATCACTGATGTTTATGTTATTGCCGATCGGCGCTAGTTAAGTGGATTGAGAATGCTAATTCACTTTCAGTTAGCGATGTATCTTACTTGTATAGCGTACTTGTTAAATTGATAAGAAGTTTGCTATAATTTTTGATAACTGATTTCCATATTTCTTTAATTTTATTTACAGTTTACTCAGTTCAATGGCAGCTGAGTCAATTGTGTAAACCACACATTGGACAATTAAAGGAGCAAGGTGCTCATTCCCTGGCTCTTGAACAGAGTTTGGCTTGCTGTTTATTTATATTACACGCAAAGAGCAAAACATATAAAGAGAACAGTATATAAACTATTATTTATTAATTATTAATAAACAACAACAGTCATCACAAACTTATTAGGTAATTCTGTCAATTCACATAAATGTGCTGAGAAAACTATTCGCTCTGGAGATATATTTGAAGTCTAAATAAGTACATTCTCGCCTTATAAACTATTAAAACTATATTCTGTGACACAAACACAGTATTATTTATAAAATTATAGTGGATTTGGGCGTCCACCATGCCATACAAAAACACATTACAGTAATGAGAATATTATATAATATTATATATAAAACAAAGCCTATTCCAGAATATAATATTATATAATATTAATAGTATCCGGGATAATATTATTTTATATTATTTCATATAATATAATTTACTATTGGTTGAAATGTGTGTTGCTCTTGGATGTATTTTGTGAGATTTACCCTAGAGTACAAAGGCAAAACAAAAGCTTCTCCAAAAAATCCGAAATTGAACACACTGGGATTATCTGTTCTTTGTTTGTCTATGATAATTACACTATTTTAATGTTTGCCAGGTTTTTGTGCAATACTTTGGAGAGACACCACAAAGTGGTAGTCTAAATATGAATCAAATTAATATGCTTGCATCCTGTGTCCTGAATTACCCATGAGGCTGAAGCGCTGATATAAAAAGCCACATTGTAAAATCCAGTGGCCCATTTTCCTTCATTATCCACCCCAATCCCAAACATCCTTACAGCTGCTGACAGCACTGCATATACCAACCTACAGCCTACAGCTCATCGTCCTAGTCACAGCTGAGAAAACACACAGTCAGTTGTAGCAAGACAAAGTGATGTATTCATTTCAGTTCTCTTTAGTGTTATAAACAAACACTGTACAGGTAGTAAAGATAAGAACTGTGTTCTGAGGATTAAACTGTTAAACTGTTAAGAAGATAAAGGATAAACATCCTGGCATGTCCTATAAAGCCAATAAATGTTTCAAGATCATATTGTGACGCACACACTACTATTTAAACTTTTTTCAGAAAACATACAAAATGCACTTTGACAGATAAAACATTATGCTTGATATAATTAAGTTCGGTAATACATCCTGAAAGTACGTTTGTAATGAAATAAAGGTTATATCACTCATGGACTGTCATCATAACATTAAAGAGAAACAGCAGTGACGTTCACTATATTGACACGTTTGTCTGGGCCATAATGGAGCTCTTATCCTGACATACTATCTCCCTTAGACGGTTATTTTTAAAAAGAGTGGCATACAGAGTCCCTGGGGTTTGTGTTGCTAATCAGAGAACAACCTCATAGAGGCACTAGAGCACATCCGTTGTGATTAATAATAGTGCACACTAAAGGAGCCCAGGGGCCTACACTCAGGATGCAATGTTTTTATATTCTTAATTTATTTATTCATAACATTTTCATTACATCATTTCACATATATCACAAAAAATGCAATATAATGCAATATAAATTAGTTGTATATGATTCAAAATATGTAAAATAAAATAAATTATTTTATATTTTAGATATATTACAGATGAGGTCAAAAGTTTACATGAAGATCAGGGTAAATTTAACTTATTTTGTCTTATGGGGAAATTAAAACTGGGGAAACTAAATGAAAAATTATATCTGGGCAAAATGAGAAAAATGTACACATCTTCACTCTGTTCAAAAGTTTACACCACTGGCTCTTACTGCATAGTTTTTTTTGTTTTTTTTTCATCTGGACCTTCTGTAATAGTTGCATAGGAGTCCCTCAGTTGTCAAAATCCCCCAAATCTCAAAATCATAAAGTCATTGTTGGAAAGTCATTGTTTCAAATACACAGAAATGCTGAAGGAAAAAAAAAATAATAATAATGTGTGGGACCTTTTTTTTTCTGAAGAACAGCAGGCAGTTTAACTGTTCAGGACAAACAAGGGACTCCAGGAATTGAGTTTGAGACCAATGATGTAAACTTTTGAACAGGGTCGTTTTTTATAAATAAACTATTATTTTCTCTCATGGACTATATGTAAATGTCTTTTATGTGAAGTATCTTATTCAGGTCAGTTATAAATAAAAAACAACCTGCATTTTGTATGATCCCTCTTATTTTGGTAAAATAATTAACATTCTGCAAGGTGTATGTAAACTTTTGACCTCAAATATATGTGTGTGTGTCCACAGATCAAATGCACAATACCACTTCAAAACCTTAAAAGGACAACAAAACAGCATACAGACCTTTGGTATAACACATACTGTGGACTTCTAATACATCTCAAGCAAGGTTCTGCTGATTTCTGCTACACAATCTTTTTATTTAAGCATTTAAATCTAAATTTACTTCAGTTTTACTTTAAATTTGGCACATAAATGCAATGAAACACACATTTAACTCTAATATAAAGTATTACCAGATTCTGCATTACATTTTAAAGGTACCTCCAAATCTAACCGTTCATCATGCTTTGTCTACAGTATATAGAGTTTAAAATGTAACACATTATGTTGATTCCCAAAATAATCCAGTGCAGATGAGAAATAAATGTCTAATAATCACACAACTGAGGCAATCTGAAAAATTATATTTGCAGATTTATGGAAAAGTTTCATCCTCAATAAGGTTTTCCAGCTCTCCCTCTCTGCTTCCGTTACTGTTACTCCCTCTGCTGTTGGAGGCACAGAGCATCAAAATATGAGTATGTATTACGCACACAAACACTGAAATATGAGCACTGAGCTTGAAATACTAAATGTGACCCTGGACCATAAAACCAGTCATAAGAGTCCATTTGAAATTGAGATTTATACATCATCTGAAAGCTGAATAAATAAGCTTTCTATTGATGTATGTTTGTTAGGATAGGGCAATATTTGGCAGAGATACGACCATTTGAATATCTGCAATCTAAGGGTGCAAAAAAAAAAAAAAAAAATAATAATAATAATAATAATTATTGAGGAAATCGACTTTAAAGTTGTCCAAATGAAGTTCTTAGCAAAGCATATTACTAATCAAAAAATAAGTTTGATATACTTGATTTTTGGCATAAAAGAAAAATCGATCATTTTGACCCATACAATGTTTTTTTTTTTTTTGGCTATTACTTCAAATATACACATGCTACGTAAGACTGGTTTTGTGGTTCAGGTTCACAAAAGTAGCTGATTATCATGGAAATGAGGTCTATTGTGTGTTACCTTAGAGGGCGAAACAGCGACATATCCCTGCAGAAAGTATTGAGAGAAATAAGAACAAAATCATCATCAGTGAAATCACAGGTATTATGAGTATCAGTATACAGTAGGTAGGATGTAGTGACATTCATTCTGGACTTACACAGTCAGACCTCCAGGGGCAGACATGGACCTGGCCTGTCTGCGGCTGGGACACTCGAATGGGTTACTAAAGGAGCGCTTCCTCAGCATCGACTTCACCAAGATCTTAAAACACAGAGCAAAACACAAATTCAGACACATTCATTCTAAAACAAGTCATAAAGCACATTTAGAGGAACCAATCCACAACATGGTACTTTTTTGAGCCACAGATATTAAAGGATTAGTTCACTTCCAGAAACAAGAATTCTTGATAATTTTCTCACCCCCCATGTCATCCAAGATGTTCATGTTTCTCTTTCTTCAGTCGAAAATAAGGTTTTTGAGGAAAACATTCCAGAATTTTTCTTCATATAGTGGACTTCAATGGTGCACAACAGGTTGAAGGTCCAAATTGCAGTTTCAGCGCAGCTTCAAAGGGCTCTACATGATCCTAGCTGAGGAATAAGAGTCTAGTATCTAGTCATTTTCTAAAACAAATACAAATTTATATACTTTTTAATGCTTTTAATGCTCATCTTGCACTAGCTTTGCGATGTGTGTCTTCACACATTGCGTAATCAGGTTGGAAAATCATGCGCTTTTAGTTTGTCTGTGTACTTTGGTTCAAAAACTCCAACTTCAAAATCGCCAACATCGTTGTTTGTACTTTTTTTATAAAGGCCGTTTGACTTTCTTTGCACGTTCACTTTGTAAACACTGTTCATTTGTGGTTAAAAGTATATAAATTTAAAACAAAAAATTAAAAAATGACTGATTCACTAGATAAGACACTTATTCCTCGGCTGGGATTGTGTAGAGCCCTTTGAAGCTGTATTAAAACGGCAATTTGGATCTTCAACCCATTGGCCACCAGTGTAGTCCACTATGTGGAATGTTTTCCTCATTGACCATTTTTTTTTCAGTGTGTGGTAGATGTTTTTTTTTTTCCTTCAGTTGTACTCACCACAGCAGACAGGCTAGGAACTAGTTTGACAGAGTTCTGCACATCCTCCTCAGTGACCTCCACCACAGTGCAGTGCTCCTCCTCCAGAGGCAGGAGATCTGTGCCATCGACCGTCACCCATGGGTGCAGCTGCCCACAAACTCAAGATTACACACACTCAGAGAAACACTCACACCTACACTTCAAAGGTGACCTATAATGCCTACACCATACAACAACACTACAACAGAGCAACAATCCTTTTTTTCAGATCCTCAGAGAGTTCTTTGCCATGAGGTGCCATGTTGAGCTTCCAGTGACCAGTATTAGAGCGATAACACCAAACTGAACACACCTGCTCCCCATTCACACCTGAGAGCTTGTAACACTAATGAGTCATATGACACCGGGGAGAGAAAATGGCTAATTGGGCCCAATTTGGACATTTTCACTTAGGGTGAGTTATTTTGAGGGGGACAGCAAATTTACACTGTTATACAAGCTGTACACTCACTACTTTACATTGTAGCAAAGTGTCATTTCTTCATTGTTGTCACATGAAAGATATAATAAAATATTTACAAAATATCAGAGGTGTACTCACTTCTGTGAGATACTGTATGTTAAAAACACACGAGTTACAAAAACAGTTGGTTATGTCTGTGAAGGCAACCAGCAGGAAAGAAATTGAAAGTTTATATTAGATCTGTGTGGCAGCAGCGTTATATACAGTAAATAAATCAATAAATCTACTGCTCTCCTGTCTCCTCTGAGGCTGGGAGTCTAAGTGTTCTGTGTTCAACTGTGCAGCCAACGACAGAACAGTTAGCATGCTTTGCTCAAACTTTCGGCATGGCGTTACAACTGGTACACCGGTGTCGCTTGCGGAAAGAAAATGGCGGCGCTGTGGGCGGAAACGTGCAGATTAATGGGCGGTAATATTATAATAAGATCCCCTTTCTACGTCACGAGGGAGCAAAATCTAAGTGGGTTGTTTTTTCACAAGCTTGCAGAAAAAGGCATACCAAAAAAAAATTAAATTGTTCTTTTTCACATTTTTGGGGTTGGTAGATACACCAGAGACACGATTGTAGCACTTAAACAGAATAAGTCAGATTTTCATGACATACCACCTTTAAAATATTTCTCAAAAAACTTTCAATATGATTTCACCTTGATTTCTGCTAATGTGATTCTAGTTTCAGGGACTTTGTCCAGCATTCTGATGATGAGATCCTTCAGCCTATCACTGATCACAGGCCTGTGCAAACAGCACAAAAACAATTACACCTGTTCTCTATCTTATCTATCTATCAATCTATTTTGTGATAAAGGGTATATTTAAAGTTATGTTTTCTTATCATGGTTTACAACAGGGATTTTCGGCGTTTGTGACTCACATGTCTGGGAATTCGACTGGCGCAGTCCTGATCTTTTCATGCAGGCCTAAGATGTATTCATCATGAAAAGGACACTGAACAAAGTAATATGAACAGATTTGTTTTTATTATATCCACAGATGCTCTTAATCACATTCATATTTTAAAAGGTTAATGTCTTACCTTTCCAAAGATGAAACAAAACAGCGTAACTCCCATTGCCCATATATCTAAAGCCTGAATATAACGAGAGCCGATTGTAAATAATATAAAGAATCAATGTCCTCACTGTAAATATTTAGTAAATGTCACCTTTCCGCTGAATCTCAGGTCCTGGTCAGTCAGCGTTTCAGGTGCCATGAAAGCTGGTGTTCCTGCACTGTTTGATAGGAGAGCATCGTTCCCCTCAAACTCATTACTGACACCAAAATCTGCAATCTTGATGTGCCCATCATCCCCCAGCAACAGGTTGGAGGGTTTGATGTCCCTGTGAATGATTTTCTGATAGTGCACTAAAAATAAAACAAACATGAAACAAAGAACTAGCACCAAACACTAAAGTTCATAAATGACATTCGTAAATTCAAGATAACTTAAAATACTCTAGACTAGGGTTACGTACAATATTCAATTCCTAGGATGACATCTCTGAAGTAGAAGCGGGCCATTTCTTCTGTTAGAGGACTTTCTGTTGGGACCTCCATCACTGGACTAGGACCCGGTGAAATTATGAAAGAAAAATTAACTAAAAAACATCCCATTTGTATATGTGTGGCAATGACCTATTGGTATTAATACTCACCCTTTAGGTACCAACTCAAAGACTATGAAAGGGATACACAGAATGAATAGAAGAAATAGATAAAAGAATAAAATGCAAAGCGTTCTATATTGCAGATTGCTGACTGACAGAATTACTCACCCATGTGCAAGTTATCCTCAGCTGGGTCATCAAGAACCTTTAGTTAAATACAGATGTGTTTTGGTTAGTTACAGCGGAGTTTTTATTTAAATTAAAGCTGAAATAAATATTAGATTAAAAACAAACAAAAGTGAATTAATAAATTAGTAATATTGCCTTGACAGCCAACTGAAATTAGTTTTAATTTTAAAGCTAAATAGAAATACTTTAAAAAACAAAACCTAATAAAAATGACAAAAAGCACATTAAATTACTAAAACTAAAACTGAAAATATATAACTAAAAGCTAGTTCCAAACAATAATAATTACTGTATAAATGATAGGAAAATAACACAGTTATACTTTATAGTACAACATATTTGTCTTGTATTAGTATAGAATCCTGTAAAAACAAACAAACAAACAAACAAAAAACTCACCTCAACTAAATTAACAACATTAAGATGGTCAAGTTTCTTCAAAATAGCAATTTCTTGATATACTCTGTCCAACAGGCCAGAATGCTTTAAAAGATTCTCCTGTGATCCGTTGGATTCTCTGGAAGGAGGTCGCCCTACACAGCCATCATAACATTAATATTAATATTCTGCAGACAAACTTCAGGGAGAAAAAGTTACAAGCCTAAAATGTAAAAGTTTATTGCTTACGTGGGAATCCACACTGCTTCATTAGCTTCTTTTTGGATACCAACTTCATAGCCTGCAATAAATAATATATACTTGAATTATATTATATTATATTATATTATATTATATTATATTATATTATATTATATTATATTAGTTCTTTCTGGTCCTCAAATCTGATTGGCTAACAAGAGTGCGATATTAGAGTCCAACAAAACTCCATTTCACCGCTTGTAATTGTATCACTCCGCACCGCTTTTGTGTCACAGAATGTATTTTTAAAGGAACACTCCTTTTTTTTTTAAATAGTTAAAGAGTTAAACTGACGAGTTTTACCATTTTGAATCCATTCAGCCGATCTCCGGGTCTGCTGTTAGCACTTTTAGCATAGCATAGCATAAATCACTGAATCAGATTAGACCATTAGCATCTCGCTCAAAAATGACCAACGAGTTTTGATATTTTTCCTATTTAAAACTTTAAAGACTCTTCTGTAGTTACATTGCGTACTAAGACCGACAGACAATGAAAAGTTGTGATTTTCTAGGCTGATATGGATAGGAACTATACTCTTATTCTGGTGTAATAATCAGGGAACTTTGCTGCCGAACCATGGGTGCAGCAGGCACAATGATATTACGCAGCGCCTGAAAACTTCCAACGTGACCAGCACTAAGCCACTAAAATAGCTGGGGACTATATACAGGCATAGTACAGCAGCAAAGATCCTTGATTAGTATGCCGAAATGTTCCCATCCATATCAGCCTAGAAAATCACAACTTTTAATTTTCTGTCAGTCTTAGTACACAATGTAACTACAGAAGAGTCAAGTTTTAAATAGGAAAAATATCAAAACTCTTTGGTCATTTTTTAACGAGATGCTAACGGTCTAATCAGATTCAGTGATTTATGCCAAGCTATTTTTGCTAAAACTGCTACCGCCAGACCCAGAGATCAGCTGAATGGATTCAAAAACAGTAAAACACATCTGTTTAACTCTAGGGGAGTTGCAAAATGAGACTTTTGTGTGTTCCTTAAAGGTTTTTTCATGAGAATGTACTTGTTTACAGTTCAAATATGCAGTTTGTTAATAAAGATAGCATCTATTTGAAAATTTGATGTTTTTGGAGATGTGAGCTCCAGGGTGTCAGTGGCCGCTCATGAACCCGCAGAGAGAAGCCTCAACTTGGCCAGATCTTCTGGAATTTACCGCTGACTCTGATGTCTCTGTAGTGGTTAAACATGAGATATAGTTTGTTTTGGCCATTTCTAACAGGCAGTCTTTGGTCTCATTAATCATTAATTATTTGTTACAGAGCAAATCGTTTTGGCAAAATCTCATCATGTAAATATAAATTCAGTGCTGTTTATCAGAGCGCTGCCTGTGTACTTTTGACTGAATTGCCTAGCAGCTATTATGATGGTTGTTGTTGTTTCTAAAATTATTATTCAGTAAAGGATATTTTTTTTAAATAATAGTAGTATTTTATAATAGTGTTTATTATTGAGAAATGGTGTGTGTGTTTGTGTTTCTGATTTAAGTTACATTGTTCCGCCATTTGATGGCGACAAGAGACTGTCAGCAGTAAAGACTTTTAAATTGAAAAATAACCACTGTTATGAATGGAAGTTATTTTTAGTTTCAACAACAGCTTGACACAGCTAATAAATGCACTGAGTACTAAGCTTTTAATGAAGCAACTCAACCTTCCTTCGTTACTAGTTCTGAAGTGACGTTTTCGAATTAGAGGCTTGGGCTCAGCTGTTCAACTGCCAAACTGAGATTTAAATCCATGGAAGACACTTTGTTGTTGTTTCTTATGTAGTACACACTTGTGCTATCGATCACACTCGTAGACATGAGATTTGGCTGTATATTGGCATGCTGATTACCTACGGCCGAATCACAGCCATGCCGACATACAGCCATATCTCACGTCTACGAGTGTGATATTGCTCATATATTATATTATGTTAAAAACATTTTATTTCAATTTGTGAGCATGTTTTATGTAGTATTAATAATAATATAATATAATGCTGACAGAAGAAAATGTAATTTCATATTTGCTTACATAATACTGGTCATCATCTTCATTATATGCTAATTTGACCACCCCATATGAACCCTGGGTAAAAAAAGAAGAAGGTTACCAGATTTAGCTGATTAATCATAAATATTGTTAAAAAAAAAAAAAAAAAAAAGTAAGTACAATTTAAGTACAATCACCAACCTTTCCTATCTCAGTCTTTAATTTGTACTGGTTTAGCTGGACACAGTCCTGTGGGTAGAAATGGGAATATATTATTATTTGCAAATATAGTGATATTTAAAAAAGAAATACTGACATTTCATTACACTCATATTTTAAGTGTAATTCATTGGCCAAAATGGAGAAAACAAAATAAACGCACACTAAAATTAAAGATGAATTTAATAGCTATTTATTTATTTATTTATCAAAATTTCTATAGACTGCGAAAAATATATATTTCAAATTTTTTACATAAAACATTTAAAGGGAACCCTGGCTATTAAGACATGTATAGCTTAATATAATGTAAATTATGTCTCTTACTGAAATATGTAGTAAAAAAAACTTTACTTCACATCATTTCATGCACATTTCTTCGCTTTAGAATTATAAGGTTCTATCTGACATTTTTGTCAAAATTGAGTTATTCACATTATTCGGATTCTGTGACAATTTATTTACATAATGTGATGTTTCTTATGTAAGCTGTGTACATTTTGGGCCTTTTTTTAGAAAACATAAATGGTCCTATCTACAGATGTCTATGATACGCAAAAACTTTGAAGCTCAATCTCTCAAAAGTGCTCAGAATGCAGACAGAACCTTATAATTCTAAGGCGACGATTTTGGACTATGGGGGGCGCCATTATTTCAATGACATTGAAATGTCTGGCCATACCCAACCAGGGTTGCCCTATCTAGCCCAATCACGTTTTGAGGGCGGTTCCCTGTTAAAAATCACATTCCGGGGTGTAAAATACACCTTTTTTTCGGTGTTCCTCCGGTAAAGTCGAAATCCTAGGGGCTAAATATGATGTTATTGGGGTTGCTTCCATGTATATCTATTAGGGATGTGACAAGATTTTGCGAGATCTTATGTGTCTCCCAAGATCCGACTAGTCTTGCGAGAATGTTACAATATCCTTGTAAAACATTTTGAAGGGTTTACTTTAGAGCTGCAAGATTAATCCTTAAAAGATTGCGATCTCTGTTCAAACACCTAAGGGATCTTATTCCTGAATGACAACGATTCAGCTGTGTCTATTACGACTGTTTCACATCGCGCTGCTAAGGCTATATATATATATGATGTAAAACAGGTGTTAAAGACATTCAAATCTGCATTCATGTTGCTGCTGATCCAGAAACAGCATTACAAACAGTCTTTTTAACCACATAATGGTCAGTTACAGACATTTAAATAACATCAGTACTGAGATAAAAGTTTATATTTTGGGTATAAACACTGTCTACAGTAGCGATCAAAACAAAAGTACCTAAAACATGCATGTATTGTAATGCTTATCCTCTTCCGTCAGGAGGTGGTGACAACTGCACTTTTAAAAACGTATTTATCATTGAATCATTCATTCAGGAGATTTCAATAGTGAAACAAGTCGTTATTATTTGAGACACTGCCTTCATTTCTTTTAAATTTTGATCAAATATATTTTTAAAAGACATAAGAAATTAACAATGTGTCAGAACCACTAGTAAATTACGTTATTTTGTTTAATTTCTAATCTTTTTTTTTTACTTCAGAATCAAAAGAGAATTTTCAATTAATCCAGAATCATGCAGGTTACATGTTTATTACTGCATATAATTCATTAAAATAGAAGTTTATTTTCATGAAGTACAAGTTCATATCAAAATGCACCTATATTTTTTATGCATTTTGTGTTTTTCAGTTGAATAAAATGCTATTTTCCCCTATATATGTATTCCATAATTGAGGATTTCTTTAAAAAAGTTTAGAAATCTTGTGGGATAAGTGTCTTGTCACACCGCGGCAACAGTGTTAAAGTAGCTCAAATCTGCAAAAAAAATGCAGACTTGGCAACACTGTACCCAATACAACTCGAAAAATAAAACACTTATACAATGCCACATTGTGGTTGTAATATTCATTTGAAGGGCAAGAGAAACAATGGTAGTCTTCACTGTTCTTCCTGCCATAAGAAGAGCAGAAAAGAATGCAAAGTTGCCTGTGGATGAATAAAACTTCCTAAAGACCTGCGTCTTTGTTCTCTCCTTTAGCAACGATGCCTTTGAGGCTTTTAGTAGACCACATATACTGAAAGAGCTTACAAATGGCAGAGATGAGAAACGCTAGATGCCATCCTGGCAGGATGTAAACATTGGTGATCATAGCGCCGCAGCCACTGAATGAGATTCTCAGTGCAGATTTCACTCAATATCAGAGAATTCAGACTCATTGTGGGGAAAATCGCAATCGTACGACAATTGTTTAAGCTTATGCTTACATCCATCATTTTGTTTTGTTAAAAATAGCAACAGGTAGCACTAGTTGCTCACAGAAAGCAACCATTTCGCGGCATCGAAATAATGGCGCCCCCCATAGTCCAAAATGATGCCCTTTTTTAAAAAATAGCGTAATTCTTTTATAGGTTTTCTATTACATATTTTAGTAAGAGACATATTTTAGGCTATATTAAGCCATACAAGTCTAAATACCTGGGGTTCCCTTTAAAGATTGTTATTTTACAAGATAATATTTTCATCATGAATTCTTATGGCCATGGTAACCATATATTCTTGTGAAAATCTGATATAATGACAGCCCTAGTATAACGAAATCCAACAATCTGAAGTAACGCTGCTGCAAAAGTATAAAACCTCGTGCCCAACTCACATCCCCATCAGAGATAGACACCCGCTTGGATTCAATAGTGGGTCTTCTGGCTACTCGTGGGGTGACGCCATTCTGGTAACTGGATCGCTCCTGCAGTGACAGCTTGCGATCGGAGAGATTGAGGCGATGTGGGATGGTCCTGCATCCATTAGGAGGTGTCAGTCTATTGGCAGCCATATTCATGGCTGCTACCATGTCAGCCAGTTCAGCATGGTAATCAGCGTCCAGATCCAGCCTGTTGGCTGTGTCAGCACTCATGACTGTCCCGCTTCAGTCTGAGCTGCTTAGAACAAAGTACTCATCTCAGTGGACATTGCAGAGCCTGGTGTTCTTCAAAGGCTTTGTGAGAACGTCAACCTGTAAAAGCAGAATTGGATAGTTGAGTTTGACAGCAATAAAAAAGCACTCACTGCCATAAGTTCTAACACAATTAAGTGATGCATTGTGATCTTTAGACATCAGAATGTTTCATTGCTTAGGCTAAATATGCTTTTCTGTACTGCTATTATGGAAGCGCACAAAATGGACAACTGCTAAAGGGAATAACTCATGAAACCATCTGTATTCCTTTTATAAACATGCATCAAAAGAGAAAATAGACTGTAAAATAATGGCTTCATTAACAGGGAAGCACACAAATAAAAGCTAAACTGATTATAAATCACACACATACACACATTATATATATATATATATATATATATATATATATATATATATATACACATAATTTCTATACACTGCAAAAATGTTTTTTTTTTTATTATGCAGAATTGAATATGCATCATTTCTTGATAATTATTGGTGAATATATATATATATATATATATATATATATATATATAGAAATATACATACATATATACATACATACATACATATATATAATTTAATTTAATTTACATAGTTTTTTATTAAGTTTTTAGATTTTAGATTATTTATTTACTAAATTTCTATACACTGCAAATATGTTTTTTTTTTGTTATTTATTTATTATGCTGAATTGAGTATGCAAAAAATATTACATTTTTAGTTTTGTTTAGTATTTTTTTATTTATTTCCTTTGAAAATTTCTATACATTGCAAACATTTTTTTTTATTTTATTTTAAATGAAACAAATAAAGATTATTATTTTACAAGAAACTATTTCAGTCATTTTACTTCGAATTATACTTCGAAAGAAATATCATTTCTTGATAATTATTGGTGAAATTTACTAGCAATTGCTGTCTGGTTCATGGTTTTTATTGTTAACTAAAACCATAACTAAAAACTTATTATTATTATTATTATTATTATTATTATTATTATTATTATTATTATTATTATTTTTACAAATCTTTTATTAAGTTTGTTTAGTATTGTTCATGTATTTTCTTTTCAAAATTTCTATAAACTGCAAAAATTTTCATTTTCATTTTTGAATAAACCGATTAAAGATTACTATTTTACAAGTAAATATTTCAGTCTTTCTACTTCAGAATTTAATGGTTAATTCAATGTGTTGCTTGTCATTTCTTTTTAATTTCTGAAATATACTAGCAATTGCCGTCTGATTCATTATCACTGTTAACGAAAACATAACCAAAAACGTATATAGTTTTTATAATTAATTCTAAAAGTTTTTGTATAGTTTTAGTTATTACAATAGTTCAGCTTAAACAGAAATGACAACTGTTGCCATAGCAACTAGTAAAAATAAACCAAATACTTAATCTTAAACTTATTTTATTTCAGCTACCATTTTTGCTTAGTTTATGTTAAAGTATTAAAATAACTAAACTAAAACTAAAAAACTTAACTATATAGACATGTTTAAACAAACTAATAAAAATGACAAAACACAAAATTACTAAAACATTAAGTATAATTAAAATAAAAATAAAATCTAATGAACATTACAATAACTGAAACATGGACAAGTTGTAAAGTATTACATTGTGAAGTAAGCTGTATAAGTATTAAAATAGCATTAATAGCATATTAAAAAGTATATAAACATTTTAAAAATAGTACAGATAAAAGAAATATTTAGTTATAGCTGTCAAATACTGGTATCTTACATAAAACATACAACTAAAAAATGCTACTACAAAGCATTTAATGCGTTAAAAAAATGTTGCATAAGTTTGTGACCCTAATCAAAAAAGCATCATTTAAACAGAACTCTTTTTTTTTAGTATACATAAGATTTGTTATTACTTACATATAGCAGCAAGAGTTGTACTGCCAGCCATTGTGTTGCATGGTCTTCCATTCATCAGGCAGAAAACACTGTTGTGCCTCTGAAGCCCACAAGACTCCAGACTCTTTGGGATCACTGAAGCAAAGAGGATTAGCTAGCATGGTCACATTTAGTCCAGCGTGGCTATATCTGTTCCAAAAGACTGTTTACATGAGCAGTCAGTGAAAGGACATGAACAGTAATCAATGAGCGAAGCTACGTCATTCTGAGGGCGAGTGCGGTAAAGTACCTACAGTGTGAACACACAAAGCATGACAAGTTATTCCTGTTGCAAGTTGGAAAGGAAATAATGGCTAATGGGCTAAGTTCTTGAACTTTGAAGTCAAAGTATAACAGGATAACACTTTAGGGTTAAAGTAATATACTCCTGAGTCAGTTTATCAGGTGGGAAAGAAGATCAAGTGTTATGTAACGTCATAAAGGACATCCCTGCAAACATGTCCTTGTGGAGCCCATGCTGGCTTTTTGTGGACACAGTGGGCTAGGGCCAGCCCATACCCAACCTAAACAGGCCCAGTGCGGGCTTGCCCAGGCGGGGGATCCTCAAATCTGGCTCATGAGATCCACTTTGCTGCACAGTTTAGTTCTAACCTTAATCAAACTGAGCATGCTAATCAATGTCTTCAGGAGCATTAGAAAATCACAGGTGGATGAGTTTGATCAAAGTTGGAGCTAAACTCTGCAGGAAAATGTATCTTACAAGCCATATTTGAGTTGTAACAGACATGAGCCTGTTAATAAGAATTTTGTAGCCAGTTTTCTTTCTTACCACTAGGGGTGCTAGGGTGTTTTAGGTTTCTTTTAGTAAAGCCATGAGGGAGCAGAGCTGGGTAGTAACTGATTACATGTAATCTGGATTATGTAATCAGATTCCAAAATGAAGTACTTGTAATCAGAGTATGTTACATTTTAAAGTACTTGTAATCAGAGTAGAGTTACTTTTTCATGGATTACATGATTACATATTATTCACACAATAGCAATAAATTATTCATAATTCATTGATTTTCCCCCTAATTTCTCTTTTTTATCTTTTCAATTTTCATTTCTAAAACAGCCTGCCAATTACTGGTGAACACATTCATTTTAACAGGTTTTTAACCATGTATTATTATGTCTTTGGAAGGCTTTTGTCTTCCCAACTCATTAAAAATTAGTTTTTATTTACATTTACATTATTCCTTATTTACATGTCATGCAGGCATTCCAAAACTGTTTGTCATCTAAACCTTATATGCTAAATATACAGGTGCATCTCAATACATTAGAATGTTGTGGAAAAGTTAATTTATTTTAGCAATTTACATTTAACAAATTACTGAAATAAATGAACTTTTCCATGACATTCTAATTTATTGAGATGCACCTGTATTTATTATTTATTATAACTATCCCTGATTTTTTTTTTTTACCCCTGAGACCCCTGAAAAATAAGCTTTTTAATTGCTATTTGAGCATAAGAAACTACATTCATAGGGCTATTAATTTCGTTAGTTTTATTGCTGATTTGACATATGTAATTTAATTGTGAGTTCAGCAAGCAGGTTTTGAGATTTCAGGCTTTACCCATTTATTAAGACTTGGTCGTGTATGAGCTACCCGGAGGCGTTGGAAATGTAGTGTACAGACTATCTTTGAAAGGGACTTTGTTTTAAAATGATTTATTTTAATTTCATGTTTATGATGCATTTAATTGTTAGCTTTCATTAAACTCACAAACCCCCTGCAGTTCCTTTACAAACCCTAGTTTGTAAAGTGTTTAATGCACTTCATGTTGTAAATGACAAAGAATGGAACATATTTTCTTACTCTTTGCATTTTTTTTTTTACATCATTATGGTACAAGATAATCCTATTTAAATCAATGTGATAAACAAGTTAAGTAATCTAAAAGTAATCCAAAAGTAATCTGATTAGATTACCTAAAATATGCAATGTAACTGATTACACTACTGACTACAATTTTTGTCATGGAATCTGGAATCTGTACCTGATTACAATTTGTAAGTAATCTACCCAGCTCTGTGAGGGAGTTAGCAGTAGGCAGCGTGGTTCACCTGCTAAACTCATTGTGATGTGTCCTGTTTGGTAAATGTGTCATTTCAAGCCCAGTCTAAAGTAAAAGTGTACATTTCTGATGCTTTTTGCAGAGATGTTACTTATATGTATGGCCTATGTTTGGATTGATGCTAAAGTTTAAGACAATGTATTTGTATGCATTTTAGAAGGACTCTCATGGTCCAGTTTGAATATGGATTTAAAGTTATTTTTGATGTGGGACCATAGTCTAGTATAGTTGACTATATGTAGCTATAGGTAGCTGTATCAACCTGAATTGTATGTTTTAGTTTTTTGTATTTAATAAATCCATTGATTTGAAATCCCTTTGACTACTGTACATTTTTGACAATACAGACATTAGTTATGTGGTGACTGCATCCATTTCAGATGTATAACAACTGTTTTCCACAAAGACTTAAGTTATAGTAGATGAAAATTATTTAAAGTGAAACAGATGTATTGTAGTAGATTAATAGTGCAGGGCCTGTGTGGGCCTAGTGAGGGCTGCTCAGGTAGAGCCAGCGCTAAGTGACCAACGTTTTGCCAATGAGCAAAGTCTCAGAGGCCCTGCGCTGGCAGCCCACTGGGGGCCCTTAGGCTAGCCCTAAGTGGGCCCATAAAGGGCCAGTGCAGGCTTGTTTGCAGGGATACTACAGGTTAGCAAATTTGGATTTAATCTAAAACAACAATACTTTTATAGAACATGTCAAATTTTTTATAACCAGTGCCTGTTTTATTATATCTTTAACAGTTCCCCCTGTTCGGAAAATAATATTTAGCCTATGTGTGTGTGTTAATGTTAATTATTTTTACTAAAATAAGATGGATCATACAAAATTTATGTTTTCTTTAGTACTGACCTGAATAAGATATTTCACATAAAATAAGTTTACATATAGTCCAATATAGTTGAATTTATAAAAATGACCTTGTTCAAAAGTTTTCATACATTTGATTCTTAATACTGTGTTGTTACCTGAATGATCCACAGCTGTGTTTTTTTTAGTGACTCGTGATAGTCGTTCATGAGTCCCTTGTTTGTCCTAAACAGTTAAACTGCCCGCTGTTCTTCAGAAAAATCCTTCAGGTCCCACAAATTCTTTGGTTTTTCAGCATTTTTGTGTATTTGAACCCTTTCCAACAATGACAACTGAGGGACTCGTCTGCAACTATTACAGAAGGTTCAAATGATGCTCCCAAAGGAAACACAATGCATTAAGTGCTGGGGTGAAAACTTTTGAACAGAATGAAGATGTGTAAATTTTTCTTATTTTGCCTTAATATGTTTTTTTCATTTAGTACCGCCCTTCATAAGTCATAGTTGATGCTCTTTATTGAAAGAGAGTTTAATACTGATACTTCTACAAATATTTAATTTTAAGATGGAAGAGAATGTGTAGTTCTGTGTTGGTATGTTGGCTCCAATGGAAGCTCAGAAATCCCTAGTAATCAACCTCTCTGAAGCTCATGATCATGTTACAAGATGTACAAATGCAGCACGATCTCACAGCATCAGTAGCTCAGGTCCTGAGTGAGAGGGAGCATAAATGGGCTGCAATGCCTCATGAAGGAGATTCAATGCTAAATTTGGACTATCTCAAGCGTTTGAACACCACTCAACTTCTGGAGCTCCTGGAAGATGAGGAAAGGATCCGAGAAACTGTCAGACAGAATTCGAAGGTACCGTACTACAAGTACACAGTCAAAATGAAGACAAAAAAGTATCTGGACAATTTCTGGTTCTCAAATGTTAGTTAAACTAAATATGACTTTGAGATTAGATAAATACTTGTGTCTAAATACTACATGACTTACCTGATCTGAAGGACTTGCCTGCAGTTTCAGCATCTTCAGAGGTGCAAAAAGATCTTGATGGCCTCAAACGGTTGGCTTGCAGAGCAGAACTTGGCACATCAACCACATCTGAACAACTCTAAAAAGCTTTTAGCTGAAAAATACCAGATTGTTGGTCAAATGGTGTCTTCAATGCGACAAAAACAGAGAAAAATGGGTAAGTTCTTAGTAGGCTTGTAATATAATGTTTTTTTCTAATGTGTGTCACTGTATCAGATCTTATACTTCCATATGCAGAAACTTCGCAGCAGAAACTCAGTCTTCGGGCAATTCATAAGCATCTTAAGGAGAAGACCAATCATTCCTTGAGTCAATCTGAGGTACATTTGAGATGTTTCATGATCTCAATGGCTTAAGCATGATTTCACAGCCTTGATTGAGATTTCTGTCTTCTGCTCTTTAGAATCTATGGCAGAAGTTCATAGAAGGAAAACTTCTCCTGACGGATTTTGTGGAATCACTTCAGAGCTCTCAGACATTGTGTCATCAAAGGCTTTTTCAAGCCGAGAAGATCCAGAACCTCATTATACAAGCACAAATATACAATCAAGATGTTGATTTTTGCCGTCTTGGGCATCATCTGAACTTCTTGCACTCGCCGACCACAATCAGTGTTTTCAGCAGCAAAGCTTCTGTTATCTTGCTGCCTGGTTTCCAGTGTCCTCATTTGTCTCCAACATCACATCTTCCTCCCCTAAAGCATCATTGCTGTGGTGACACATGCTCAACTTTGATTCCCAAAAACGAATCGAGCACCGAGACTCGCCGATGGCCACAAAGACATGCTGCTTTACAGCCACTTGACAAGATTCAACCTAACATTTACCACACTCCCTAGAAAAGGTGTGCTGGTGATCTGGGAACTCTATAAAAAGTATTTTTAAAACCATTTTTTTTTTTTTGCTGAAATGGAAATTCAGAAACTTTGTGTCCAATATGTCATCAATGTACTACAAATTAGTAAAATAAACAAATTCAACCAAGTAATTATTAAATTTGTCCGAAAGAGTTTATATTTGGTGATGGTTAATAGTTTTCATCTATTATGTTTAGCCCAATTTGCTGCCATTTTCTACAGCTCTGAGTCTGTCAATTGATTCATCTGGTTTAGAAGAAGGTCAACACGAGGACCAGTTGCTTGATCGGACTCATCTCTCTAATTAGAGCTCATTAAACAGGCTGAGAGGGTAAAGGAGAGCTTTTGTCTGGCTGTTGGCTTCTTTTGTCTCTGGATAATACTTTGGTTACATCACTTGTCAGTATGTGCCATTGTCTGCAGCAGCTCAAATTGGGCAATTTTCTCATCTGTCAGCTAAATGCTTCTAGCCTTTGAGCAGCTCGGTCTGACAGACATTAATTGCCCCAGACAATGTTTATAAAAGGTAAAACTAAATAGCGAGAACAGGGACCTTGAAGAACAATTACCCATAGATGGAAATACAAAAGTCTTTATTACAAAAATAGTTCATTACTGTAAATAAACAACTTTTTTAATGCTCACATTATTAAAATTACTGTTAAAAAAGTATATACCATATTGCATCATGTATGAAATAAATAAGCATCCCAATCACATACTTTATAAAAAAAAAATGTAAAACAAACACACACACACACACACACAAAACTTGAATGAATGTATTAACTTTCTTCTGTAAACTTTGAAGCAAATATTTTTGCAATTCTTTTGGTCTCTTCACTTCTCTGTGATGGAGGGATGCTGGGTCTTGATCGAGGCATTCTTCTATATATATTTCCAGGATTTACAGTCTCCTAGAAGAATGATTTTTTTTTAATAATAATAAATAAAAACATTTACAAATAAGAAAGCGTACAAAGATTCTCCAAATTAGTCATTATATCGCTCATATCTACTGAATGATACCAATAGACTAGGATCAGCCCAAAAAGTATTTTTTTTTTTTTTTTTTTTACTTTTATATAGTGTAAAAAGAATATGATCAACAAATCTGGTTCAAGATTTCAGAACAGACTGACAGACAGACATAAAAGACTAACAGACAGATTGAGCAATAGAACAATAGACAGAAAGATAGATAGAACGATAGAATGATATACAGTACAACAATAGCTATATATAACAATAGAAAGATAGACAGAACTATAGATAAATAGAACAAGAGAACAATAAAGAGAACGGTAGACAGAGCAGTAAATGGAACGATACAACGATAGAATGATAGATAGTAAACGATAGCTAGATAGAAAAACAAAACAATAGCTAGATATAACTATAGTATGACAGATAGAACTATAGCTAAATAAAACGATAGATGGAACGATAAAGAGAACAGTAGACAGAACGATAGACAGAACAACAGATAGAAGTATAGCTAGACAGAATGATAAATAAAACAATAGATGGAACGGTAGATAGAGCGACAGAATAATATATAGAATGATAGAACAATAGGCATTACGATAGATAGATGATAGAATGATAGAGTGATAGAACGATAGATAGGTATTATGATAGATGACAGAATGATAGAGCACTAGAACTATAGTTAGATAGAATGATAGATAGAATTATAGCTAGATAGAACGATGGATAAAACAAAGAAAACGATAGATGGTATGGTAGATAGAATGATAGATAGATCGAACAGTAAAGAAAACAATAGATGGAGTGGTAGATAGAACGATAGATAGAATTATAGAACAATAGATGGAATGATAGAGCATTAGAATGACAGCTAGATGGAACAACATAGACAGAACAATAGATAGATAGAACGATAGGTAGAACAATAAAGAAAACGATAGATAGTACAGTAGATAGAATGATAGATAGATTGAACGATAAAGAAAACAATAGATGGAGTGGTAGATAGAATTATAGATAGAATGATAGAATGATAGCTAGATGGAACGACAGAACAAAGAAAATGATAGATGGAACAATATGATACACAGAACGATAGATGGAATAATAGAACGATAGGATGATAGATAGTCAGAACGGTAGATAGAGTGATAGAGCAGTAGAATGATAGCTAGATAGAACGACAGACAGAATTATAGCTGGATAGAACGATAAATAGAACGATAAAGAAAACGATAGATGGAACAGTAGGTAGAATGATAGATAGAATAATAGAGCAGTAGAATGACAGATAGAATCATAGATAGAATGATATAACGATAGAATGACAGAGCACTAGAATGACACCTAGATAGACGACAGATGAAACGATTAAAAAAAATAGATGAAAAGGTAGATAGAATGATAAAATGATAAATAGATGATAGAACGATAGATGACAGACAGAACGATAGATAGAATGATAGAGCACTAGAAAGATAGCTAGATAGAACGATAGATGAAACGATAAAGAAGATGATAGACAGAGCGATAGATAGAATGATAGAGCAGTAGAATGACAGCTGGATAGAATGACAGACAGAACGATAGATAGAATGATAGAGCATAACTGGCTGTAGCATTGTTTTCGGGGAAATAAGTATGTGAAATATCTGCAAACATTTTATGGTATTTTAGTACAGTCTAAAAATTACACACAGCACATTTAAAGGGATAGTTCACCCAAAAATGAAAATTCAGTCAATAATTACTCACCTTCAGGTCGTTTCAAACTCGTAAGACCTATGTTCATCTTCAAAATGTAAACATGTTAGTTGCATTGCTGTCTATGCAGGGTCAGAAAGCTCTCAGATTTCATCAAAAATATCTTAATTTGTGTTCCAAAGATAAACAAAGGTCTTACAGGTTTGGAATGACATGAGGGTGAGTAATTAATGACAGAATTTTTCATTTTAGGTGAACTATCCCTTTACCTTTTTTGGCATTACCAAATAGTAGCAACAGCTGGGAGACAATGGGAGAGTACTCACAGATTCAGTTGTTGCAGACGGAAAGACAGGTGCCATCCTCAAAGCTCTCATGGATGCCTCCAGATGGTGAGCTGACAGAAAGAAATTCGGAATCTCTACAGATTCCAAACTGCACAGGCTGGTTTAGATAAAAATAACCCAGATATCATATAATAAGCAGCAGTTAAAACACTTGTCCCACAGATTTCTATTTTAAATTCACTTCTAATGGAAGTCTAGGGCAAATGTCAAAGGGCTTTTGTTGGTTTTTACAAACTGAGGTACGATGTTTGTGTGCTAATCACAAACACATATGTCAAAAGAACTTTTTTGAAAGGATACGGTTTTGCTGTCCCCTCATCACTTTTAACATCGGTTTCTGAACCAGACTCTGTCGGAGGCGGCAAGTTTGGTTTCTCATCGCTTTCTTCAGGCCCACTGTTATTTGGTTCATAATCTTCCACCTCACTAACACTAGAAAGAGCACTGTCTCCATCCAGACCATCTGGTGAAGGTTGCTGTTCCCGAAGATCTGTGACAACAGCACCGTTACTCCTAAACGCCTCCAGATCAGTTTCAGATCTTTCACACATATCTGAATCAGAATCAATGCCTTGCGACTCTGCAGTCAATGACTGCGGGTTAAAGTCTGGAAGAAGTTCTCTGCTGTTTCTTTCCTCTCCTCGAGTGTGCATGGTGTCGTCATGAGCGTGATGCTGCACTAACTCCAGACTCTCCAGAGATCCCATATCTGGGTCAGACAGTAGGCTGGTCCAAGGGCTGGTTCTGTCTGTGACTGAAGTGACCTCATTAAGTGTTCGAGGCTGTATTAAAGTTTCCTCAAAGTCCTCATGCTCATCCTCATCTTTTTCCTCTTCTTTACACTCATCCTCATCAGATGAGTGATCGCTGGAGCTGTGGTGGAGCTTTTCATCTTCAGGAGCAGCTGGTGACTGTCTGGTCTCTGCAGGAGAACTGATGAGCGAGACGTCATCTTCATCCTGCAACATCACATCTGAGTCTTTATGAAAGTGTGGCTCTATCTCACAGCTGTCAGACTCTGACAATATCAGCTGATCAACTCCAGATGCTAAGTGCTCCTCAACCACATCAAGAGTAGCGGAGCTTTTATGGGTAGTTGGTGCTTCTTCTGTCTGGTGTTCACTTAAGCCTGATTTAAAATAGATAAAGGTAAAGTAAAGTTAAAGGTAAAGTTAAAATGCCTTTACATAAACAGGAAATCACTACAGATAACAACTGACTCACCTTTAATGATGTTATTGACCTCTCCCACCAGCTGACTGGACTTCAGTAGCAGTTGTGTGGTGTCTGTCTCTGAGTCTCTATGTTCGTCCTGTCTGGAGGATCCTCTTAGCTCACTCAGCTTTGGAAATGTTGGAGTTGACAACTTCCGGCTGAAATACCTTTGAATGTCATCTAGCTCACTGAGGTTTTTCCTTAAAATGCAACAAAAAAAAAATCCATTTATATATATATATATATATATTCACTTCCGAAGGTCTTTATTAACCCCCCAGTGCTGTGTGGAGCACTGTTATAATGGATGGATGCACTTTTTTGGGATTCAAAATCTCGACACACATTAACTGCCATTATAAAGTTTGGAAGAGCCTGGACATTTTTATGATGGATGGATGCACTTTTTTGGGCATCAAAATCTGAACACCCAATCACTGCTACTATAAAGCTTGGAAGAGCCTGGATATTTTTTATGATGGATGGATGCATTTTTTGGGCTTCAAAATCTGAACACCCATGCACTGCCTATAAAGCTTGCAAAAGCCAGGACATTTTTTATGATGGATGGATGCACTTTTTTGGGCTTCAAAATCTCAACACCCAATCACTGCTACTATACAGCTTGGATGAGCCTGGACATTTTTTTTATGATGGATAGATGCACTCTTTTGGGCTTCAAAATCTGAACACCCATTCACTGCCATTATAAAGCTTGGAAGAGCCAGGACATTTTTTATAATGGATGTACTTTTTTAGTCTTCAAAATCTCGACACCCATTCACTGCCATTATACAGCTTGCAAAAGCCAGGACATTTTTTATGATGGATGGATGCACTCTTTTGGGCTTCAAAATCTCGACACCCATTCACTGCCGTTATAAAGCTTGGAAGAGCCTCTGCATTTTTTATGATGGATGGATGTACTTTTTTAGTCTTCAAAATCTCCACACCCATTCACCGCCATTATGAAGCTTGGAAGAGCCAGGACATTTTTTATAATGGATGAATGCACTTTTTTGCACTTCAAAATCTCAACACCCATTCACTGCCATTATAAAGCTTGCAAAAGCCAGGACAGTTTTTATGATGGATGGATGCACTTTTATGGACTTCAAAATTTCGACACCCAATCACTGCTACTATAAAGCTTGGAAGAGCCTGGGCATTTTTTATGATGATGGATGCATTTTTTGGGCTTCAAAATCTAAACACCCATTCACTGCCATTATAAAGCTTGGAAGAGCCAGGACATTTTTTATGATGTATGGATGTACTTTTTTAGTCTTCAAAATCTCAACACCCATTCACTGCCATTATAAAGCTTGGAAGAGCCAGGACATTTTTAAATATAACTCCGACTGTATTTATCTGTAAGAAAAAAGTCATATAGGATGGCTTGAGGGTGAGTAAATCATGGGGTAATTTTCATTTTTATTTACCTGAGAGCAGAAAAGAGTATTGAACTGGATGGATGGGAATCTCCAGCCAAGATGGACTGAGACGCTTTCTCTTCCTCATGCAAAGTCTGATGGAACATTCTTATGTTGTCCATGTGCTCGTCGTGGCGATCCATCACACTGGATCTGGCAACATATTCCCGTAGGTATTATTTCAGACAGTAAATCTGATAATAAGGCAGCTTCTATATAGTTTTCCCTAAAAAATACCTGTCAGAGAGCAGTCTTCCAAACTGTTCAGGAGGTGTGCTGATCCTCTGCTCTGAGAATTGACTGATGTGGCTGGGGAAGCTGCTGTACGTAGCTGTTGTTTGATAGCAAAGTGGAAGTGCACTAAAAAGAGCCTGCATAAGATACATAATCATCACCATGTGAGACAACTATATTGACTTTATCTGGTCAAAATAACAGGTTATTTATTTTATACACCACAGTTTCTGCCACTGAACTTTTTTTTTTGGCAACATTTTAACAATTCTGACTTTTTTTTTAATCAGAATTGTGTGATTTTGACTTTTTGGTCACTAATGCAAGTTTGTATCTCGCAATTCTGACCTTTTTTCACAGTTCTGACTTTTTCTTTGATTCCTGAGAAATAAAGTCAGAATTGCGTGATATAAACTCACAATTGCGAGAAACAGTCAGAACTGTGAGAAACTTTGTATCTCACAATTCTGACCTTCTCGTAATTCTGACTTTTTTCTCAGAATTTCTCAGAAAAAAGTTTTTAAATCACACAATTCTGACTTAATTTCAAGTTTATATCTCACAGTTCTGACTTTACAACTCACAACTGCGAACAATTACAATTCAGAACTGTGAGATAAAATGTTTCAATTACCTTTTTTGTATTCAATGGCAGAAATTAGCTTCCATTAATGGTGGTGTATCAAGGTTTCCACAAAAATATTATGCAGCAATAATGTAATATGCAAATTCAACATTTAAAATAAGAAAAATTTCTTAAGCAGCAAATCAGCAAACAAAAAAGAACAAAAAAGAAAAACTATAAATGGCTTACACTTGAATCTGGAGCAACGGCCTCCTGGGCCAGCAGTCTTTGTGCTCGGAGCTCCTGTACTGCTCTCAGAGGAGACACAGACACCTTTAGTTGCCCCTGACACTGCCCGCTGAAATCAGTAATGTTATACCAGCCACAAACGGACTGAAATCCTGACAGAAGTGGTGACAGGTCTACAGACACAAATCCAATCACCCGCTCAATCTCTGCAAAGGAAAACACTTTTCAAAACTTTTACATTTTCTGAAGAAATATAGTGGGGTCTGCCTGTTCAAAACTTCCTGCCACTATGTTAGGGAGTTGTGAATGATTGCTATGTCATTACCTCCTTTATGCCAGACTTTGAAAACCAAGGACTGCTGGGGGTCCAAAAGTAGCTCCTTCGACAGTCTGAAAATCAAAAAACAGCCATGAGTTTAACATGGGCCCTATTTCCACCTAGTATTAAAGGGACAGTTCACCCAAAAATGAAAATTCTGTCATTAATTACTCACCTTTATGTGTTCCAAACCCATAAAATCCTGTTCATCTTTGGAACACAATTTAAGAAATTCATGATGAAATCCGAGAGCTTTCTGACCTTGCATAGACAGCAATGCAACTGACATGTTCAAGATCCAAAAAGGTAGTAAGGACATTATTAAAATAGTCCATCCGACATCAGTGGTTGTAATCTTCTGACATGTTTACAAAGACCACTTTATGCTAAACGTAAATATTAAACAAGTCGCAGTGCAACAAAGCTCTATGTCAGAACACCGGCTCACATGTTTTGGTACTCTTGTGAATGTGTGGCAAAGACTGACCCCAGAAAAGAAGAAATTGTTGAAATTGAAGTCATTATTTTAGTTTTCTTTGCCAACAAAAACGTATTCTCGTAGCTTTATGGTTGAACCACTGATGTCACATGGACTATTTTACTGATGTCCTTGCACCCTTTCTGGGCCTTGGAAGTGTAAGTTGCGTTGCTGTCTATACAGGGTTAGAAAGCTCTTGATTTTCATTAAAAATATCTTAATTTGTGTTCCGAAAGTGAATGAAGGTCTTACAGGTTTTGAATTCTGTCATTTGAATTAATGACAGAATTTATATTTTTGGGTGAACTATCCCTTTAAAATGCATCTCCTGTCACTGGAAAATGTTCACTTTGCAGAAGCGCTGAATGTGGCACATATTGTAACATTATCATAGTTGGGTAAACTTCTATAGCGGTGAATTGAATCTACAAATATAATTTTTGTGTGCCCATTTGCCCCAACGAAAGAATAGCATGGAAAGAATCCTAACTTTCCAAAAGAGAAAAAAAATATTGAGAGATTGTGCTGATCAGAGGAAAGATGTAAAATTTGCTTTCATTCAATGCAGTAGCGTCAACTAGAGTTTATGTAATTTATTCCCAAGCTAAATTAACAAAAAGTATAGTGCTGTAAATGTACATTAACCTTTTTAAAACTGAAAATCTAAAAAACAATTGCTAAAAATGTATGAGTAAACAGAAACAAATTATCACAGGTGTCCCCGGAATGTTTCTGTGAAGTTTAAGCTCAAAATACCCCACAAATCATTTGTTATATCATTTTGAAAATGGCAATTTTGAGTGGAACCAGAAACACACTGTTTTCATGCATGTCTCTTTAAATGCAAATGAGCTGCTGCTCCCCACCCCCTTTTTTAGAATAGGACTGTGCCTTTACAGCTCATACCTCATATAATCTGATTAGAAAAATCTGTTTGGTTTTGATTATCACGTCTGTCACACTGAAGTCATGCGTTTTAAACCATATTAGTTTAAACTTCTAATATATGATTTTCTGAGCTCACACATCCGAAGCACGTGCACAGAAAGCGAGTGAGTACTAAACTAAGTTCTCTTTCATGTCTTATTGCACTTAAACTGTCAAATACACACAAGTTTATGTTAAAAACACACAGGAGTTACAAAAACAGTTGGTTATGTCTGTGAAGGTAAACAGATACGAAAGAAATTGTATCTTTATATTAGATCTGTGCGGCAGCAGCATAATAAACAGTAAATAAATCAATAAATCCACTGCTCTCATTTCTTCTGAGGATGGGACTCTAAATAGTTACTGGGTTGTCCTTTTTCACGTTTTCTCGGTTGGTAGATGCACCTGGACCTGATTATAGCATAATATGTCACCTTTAAATGGGTTTACCTGCATTCTTGCTGGTGGTCCCACACAGGGCAGTCACTGTCTTTGATTAGTGCTGTGGACACAGTGCCCGGGGCATCAGCAGTGGCATAAGAAACACAGCAACTGGGCAAACCTCCACCACGCTCAGCGAGAGGACAACCTGAGGATGGCAACAGTGTTAAAACATCTTAAACACAAGGTACTTGCAAATGAGAATGAAGTCAAACAGTCATAAAATACAAAGTTCTGTCATGAAACTCTAGAAATCCTCCACCTCCCCAGCTCCACCTGTATAGATCAGCCACAGGGTAGCATTTATGTTTGTTTTATGTGGAGGTTTATATATATAAGGGATAATCAACGGTTTGTCGTGCATTAAAGAATTTTAAATGCACAACTTGGGAGGCTAACAAACGCCCAACGCGAAGCGGCAAGCCGATGACTATCCCACTTATTCCATGGTCATTTGCAAATTTATAGACAGGTTAAAACTAGTATTGCTCTTTGCAGTGCAGTATCTGACCAAATGGGTAAAAATGACATTTTCGCCAGTTGGGCACATTATCTCTAGCATTCTGCCAGCATCAAATCAGAAACAGAGATTAAATAGTGCGGTAAGATCACATTTATTTGAATGAATTACAGCATTTATTTCAATAAATTATTGATCTATTGAGAAAGAGAGAGAGAAAGCAAGAGAAAAAGAAAGAGAGAGATGACAGTTGTTCATGTTACCTGAATGCTGTGCGTCTCTCTCTACAAACAACTAATTAATTAAAAAACAGCGGTTTTACCACTTCGTTGCTGAGGAATATAATGTAGTGATCTAGTATCTAGGCTATTTTATTAATAAGAATCGCAGTGAGGCGCTGACAACAAGTTTATGTATATGCGCAGCGAAATGTAATCACCGACCTCTCTCTCTCTCTCTCTCTGTGCGTTAGTGTGTGTCAATTAAAGCCGTGCATAATAACAGTGATTAAACTGACTTGGAACTACCTGTGCATTAAACGGTTTTACTGCATACCTGCCAGTAAAAATCCATGTATGTTTTATACAAAGTTTATGTATAGATGTACACATTATACGAGAGCGATACCGGCTCTATATCAGCATGGCTGTGATTAGGCCAGAGGCACGAGGCCGGAGGCAATCACAGCCAAAGATATAGAGCCGGTATCGCTTGAGTATGAGAGTATTATTGCGTTTATACAACTGTTTGACGGAACATGCGTGTAGTTAAACAAGATACAAAAGAGTGCCTTATAAAACCCTCTTTTGTGCGGAACTACTTCCTTCTGCTCAAAGTGGATTTTTCCAACTCAAGTTGACAGTTAAACATGCATCACTTTTAGAATTCGCATCAAGGGCATGTGCTGCTTCAGTTAGGTTATTAGTGAGAAATAATGGCTGTATCCGAAATAGCCCCCTATACCCTCATTCACAATTCACTACATTAGTCCACTCATACAGTTCACTTGAAGGAGTGATAAAAAAGGGTGAGTGAATTCGGACACTGAGTGCACCAGAAGGACTGCCGCTTTTGCATAGTTTGCTTTTTGTTTAATCATCATTTGAAACGGCCAGTTCCAGAAGTAATTGAATTATCTATCTTGAACTCTGTCACAGAAATTTTGTATAAACCCTAGTTAAATGATTTAATAATTTGTACCTGTGTTGTATTATGCTGTATTACACTGTGGACGAACGCATTGTAAATGAATGGATGGATGATTAAGCTGCGGGCGCCCTCTTTTGCCGAGATGCGAGCTGAATGCTGAAAGCTGTTACGCTTTCGTAATTGATATCAAATGAATTATTCATTTAAAAAATGTTTGCCATGTTTGATTCTTCGTATATGTGGTTCGTTAACGTACTCTATGGTTAGCTCAGTGAATAATAATAAAAAACAACAACAACATAGACCCGGCTAGAACAAGCGGAGTGATGCAAATTGTGAGAAGGCGTTCCTGTAGCGATACCAGTTGAATATCTCACGGTTCTCAACCAATCAGATTTGAGAACCAGAAAGAACTGTTGTATAAATATAAATATAAATATAAATATATATATATATATATATATATATATGAACTATTGTTAATTTACCCTTCAGGCTCAGATGCATAGCTCTGTCTACAGTGACGTTGGCTATGAAGGTGTCCTCATTGTTGATTTCTTTGGATGGTGGAGCATCTGATTTGATCAGCTGTTTGCTGGGGGATTGAGATGGTCTAGACAGCACTGTGATGGGGTGGCCTTCATCCTCCACATCTTCTACTGAGCTGTTGAGCTCCTCAATGGCTTGAAGCTCATGTGGTACAGAGTCTGTTGTGACAGTGATATGGACTCTGAGAGCGGCACCACTCAGGTTTACAGCAGAGCGCTTGAACAAAGGATACACACCTACCACAAAAGAGCAGATAAGATAAGATTAGATTAGATCAAAGCAGGACATATTATGGCCAGGATTTTCCTGGCACTTGAGGCACTAAACCCTGGTACTTGGGCTTTTAAGATTAAATCAAAGTTATTTTCTTCTATGTGCCTTTATTGCTTTAAAATAAATAAGAACAAGAGCAAACATCTACCACTGATTGTTTGATGGTGCTTTAAGGTCCCAGCAAGAGCAGAGAGATCCACAAAAGCAGAGCCCACCAGACGATCTGCATTATAAGGCCGGACTCTCTTCTCCTTCCCAAACGCCACCCACACTTGCACCTCCATCTTCTCCTCCCTCAGATACCAGCGCAGGGGTTGAGTCCTCCTTAGCACCATGCTTCTGCTCCCCTGAAATGCCACCGAGGCTAAACCCTCTCCACCCTCACCCTCATCAGGAACAGGATGTCTAAGTTCAGAGCAGACGGTCTGCTGGTTGTACAGTTTGTATCTGTAGTAGCAGTAGGTGGAACGCTGTAGGTCTTCATGTCCTGGCAGGAGCAGGCAATGGATGGGCAGCCACGCTCTAGGGATGGAAAGTGATAAAGCCAGAGACTTCGCGCTTGCTTCAAAAGTATCTTCATCCTCTGTATCTGCCTCTTCTTCACTGTCTTGCTCCACGTCCCATCCAAGTCCACTGGCTGAACTGATGACTCGCTCTCTATCTGCATGATGGGAAAAACTGATGGAGACTTCAAGCCCACCTGCTGAGGTCAGACTGTGAGATGTTGTGCTCAGAGGTAGAGAGAGACTGTACCAGCCAGATATACCTGTAAACATATATATAATAATAGATTTCTATTAATATTCAATACTTTCATAACCTATATAAATACATACATGAAAATTAAATACTAGAAATCATTTTTTTGAAGCTAAAATGTAAAAAAAAAAGAGACTTTAAAGAAGTCTCTTGACAATGCTGCATTTATTTGATCAAAAACACAGAAAAAACAGTAATACTGTGAAATATTATTACAGTTTAATATATTTATATTTTCTATTTTAATATTATAAAATAGCATTTGTTGCTTTCATGCAAAGCTACATTTTTATCAGCCATTACACAATACTTCAGAAATCATTCTAATATGCTGATTTGATACGCAGTTATCATTAATGTGGGAAACTTTTTTCAAGATTCTTTGATTAATAAAAAGTTATTAAAAAAATTATTATTATTATTATTTTTTATTATATAAACTAATACCTTGCTGAATATTCATTTTAAAAATTATATTGTATATTGTTGTGTATATTGGATTTTTTTTTTTTTTTTTTTTGTTTATAAATGTTGTTCTTTTTTACTTATTATTAATCAAAGTATCCTTTAAAAAAGTATATCAGGTTCCAAATAAATATTAAGCAGCAAAACCTGTTTTCAACATGGATAATAAATCAGCATGTTAGAATGATTTCTGGAGAATCATTGGACCAGTGATACTAAAGACTGGAGTAATGACTGCTGAAAATTCAGCTTTGATTACAGGGATAAATTATATTTTAAAGTGTATTGAAATAGAACACCATTATTTTAAAATCGAATAATATTATTATACAATATTACAAGTTTTTTTTATTTTTTTTTCGTATTTTTGAAAAAATAAATGCAGCATTTATGAGCATAAGAGACTTCTTCAAAAAACAGAAATCGTACTGATCCCAAACTTTTTGAATGCAGTGTAAATTACCATAAACAAAAAGATTTGCATCAAAGTAATATTAAAATAGAAACAGTTGCTTTAAATTGTAATCATATTTCACGATAGTACTGTTCTACAGTATCTCGAATAAAATTCAAAAACATTTTTAAAAATCAGATTTTTTTTATTTATCTACAATAAATAATTATGTAATTTGATACAACTAATTTAATAAAAATATTTTCAAGCAAAGCAGATCATTTTTAAAAGCTAAAATGTACATAAAGGTAAATAGAAATGTAAAAAAAAAAAAAAAAAAAAAAAAAAATATATATATATAAATATATATATATATATATATATATATATATATATATATATATATACACACTACCAGTCAAAAGTTTGGACACACCCTCTCATTTTATGTTTTTTAAAAGAAGTTTCTTATGCTTATCAAGGCTGTTTTCACTTGATCAAAAATACTGGGGAAAATGTAATATTGTGAAATATTATTATGATGTAAATACATTTTTTTCTATATTAATATACATTAATTTATATCTGTAATTAAATTTGAGTTTCCAGAATCATTACTCCAGTCTTCAGTCTCATGTGATCCTTCAAAAATCGTTCTAATATGTGGATTTATTATCAGTGCTGGAAACAGTTGTGCAGCGTAATATTTTTTTTTGGAAGCTGTGATACTTTTCTCAGGATTTTTTGATCAATAAAAGGTTAAAAAAAGAACAGCATTTATTTAAAATAGAAAGGTTTTCTAACAATATACACTACTGTTCAAAAGTTTGGGGTCAGTACATTTTTATTCTTTCTTTTTTTGAAAGAAATTAACACTTTTATTCACCAAGGATGTGCTAAATTAATAAAAAGTGATAGCATAGATTTACATTGTTAGAAAATATTTATATTTATAATATAATAAATGCTGTTCTTTTTAACTTGTTATTCATCAAAGAATCCTGAAAAAAGAATCACAGGTTGCAAAAAAATATATGTTTCCAACATTGATAATTCTAATAATAAATCAGCATATTAGAATGATTTCTGAAGGATCACGTGACACTTAAGACTGGATTACCAGCTGATGAAAATTCAGCTTTGCATCACAGGAATAAATTATATTGTGAAATATATTAAAACAAAAACCATTATTTTATATTGTAATAACATTTTACAATATTACTGTTTTTTTCTGTATTTTTGATCAAATAAATGCAGCCTCGATGAGCATAAGAGACTTCTTCAAAAAAACATTAAATGAGAGGGTATGCCCAAACTTTTGACTGGTAGTGTATAATATTACATTATATATAAATTAACACTACAAACAATTAAAACAAAATTTCTTACCACTTCTTTTATAAATCAGATCTGCAAGCCTAATTTTAACAGTGCCCAAGACAGTGTCCTTCGATCTTGTATCAGCCACTACAATAAAATAAAAGAAACATACAGTACAATACATAACATTTATAACGCTGGAATGGAGTGATAATACCAGTAATTTAAAAAATAAATATTAAAATAAGACTCTGAACCCCTAATGTAATATAACATTATTGAATCAGCAGAGAAAACTTAAAAGGGATAGTTCTGTCATTATTTACTCAGCCACATGTTGTTCCAAACCTGTAAGACCTTCATTTATCCCTGGAACACAATTTAAGATATTTCTGATGAATTCCGAGAGCTGTCTGACCCTTCATAGACAGCAAGGGTCCAATGGTCAGAGCACAGAAACGTAGTAAGGACCATGTGACATCAGTGGTTCAACCGTAATTTATGAAACTATGAGAATACTTTTTGTGTGCAAAGAAAACAAAAACACTGCATGTTTACAAGAGTACCACGATGCACGTTGATGTCACATGGACCATTTTAACAATGTCCTTACTACCTTTCTGCGTTTTGAACATGTCAGTTGCATAGCTCTCGGATTTCATTAAAAATATATTAGTGTTCCGAAGATGAACAAAGGCCTTATGGGTCTGAAATGACATGAGGGTGAGTAATTAATGACAGAATTTACATTTTTGGGTGAAATATCCCTTTAATCTACCCACTCAACACAGATCTTCAAATGTTTGAATCTTTTGCATGAACATCTTTTGTGGAGTCATTTGTAACCCAAAGGTATCTAAAGTGTGTCACAACAAAATGAAACTCACTTTTGCGTGTGTCTCTGTTGTAAATGGTAAAGACGGCCACTGCTTCCTGCAGAAGTTCAGCCAGACTGACGCTCTCCCCGCTGTCTCTCTGCACCAGCAGGTTACAGCAGAACTCAGCGTGATGTTCAAACTCCGGGCAGAAACTTTTGGCCGCCACACGTGTGCTTCGAACCTCACTGTCCGGCAGGAAGGACAACTGCATGGTGATAAAGGAGTTGAGCCCCACTTCAGAGTAATACTGCAGTGAGCTGTCTGTGTCTGCAAGAGCTCTGAGAAACAATAGAAAGATGGCCAATTAAAAACATTTTTAATTCATGTAAGTTGAATCATTGTAATCATGCTAGATTGCTGTTGGGGTAAATAGTTAAAAGCTACAGGCAAGTCTGAGGTAGACTGACTCACTTGGCTGCAGCTTGCAGGCCGGCTGCTCTGTGCACTTGCACAACCAGTGTCACTCTGCGGGACGGCACAACCCCACTCTTCATTCCCACACTTCTCATTGGTCGAGACTTGTACTGAACATTCACTTCAAGCAGCCCTAGAGGTAAGCAGAGATGAAACAGGTTTTACTTTATTGCATTTGTTTCATTCATGTTACACTTATTAATGGGTATGTGGTATTTAAAAGAATTAAGAATGCAACTACCAGGGGGCTGAGGCTGTGTGTCTACAGGTCGGTCGGTTCTTGGTACGAGAGGAAGGAAGAAAAGCTGTGCATCGGTTTGGCCCTGTTTCTGCATAGTTACCATGGCACACAGTTTGGACATGGGCAGCAGTCCTCTGGCTACTAGCTGATCTCTAACATTTGGATAATAATACCTGCAAAAGTCATAAAAAATAAATAAATAAATAATAATAAAAACATTATTAAATAAGAAATTAGAAATTCAAAAAAAATATAGAAAACAGAATTAAACAAAAATATTACCAAATGAAAGCAAAGTTTTGAAATGCTAAAATCTAAACAAATAAAATTAAATAATAATATTGCCAAATAAAATATTCATAACTTAAAATAACATTTTAAATGTTTAAATGTATAAAGCAAATAAATAATTTCAAATAATTTCAAATAAAAGAGACAAATAAGTAAATAAAACATGCCTTTTAATGTTAAATTGTAAATAAAACCCTAAATAATAAAAATATTGCCAAAAAGACACATTTTAAATGCTAAAATTGAACAAGTAAATAAATAAACAAATAACTAATTCCTAAAAGCAAATAAAGAGACATGTTTTTAATGCTACAATGTAAAAATAAATAAATAGACAAACAAAAGAGACACATTTTAAATGCTAGAATGTAAATAAATGAATAAATAAATAAAATATTGCCACAAAACATGCCTTTACATGCTAAAATTTAAAAATAAATACATAAATTATTGTTAAAAGGAACATGTTTAAATGCTAAATGTAAATAAAATAAAATAAAATAATAAATGAAATAAATAGAAATTACCAAATAAGAGAGACAAACAAGTAAATAAATCAAATATTGTCAAAAACGTGTTTTTAAATACTAAAATGCTAAACTAAATAAATAATAATAAATAAAAATATTGCCCAAAAAAAGACACATTTTAAATTCTAAAATGTACAAAGCATATAAATAAATAAAACCAAGAGACATGTTTTTAAATGCTACAATGTCATAAATAAATTAATAAACAAGTATTACCAAGCATTTTAAATGCTATAATGTAAGTAAATAAATAAAATAAAAACAATGAATTTAAAAAATATTGCTAAAGAGACACATTTTAAATGCTAAATGTAAAAGGCAAATAAATAAACAAATAAATAAATAAAACCAAATAAAGAGACAAGTTTTTAAATGCTACAATGTAAAAATAAATAAATACAAGGGTAAACAAAAGAGACACATTTTAAATGCTAAAATGTAAATAAATGAATAAATAAATAAATAAAATATTGCCACAAAATACGCCTTTATATGCTAAAATTACCAAATAAAAGAGACAATTAAGTAAAATAAATTAAATATGGTCAAAAACATGCTTTTAAATGCTAAAGTGTTATAAATAATAATAGTAATAGTAATAATAATGATAAATAATTAAAAATATTGCCAAAAATACACATTTTAAATGCTAAAATGTGCAAATAACTAAATGTAGCAAATAAAAAAATGAATCAATATAACCAAATGTTTTAAATGCAAGTAAATAAATAAATAAATACTGCCAAACTATAAAGACACATTTGTGATAAATGCTAAAATGTAAATAAATAAAATATTGCCAAAAACAGGCTTTTACATGCTAAAATGTAAAATATGAATTAAAGAAAATAATAAGACACTATTAAAGAGACATGTTTTAAATGTTTAAATGTGAAAAGTAACTAAATAAACAGAAATATTACCAAATGAAAGAGACATTTTAAGTACAATAAATAAATAAACAGAAATGATTACCAAATAAAAGAAAAACATTTTAAATGCTAAAATGCAATAAATAAAATTCAGGACTAAACTACAGTTTGTTTGTTTTTCCATTTACTGTACCTGCACCAAACCTCAAACTGCACTCCTCCTCCGTTCCTCATCCCCTGACTGGCCAGTGAGTTTAGCAGTATTCTTTGCACTGGGACATCAGGAGAAGCCAGCAGGACATGAGTCTCATTATGTCCAAATACAGGGTCAGGCACACAGAGAGTGGTCTCAGTGCGATAGGCCTTGAGCTCCACATCTGTGAAACAGAAAGTAGGATGAGCTAAATAGAAGAAAAGACTTCCTGATACAGTCAGCAAGAAAACAGCTTACTGCTCTCAACAATATGTGGATCCGTGTCCTCTTTCGACTCATTTTGAGCAGGGAAGGAGTACTGGATGTAACAGTCAGCTTCGCCCCACACTGTGGACTGCAGAGGCGTCAGACCCTTCACTCTCTCGATTCGGATCATGAAGACATGCTCACGCAGAACATCCACAGTGGTGCTGGCCTATAACAACATCCATTTAGAAGCAAATTAAGCTTAATTTCTTAAGCACAAACACTGCTTTTGAGAGTTTTAAAGTGAACTAGCCTTGGTTTCTACATGTGGCCGATGGTCTAACATGTGCGCTGGTCGAGGCAGTGGTGTTACATGGGTCACCTCATCATCCCTCATTCGCTGCAGTGCCGTGATCTGCTGTGCTAGACCCATTGCTAGACACACTCTGAGGTTTCCACGAGTGCTGCCACTGAATACATCAACCACAGGCATATAACTGTCCACACCAACCACTGGATACTGAGACTGCAAGAGCAGCTCTGTGATCTTGGAGTCTCTGGAAACAAAGTAAAAAAAATAAATAAATAAGATTCTATATTCCAATATTATTTTACTGTTTTTTTTTTAATTTACTATTATAGCATTTATTAACATTTTTTAACATAGATAGAATGATAGACAGGTAGAAAGATAGAACGACAGAACGATAGAACGAATGATAGATCGATATATATAGACAGACAGATAGATATATAGATAGATAGATAGGAACGAATGATAGATAGATAGATAGATAGACAGAACTATAGCTAGATAAATAATAGAATGATAGAACGATAAATAGATTGAACGATAGATGGAACAATAGTACGACAGATAATAGAACGATAGATAATAGAACAATAGATAGAATGATAAAATGATAGATAGAACAATAGAACAATAGATAGGACGATAGAAAAATAGAACGATAGATAGAATGATAGATAGATAGATAGATAAAACAACAGAACAATAGACAGATAGATGATAGAACGATAGAGCGATAGAAAGATAGAACGACTGATAATAGAACGATAGAACGATAGATAGATAGATAGATAGATAGATAGATAGATAGAACAATAGAATGATAGATAGAACAATAGAACAATGGATAGAACAATAGAACGATGGATAGAACGATAGATAGAACGATAGATAGATAGATAGATAGATAGATATAATGATAGAACAATAGATAGAATGAACAATAGATAGATAGATAGATAGAACTATAGATAGAATGATAGAACAAACGATAGATAGAGTGACAGAACGAACGATAGACAGATAGATAGAAGAATAGACAGATAGAACTATAGCTAGATAGATAATAGAATGATAGAACGATAAATAGATAGAACGATAGATAGAACAATAGTACGATAGATAATAGAACAATAGAACGGTAGATAGAATGATAGAACAATAGAATGATAGAACAATAGAACAATAGATAGATAGATAGACAGACAGACAGACAGATAGACAAAACAACAGAACAATAGATAGATCAATGATAGAACGATGATAGAACAATAGAGCGATAGAACGATAAATGATAGAACGACAGATAATAGAATGATAGACAGAACGAACAAACTATAGATAGAATGATAGATAGAACTATAGAACGATAGATAGATAGATAGATAGATAGATACCTGAAAGACATGTAGAACTGGTGGAGAGGTAGTTTTACCAAACCAAGCAGTTTATCATGGTCTGAGCTGCTGGCCCTCAACCAAACTTCAATGACCATCATGTTGTTCTTCATTCTCTCCAACAGTTTGCTGGTCAGTGCGACTGGAGCCACCTACATCATATTAGAAATTAAGTTAAAAACAAACCACAAACCACATTTTCTAAATAATACAGTATTGTGGAAACCCTGATGATTTCCACCACTAACATAGGTAAAGCCTTTGAACTATCCTCAATTCTATATTTCTCAATTCTATAGCACCAACCTGAATAAACCCAAATGATGGATGTTTCTGACCCCAGCTCACTGTCGATCGAGCGGTTTCATCAGATCCAAGGAGCTTACAATTCAAGTAGACGTTGGGCTGCAGGGGTGCACAGTTAAAATCTTTCCCATCGGGCACCATGAGCAACATATGAAGCAAAGTCTCAGTCCCCTCCACTTCCTGCCGCAGAGGCTCATGAAGAGAGCTTTGGTATCGGACACATGGTGATGTGGATCGTGATCTAGTTGGAGGTATCAGGATACTCTGGACTTGATGAAGACCTCCACTAGGAGACACGTCTCTCCTGTGGTCGCTCACACATAAACCCTTCGGTCCATCATGCTCTTCAGTCAAACGGGAAGAAAGAGGTCTTGCTGGACTCAGCATTCGTTTTGCAGGTCTTTTTTTGGTTGAGAAATCATTCTTGTCTGCTGCCAACTCAAATGACACCTTAAAAAAAACGTAAGGGACAAAGAATTAATCACTTTGATCGATTAAACTTCCTAAATCTGGTTCTTATCAGTGATGCATTACCTTTAGAGGACCAACTACTTGTTTATCAGCGTTTCCATCCTGTCTTTGAACAGGAAGGGCAGCAGAAATGCTCAGTGATTCACTCTGCATCATGGAGCTCAGAGGAAACATTGCTGATCCAATGAGAACGGGCTAAATAGCAAACAAGAGAAGATCAGGCTTCTAACAGTGTTTATTTTTGGGGTTTGTTTGATTTTGTGATTGGCACACACTGCACTTACTGTCTTTTGAAGGCTATTTCTGGAGTAGATCTTGAGTGTGACGTTCATCTCCCACCATTGTTTAATCGTCAACCTATTGAACCTCACCGGAAACAAACTTTGGTGCTGAAATGTCACCACTGAAACAAAAATGAACCACCACATTATTACACCAGTTCTTGTTTCTCCTAGTTTTCTTTTGGTAAAGGGATAGTTCACCAGAAAATTCTGTACTTAACTACTCAACCTTACTGCTCTAAACCCATAAGACCTTCATTCATCTTCAGAACACAAATTAAGATATTTTTGATGAAATTCAAGAGCTTTCTGACCCTGCATAGACACCAATGTAACTGACAACTTCAAGGCCCAAAAAAGTAGTAAGGACATTATTACAATAGTGACATCAGTGGCTGAAATGTAATTCTATGAAACTACAAGAATATTTTTTGTGCGCAAAGAAAGCAAAAATAATGGCGTTCTTACTACCTTTCTGTGCTTTAAACGTGTCAATTGCGCTGCTGTCTACGCAGGGTCAGAAAGCCCTCGGATTTCATCAAAAATATCTTAATTTGTGTTCCAAAGATGAACAAAGGTGTTATGGAATGACATGAGACTGAGTAAATAATGGCAGGATAATAATTATAAGTGGTATAAAATGAAGAAAGTTCTCTAGAATGTACTCACCGCCATCTGTTACTTTACTAGAGACAACTTTTGTAATCTCTGAAGGTACATGCTGAACATCTTCAAACCCAGCAGAAACCAGTGGAAAGAGGTACTCTACAATATAAAAGCTAGATAAACAGGATATTAGGTGAGGTTAGTATTTTAAAATAGTCAAAACTCTAGTCACTGCTATCTGTAAATATTAGCTGTTATGAAACAGCTTAAAAGTACCATTTCTTTGTGGTGAGGGGGCGAGGCGGTCTTCCTCTTTTAGATAAACTTCTTGAAGTACCGTCAGTGGGAACTTTTAACTCACTGATGCTGACCCTGGCAAAGCGAATATCTCCAAGCAAAGCTATTTTATCCACGCTAAGTCCAGAGAAATCATCTTCTGCTTCTGACTGCTGCACATCTTCAGAATCAAGCCTTCAGAAAAAAAAAGGCTATTTAAACAACAGCAGATATGATTTATTTTTTTAAATATTTTTTTTAATTATTATTACAGTTGAGGTCAAAAGTTTACATACACCTTTCAGAATCTTCAAAATGGTAATTATTTAACCAACATAAGGGGGAGCATACAAAACGTTTTTTTTATTTAGTACTGACCTGAATAAGATATTTCACGTAAAAGACCTTTACATATAGTCCACAAGAGAAAATAACAGTTGAATTTTAGAAAACCTACCAGCATTCAAGTTTACATATGCTGTGTTGTTACCTGTTCATGAATTTATACAACACAATATTAAGAATCAAGCTTATGTAAACTTGAACTTTTTATAAAATTCAACTATTATTTTCTCTTGTGAAATATTTATTCAGGTCAGTACTAAATAAAAAAATATCCCTCTTATTTTGGTCAAATAATTTAGCAGATTCTGCAAGGTGTATGTAACCTTTGACCTCAACTGTATAAATATATTATATTATTTGTTTTACTTCACCCATGTGAAAACATTTACATACGTGTTTACTATTTTATTTACTTTTTTTTAATTATTATTATTATTATTATTATTTTTTTTTTATCTTAAGTAAATGATTTTTGAGCATTTCTTGCATTATTGTAACTGACCGGGCATTTTTAGTTGGTCTTGTGTGTACTGGCTTCTCTGCTGGGTCTTTCTTCTGATGGTCCTCTTCCAAACATTCATCTGATATCTAAAAAAAAAATAGAATTTATATGTTTAAAGGAATCGTTTACCCCAAAATGCAATGCATTAAAATTTCATTTATATCTGTAATTAAATTTGAATTTCCAGAATCATTACTCCAGTCTTCAGTGTCACATGATCCTTCAAAAATCATTCTAATATGCTGATTTATTATCAGTGCTGGAAACAGTTGCACTGCTTAATTTATTTTTTATTTTTGGGAACCTGTGATACTTTTTTCAGGATTTTTTGATCAATAAAAGGTTAAAAAAGAACAGCATTTATTTAAAATAGAAAGTTTTCTAACAATATACACTAATGTTCAAAAGTTTGGGGTCAGTACATTTTTATTCTTTCTTTTTTGGAAAGAAATTAATACTTTTATTCACCAAGGATGTGTTAAATTAATAAAAAGTGATAGCATAGATTTACACTGTTAGAAAAGATTTATATTTTTAATAAATGCTGTTCTTTTTAACTTGTTATTCATCAAAGAATCCTAAAAAATAAATCACAGGTTGCAAAAAATATTTGGCAGCACAAATGTTTCCAACATTAATAATTCTAATAATAAATCAGCATATTAGAATGATTTCTGAAGGATCACGTGACACTTAAGACTGGAGTAACAGCTGATGAAAATTCATCTTTGCATCACAGGAATAAATTATATTGTAAACTAAATTAAAATAAAAACTTACATATTGAAAACATTTACATTGTAATAACATTTTGCAATATTACTGCTTTTTTTCTGCATTTTTGATCAAATAAATGCAACCTTGATGAGCATAAGAGACTTGTTTAAAAAACATTAAATGAGAGGGTGTGTCCAAACTTTTGACTGGTAGTGTACATCAGTGTGGTAACAGTACTAAAATTTGTTATAATAGTCATTTTATAATAAATCGAAAAGCAAGACTTTAGCAAGAGAGTTTAAATGGCAGCTGCAGCCAATAAATGATCCTCTGCTGCCATCCTCTGGTTATTAGGGTAATTTCATGTCATTCATGTCATCTTAAAAGGTTGTTTTCCGTAAAAATATTTTTTTCCATCTTGTCTTTATGAATGAAAAGTGAATTTTATTGCACAGCTGTAGAGCTTAAAACTATTTTAATGATATCCTTAATACCTTTTTGGGCCTTGAATGTTGTAGTCTAAGCAGGGTCGAAACCTCTCAGATTTCATTAAAAATAACTTAATATGTATTCTGAAAATGAACAACAGTCTTTGGAATGACATAAGGGTGAATAATTAATGACAGAACTTTCATTTTTGGGTGAACTAACCCTTTAAGAAAACTTAACTAAATACAACAGTTTGGTGTTACACTCTATGACTTACAGGAGCTTTGTAGAAGAGGTTTTCCAGAAGACTCTGATCATATTGAGGGTCGTTGAGCTCACTGTCCATGAGCACGCTGCTGTGATCGGAAAGAGAATCTGGGAGAGAACCCTCTCGGTCCCAGAACTGCAGCACAGATCCATCAACACTGACAAACAGAGACATTAAAAACATTATAATTCAAAATATAATTCAACTCTAAATGTTTACCATATTTCCGTTAAGTATTTATGAGGAGAGTTCCATTTTTATTCACTTAACCTAACGGTAACAGTAGCCCTGAATACCTTCCTAGCAGCAGATCTACAGCCATGTCCTCTGTGTTGACTCTAGCCTGACTTGGTTCTTCAAGGTCGTGAGAAGGATGCTGGAGTTCTGATTGAAGGATGTTTTCCAGAAACTGTCCTGATGAGGGCCTGACTGGCCTTAAGGAGGGAGATGATGTTTAACACCATTTATAATCATCAAATCATCATTGCATTGTCTATTTTGACCTCTCATTAGCATGTGAAAGAAATAGTAGAGTTCATACAAGGTGTCAGTGTTGTCTTTGGAGAGAGGCAGGGGAATGTCCTTCAAAGGAACATCTGGCTCCACGTCAGATTTTAAGGCTGAAACCACCATGGCATTTCTGAGTTTGCTCCCATGCTCTAGAAGAACTGGAAAAAAATAAATAAATAAGTCAAATATAATGAAAATAAGTAAACTATATTAATGGCACTATTACAAAACTATGTTAACTTTTTAATTACATTTTGAAAAGAACAGTCCTGTTGACCATTCCTTTTAAATTTTCTTTGACACAAAAGTGTTTTAGCCAAAATGTTGCTGTGTTAAATATTATTGTTAATATAATGAATTCAGTGAATCAAGTTAATGAGGTTTACCTGATAAAAGGTCAACATCTGTGTGGCTATTTGATGGAAGAGTTTGGGTGGAAGCAAGTTTAGGTTTTCTAGTAAAAGCTGGCATGGCGTTGCTGTTTTCTTGAAAATACAGGTAATCCTTCCCTCTAAAACAAGAATGTTAAACAAAAAACATGTTTTCTTTTTAATGTTTTTTTTTTTTTTAGATAAAATTAAAAACAAAAACAAAAGAACTTTGTTAAAAACAACTAGTTTAGAAATGGTTGCTTTAGCAAGTAACTGAAATGAAATAAAATAAAAGTTTAAGTTGAGTACTATATTACTATGCAACTAAGAAAATTAAATTAAAATAAAAGCTAAATAAAAATATCAAAAATAGAACAAGCACAACAGAATTACTAAAACATTAAATAAAATTAAAATGAAACGAAAACATAAAAAAGGTCATTCAAATAATAATAATAAATGGTATTAATAAACAGCATATAACAATAATAATAACAACAACAATTATTATTGTCATTATTATTTTTAGTTTTATAATGATATAATAATAATATTAGTTTAAAGATCATAAAAAAATAGTATATCAATAATACCAAAATAACACTGTGGAACAAACGATTACAATAGAATTACTTTTTTAATGTAAAATAATTATTTTAATAAGACATTTAAAAAACACATTTTATCCAATTTCTTTTTAATTTATCTTGTCTGTTCATAGACTACAGTCAAGTATGAAATTAACTACAAGATCAGTCATAAGAAAGCGTGCTGTTGCTGAAGAACAGCATTTGAACTGAGTGATATAATGAGTTTGTTCCACATTATTCATTCAACACTCAAATCATCCAAAAGATAAAAACAAACCTAGGTATGTGGCCAGAGCTGCTGCCAGCTGTCTCCTTCACACTCGGGAGAGCCTGAACCAGGGATGGCAGTACAGGCATGTTCTGGTCAGATGTTACTCCAGGAGCCTGAGCGTCGAGGCTCATATCAGTCGTGGGTAGCGAACTACTGCTGTCATATCCCTCTGTTAATGCTTCCAGGGCAAGTGTGACCTACAGTACACATGAAACAACACATAATTAACCCCTTGTTCTGTGCTGGAAAATTCCCAGAACTTACGCACCTCAGTTTTTGAACAGTGAGTAAACTGTAGATTTTTCATAGTTTTTTTTTTTAATTCTCTTCTGCTCGCCAAGTCTGCATTTATTTGATCCAAAATACAACAAAAGCAGTAATATTGTGAAACATTTTTACTATTTAAAATAACTGCTTTCTATTTGAATACATTTTAAAATGTAATTTATTCCTGTGATCAAAGCTACATTTTCAGCATCATTACTCCAGTCTCTAGTGTCACATGATCCTTCAGAAATCATTCTAATATGCTGATTTGCTGTTCAAAAAGCGTATTATTATTATATTATTATTATTATTATTATCATCATCATCATCAATACAGTTGAGTACTCAACTTATTCAGGATACTTTGATGAATAAAGATCCAAAAATTAGCATTTATTTCTGAAATACAAAGCTTTTGTAACATTATACCATTCAAAAGCTTGGAGTCTGCATAATTTTTGTTTTTAATTATAGAAATGTATACTTTTATTCAGCAATAATACTTTAAGTTGATTAAAAATGATAATAAAGACATTTATAATGTTACAAAAGATTTATATTTCAAAAAATGCTGTTCTTCTGAACGTTCTTCTGAACGAAACCTGAAAAAAAATCTACTCAGCTGTTTTCAACAACAACAACATAATAATAATAACAATAATAATAAATGTTCTTGAGCAGCAAATCTAAATATTAGAACCATTTCTGAAGGATCATGTGACTGGAGTAATGATGCTAAAAATTAATCTAAAAAATTTATATATCACAGGAATAAATAAAATGTAAAAATATACTGAAATAGAAAACAGTTATTTATAATAGTAAACATATTTTACATTTGTACTGTTTTTGCTGTACTTTGGATAGAATAAATTAAGGCTTGGTGAGCCCATATATATATGTATATATGCACATATACACATACACACATACATTATATATACAGGTCCTTCTCAAAAAATTAGCATATTGTGATAAAGTTCATTATTTTCTGTAATGTACTGATAAACATTAGACTTTCATATATTTTAGATTCATTACACTTTTGCAGAAATGACTGCTTCAATGCGGCGTGGCATGGAGGCAATCAGCCTGTGGCACTGCTGAGGTGTTATGGAGGCCCAGGATGCTTCGATAGCGGCCTTAAGCTCATCCAGAGTGTTGGGTCTTGCGTCTCTCAACTTTCTCTTCACAATATCCCACAGATTCTCTATGGGGTTCAGGTCAGGAGAGTTGGCAGGCCAATTGAGCACAGTAATACCATGGTCAGTAAACCATTTACCAGTGGTTTTGGCACTGTGAGCAGGTGCCAGGTCGTGCTGAAAAATGAAATCTTCATCTCCATAAAGCTTTTCAGCAGATGGAAGCATGAAGTGCTCCAAAATCTCCTGATAGCTAGCTGCATTGACCCTGCCCTTGATAAAACACAGTGGACCAACACCAGCAGCTGACATGGCACCCCAGACCATCACTGACTGTGGGTACTTGACACTGGACTTCAGGCATTTTGGCATTTCCCTCTCCCCAGTCTTCCTCCAGACTCTGGCACCTTGATTTCCGAATGACATGCAAAATTTGCTTTCATCCGAAAAAAGTACTTTGGACCACTGAGCAACAGTCCAGTGCTGCTTCTCTGTAGCCCAGGTCAGGCGCTTCTGCCGCTGTTTCTGGTTCAAAAGTGGCTTGACCTGGGGAATGCGGCACCTGTAGCCCATTTCCTGCACACGCCTGTACACGGTGGCTCTGGATGTTTCTACTCCAGACTCAGTCCACTGCTTCCGCAGGTCCCCCTCTCGTTGTGCAGCGTTTTCTGCCACACTTTTTCCTTCCCACAGACTTCCCACTGAGGTGCCTTGATACAGCACTCTGGGAACAGCCTATTCGTTCAGAAATTTCTTTCTGTGTCTTACCCTCTTGCTTGAGGGTGTCAATGATGGCCTTCTGGACAGCAGTCAGGTCGGCAGTCTTACCCATGATTGCGGTTTTGAGTAATGAACCAGGCTGGGAGTTTTTAAAAGCCTCAGGAATCTTTTGCAGGTGTTTAGAGTTAATTAGTTGATTCAGATGATTAGGTTAATAGCTCGTTTAGAGAACCTTTTCATGATATGCTAATTTTTTGAGATAGGAATTTTGGGTTTTCATGAGCTGTATGCCAAAATCATCAATATTAAAACAAAAAAAAGGCTTGAACTACTTCAGTTGTGTGTAATGAATCTAAAATATATGAAAGTCTAATGTTTATCAGTACATTACAGAAAATAATGAACTTTATCACAATATGCTAATTTTTTGAGAAGGACCTGTATATATATATAGAGAGAGAGAGAGAGAGAGAGAGAGATAGAGAGAGAGAGAGAGAGAATTTCAGCAACAAAGGTGTATAAGCTCAGATAAATGAGGCTTATGATCACTCAGTTTCAAAAAGAAATAAAAAAAACAGTGCTTATTGAAAGAAAACAAGTTGACATAAATATTGAATACAATATTTGGCAACGATATGATCAGCTGAATAAATGCGAACTCTGCTGAGCAGCTCACCCACCTGAAGCTCTCCGAGTTTTTCTGATGACGGGGAAACCAGCGTGAAATATCCGTTTATCGAGTGAGACAAAGAGAGCCGGGCAATCCCAGGGATTTGACTTCGAGCTATCGGCAAATGATCAACTTTTGTAAGAACATCCAGCACCAAACAGCCCATATCTGTAAATCAAAAAAAAAAAGAAAAATTCATATTCAGTTATGCATCACCTGAATAAACTCAGGGCTTCTGCAGGTTCAACAAAGATAAATTAAAGACCTGTTGAAGCCATAAAATCCACACCTATTTAAAGTTAAATATGCCTCACTGTCAATAATCAACCAAGTCCAAGCCTAACCTGTCAAATAGGACGTCAACTGTTTTGGTCCACATCGAACTGGAAAGCGGGCTGTCGATTTGACCCCTTTCTGATCAGCTTGTCCATCTCTAGGCCTGAAGAAGGTGCCATTGGAAGACTCTCCCCACCATCTGAGCCTGATCAGAGTCACAGGAGGAGGTCTGGTGATGGTCCACAGCACTTTACTCACTGTCACTCTCAGAAAACATCTCAGCTGGCCCTCCACCAGAGGAGGAATACTGGTGGATGGAGACACATCACTGAGCACTGCAGAGTGTGGACAAAAAACAAAGATATTAGATCATAACAACGTTTCCTAACTTTCAATACTTGCAATAGAGCTGTTTATTGTTTTACTAAACAGTCCAAAGCGCAGCCAACAACAAATAAGCCTTAGACCTGAGTCGTAAATTACTGTCTACGTAGGCAGATCACTATTTAGACACAGGTTTTGTCCTCGCAAAGGTTAAATCTCTTTAATCGAATGTCGGATTTGCGACAAATAACAACCTCCAAACCAACGTAACTCACCTCTTTTTCTGTTGCTCACACCCTTTGAGGGTTTCACCTTTTTATTCTTCATTCCTCACATCGAGAGTGTACTAAATAATGTTATTAATGAATCAAAGCCATCATACTTTGTTGACAGTTGCGTTAACAAACATAATACCGCTGAGCAACGGCTCGACCAATCAGAGCCCGGAAAGACTTCTTCTTTGCTTTGACAAGCAGTGAGACGGTTTTTTAGCGCCTCTATAGGAACGATATGAAATTTCATGAACACATTAATGTACTGTTATATTATGTTTGCGCAAAATTCAAATTTCTCTATTCACATATTTATTGAAAAGAAAAAAATTCATATCTTAAAAGAGAAAGAGAAGCACGACTAGAGTACAGTAAAAGTACTAACCCACTCCCAACAAAAGAGTGTAGGTAATGCTGGGATGTAAACTCAAATAAAACTGAAATTAAATATTTGGATTAAAAAATTATTGGATAAAAAATAATTTGGATTATTGGATTAAAAAAAAACTTAAAACTTAGATATGATATTGGCAAATGACTGAAAAAAAAGTTTTTTAAAACGTAACATAACTGTTTTCTGTTTGAATATCGTCATTACTTCAGTCACATGATCCTTCCGAAAACATTATAATATTCTGATTTGCTGCTTAGAAAACATTTATTATTATTATTATGTTGAAAACAGCGGAATATATTTTTGAATGGAATGTTCAGAAGAACAGCATTTATCTGAAATACAAATCTTTTGTAACATTAAAAATGTCTTTATCATTAATCGTTCAGTGTATGTTACAAAAGCTTTTTTTTTTTTTTTTTTTACATAAATGCTGATCTTTGGATCTTTCTATTCATCAAAGAATCCTGAATAATATCCTAAACTGTTTTAAATATTGATAATAATAAAAATAATGTTTTCTGAACAGCAAATCAGCATATTAAAGTGATTTCCAAAGGATCGTGACAGTGAAGACTGGAGTAATGATATTGAAAGTGTAGCTTTGATCACAGCAATAAATTACATTTTTAAATAAAAACTTTAAATATTTAAAATACTTTAAAAACATTTTTTTAAAATAAATGAATAAATGTGGATTTCAGGGTTTTTAAAATAAATTTAAATATTTACTGTTTTATTTTCTGTACTTCGGATCAAATAAATGCAGGCTTGGTGAGCAGAAGAGACTTCTTAAAAAAAAACGTTAAAAATCCTACTGTTCAAAAAATTGAGACTGATAGCGTACATCTAAAATTCAAATAAAACTTAGAGGTAACCAGAATATATAAAAAAAAAAAACTAATAAAAATGAAATTACATAAAATTAATAAAAATAATAATCTAAATAAATAAGCTTTGCATTGATGTATAGTTTGTTAGGATAGGACAATATTTGGCCGAGATACAAATTGAAAATCTGAAATCTGAGGGTGGAAAAAAATAAAAATACTAAGAAAATTGCCTTTAAAGTTGTCTAAATGAAGCTCTTAGCAATGCATATTACCAATCAAAAATTAGGTTTTGATATATTTACAGTAGGCAGTTAACTAAATGTCTTAATGGAACATGATATTTACTTAACATCCTAATGATTTTGACACAGACAATGTATTTTTAGCTATTGCTACACATATACCTGTGCTACTTAAGACCGTTTTTGTGGTCCAGGGTCACATATAAATAATACTAAAACATTTTTAGCAATTGAGTAGACAGGACCTATTAGTATCTTGTTTGATCAGAAAAAGATATAACACACACACACACACACACACACACACACACACACACACACACACACAGAGTCCTTTCAAGATTTTTTTTTTTTTAATCTTTTCAATAACTTTAATTGTACGAGTACATTTCTCACAACGGTAAACAGACAAAATGAATTGAAAATAGAAAAAATATATATTCTTCAATCAGCAACAAAGCTACACAAAATCCAAATAAAAAAAGAAAACTAAATACAGTTGGCAGCTACTAAGTACAAGCTCCTTGGCCCTTCCCAGCAATCTTTTTTGAACACTCTAAGAGAGCATTATGAATGTCTTTAGCACATGAAATCTGTGATTTTATCATACTGAGATACTGAGAGTAAGACAGAGACTCTGTTTGTACTGTGTCCGGCTTGGTGGCTGTAGGTACGAGATTTGGAGAGTGCTTCGTGCTGTCGATGCTCTGTGAGAGACACTCGTGGGCCAGCCGCTGAAGAAACAAAATGTCAATGTTAATCAAAAACAACAATGTAAGAAGACATTTGAATTACATTTTCAACAGAAACACTGCATTTGCTTACCAGGCAGAGCTCCAGTTGATCACAGAGAGCATAAAACTCCTCTAAACTTTTGTCAAACCGCTGAACTGCTGCATCATTACCCTTCCTACATTTTGAGAAGAGAAATATAAATTTGAAATATTATTTTTTGGTTTATCTTTCTGTTAAAGCTTATTTCTGCCACATGAAGGAATAAATAAAAATCACTGTGAGATCTCTCAACTCTAACTTTTTTCTTGTAGCCTTTTTTCTTGTATTTTGAGTTTATAGCTCACAATTTGGAGAAAAAAAAAAGAGATGATATGAACTGTGAGACGAAAGTCACAACTGTACATTAATAGATAGAACAGATAGACTATGTACATACATACAGTTATATTGTTTACATAATAATAAGGGGATCTTACTCTGTTGTTCTTAAGCCGTTGTCAATAGCAGCATTGTGTCCAAAATTTAGTGAAGCAATGGTCATAACGTTCTGAAAACAAATGTTAGTAAATACATGTTAGTACTACATTTCAAACCCGTACTTTCAGTTCTCATGTCCAATGAAAGGTACCAAAACAAACCTGTAAACTATCTTTGAGCAGAGGAATCAGCATTTTGAATCTGTGAACGGGATCAAAATCTTGTTGTTGACTAAGCTGTTGTTGTTGCTGTTGTTGAGTTGGCGGTTGTTGTAAAACAGCGGCTTGCTGAACACCCATCTGAGCATTGTTAGGGACCATCTGCTGCTGCTGCGACGCCATTATTGATATGAATAAGACAGTCGACCACTTCCGCTTGCAGCTACTGCCACGGCTATAAACTCATATCTAGCTAACGTTGCTAGCTAGTGGCTGTTGGCTTAGGACAAAAATGTTCGTCTTCCCCCAGGGGGCGCTAGAAAAAACAGTGCTGACCCTGTTCATTATGTTGAGAAAAGTAACAGGAATTTGACTTAGACCAATATGGTCCAGATAACGTTACACAGCAAATAATATTAAGACGAGAAACTGCAGGTGAATAGGGTAAAAACATTAACTAATAGTTATCACCTTACTTACCCAGTTGATTGATTACATTGATAATTGCAAACATTTTTTTGTATTACAAGTTTTCTAAAATGTTAGGTTTAATAATGCAAATTAGGCATTGTTTATTGAAATATGCAGTAATTTGCATACATTTCTAGTACACAATTCTAAACACTGAATGAAGTCAATTTCAAAATTCTTGTTTATTTTTTTATTATTATTTTTTTTTGGCATATTAGAGTCAAATGTTTTTTACAGAGGGAATTTTGGGTATGTCATTTTGTCACTCCATAATTCAGAAAATACTTCGAACAGACAAAAAAACAGTGTATTTTTTTTTTTTTTTTTTTACAATTTTGGGGGGAATAAAATGTATATAATCAAGCAAATTATATATGAACAAATCCCTCTGTAAAAACCTTCAGGGTATAGACAAGAATACAAAAGTAAAATTTGGTATGTGTAATAAAACATAAGATCTTTGAATTACACTTTCAACAGAAACACTGCATTTGCTTACCAGGCAGAGTTCCAGTTGATCACAGAGAGCATAAAACTCCTCTAAACTTTTGTCAAACCACTGAACTGCTGCATCATTACCCTTCCTACATTTTGAGAAGGGAAATATAAATCATTATATTTCATTTCAAAACATTATGTTTCATAGCCTGCCACGGTGGAGTGAACGTGGTTGAAATGAAAACCAATTGCGCCATCTAGAGGAATATTTGTGGCACAATTTGTGGAACTATAGTTATAACTTCATATAAAATAACTCCAGCAACTTTTTTTTTTCTGAGAAACGAGACTACAATTAAATTTGATGGATGCAATAACAAAAATCATTGACGAGTTATTTTTATTTTATTATTTAAATCGAAATATATATCAGTGAGAGATGCAAATCAACATCTTGACATCACATTTCCTCAAAAGCCTGATGTATCACATTTGATATTCATATTTACGTTTTAAAAAAAAAACATGTATTGACAATCAAGTACACTTAAGCTGCTTCAGTCCAAGTGTTCATCTTAAAATATACGATAAAATACTAACTATATAGTACACTGACAATAATATAAAGGTTATATTTACGTTTGCTTTATAAAAATCAGTAAAGAAAAGTAAATAAAAAAGGCAAGTGAACCACAACCTAAAGTTTACATTAATACTAAAAACTCTCAGATGGCAGAAGACGTGCGCACATTAGGTACAGTTAATTATACTCTAATACATTTTTAAATAATTACGTTTTATTAAATTTAGTTTGACTTTAAAAAAATCCCACTCATTTATGTGCTGATAAACATACTAAAGCACACACACACGCACACACGCACACACACACACACACACACACACACACATATATATATATATATAGCCTATATATATGGCGGATGATTTATATTTACTAAGCAGCTAATCTTTGAAAAATAAGGATAGGGATTCACTCATTGAATAAGGTACGAACAGTCATTGATGCTCAAAAATGAAACGACATTAATAGCGAAGGGTAATTAGATGTTTATTGTTATATTATGGATGTGGTATCAAAACGAACTGTTCAAAATAACCGATTCCATTACTATAAAGACTGTAACCATACAAGTGTTAAAAGAGGGTAATGGTTTTAGTTTAATGGACCATTCACAAATAAATAGTTAAAAAGCATTTGTAGAACCGAACATCCAGTAGTTTGGTTCTGGTTTGGAAAGGAAGTTGTCACGGTAACCCGGATGTACACAAAATCACGTGACGGTGTTTTGCACGTGTGGAAGACAGCGTGAGATGTAAGTACGGCGTAAATTAATATGAAATGCTTTGTGGGATACTGTTATAGGTTTCTGGGGGATGTGAAAATGAATTTTTGCCAACACTATCAAATGTATCATTCTGCAAGCACATAACTAATATAAAAATGTAGCTTGCAAATTTATTAAGTAACGTTATAACATATTGTCACTGTTTACAGCGTTTACAAAAATGTTTGCTGAAGAGGAATGGACTGATTCTCCATTACCAAATGGATCATCTCACAATGTTAAAATGTCTCCTGCCCCTGCCAAGGTATTGTGATTTTTTTTTTTTTTTTCTCATTTATTTAAGTATATGTCTGTCACTGGAATTGAATTTTTCATCTGTCATTTTTATCCCAACAGAACAAGGTTGTGGGTAAACGAAGCCTTATGAGAACCTTGCAAACATTGGGTTCTATTCCAGACTGGGAAACTGGGAATGTTTTTGAGGATAGTGATGAGGAGAAAGATGCCTCTTCTACAGTCAAGACGACAAAAAAGAAAAAGTGCAAAAAGCGTAAAAGAAAGTCTAATGCTGAAAATGAAGATAAGCTGCAGGATGAAGTGGATTCATCTGAACCACATGTGAAAAAGAAGAAGAAGCCAGTGAAGAAGACCTTGAACGTGGATTCACCTGAACCACCTGTGAAGAAGAAGAAGAAGCTTGTAAAGAAGAACGTAAAAGAAACAAGTGAGAACATATGCTAGTCATTTTTTGCTACACTCTTGAACATTACTGACTTTTTCACATTAATTTGTGTTTGCAGGTTCTAAGGCGTCACAAGAGTCCAGTAAATATAAGAATGTCAAACCTCAATTGGAGAAAAACGAAAGTCAAGCAGAAAACACGCTAAGCAGAAAGCAGTGGAAGAACAAGATGAAGAACAAAAAAAGGTGTAAAAACAAATATCTTCCAAAAATGACTGGTGTGGATGATGCCAGTGTAAAAAAGAAACCATTAGTTCAAACACAGGACGTTAAAGAATCCAAGAAAGTAAAGAAACATGACAAGGCATCCAAAAAAGTGAAAAAGTCTCATAAAAAGAATGGTATTTCTTCCGTTACGGACATTGCTGAAAATTTCAAAGACTCTAAAATAGATGAAACATCCAACACAGAGACTAGAATAGTAGATGACTCCCTAAGTAACAATACCGTCTCGCATAAAGTGGAAGATAAAGGGAAAACTTCTAAAAAGATGAAAAAAACTCACACAGAGAAACTACGTCGTATGTTAAAGTCACAGCTTCCAGATGACAGCAATAAAGCCTCAGAGGAACTAGAAGAACCAAAAGATACAGCAGTAGGTTTAGAGGGTGATGAAGAGCAAGTGGCTGTTGACCCCTCAACTGCTTTAAGGACGAAGATGGAGAAGCGTTTAGAAGCCGCTCGATTCCGCTACATCAATGAGCTGCTTTACACGTCGACCAGCGGTGAGGCCAAACGCATGTTTCAACAGGACCCAGATGCCATTGCGATTTACCACAAGGGCTACACGACACAAGTTCAACACTGGCCCAAAAACCCTGTGGATTCAATCATTTCCTATATTTGTAAAAAGTGAGAGAACCTGCATTTTGGTTTTGAAGAATTATTATTTATGTAGTATGTTATCTATCTACAGTGGAGATCGAAAGTTTGGGAACCCCAGGTAAAAAGTATTAATGTGCATAAAGAAGCCAAGGCAAGATGGAAAAAACTCCAAAAGGCATCAAATTACAGATTAGACATTCTTATAATATGTCAAAAAAAGTTAGATTTTATTTCCATCATTTACACTTTCAAAATAACAGAAAACAAAAAAATGCTGTCTGCAAAAGTTTTGGCACCCTGCAGAGTTAATATCTTGTACTGCCCCCTTTGGCAAGTATCACAGCTTGTAAACGCTTTTTGTAGCCAGCCAAGAGTCTTTCAAATCTTGTTTGAGGTATCTTTGCCCATTCTTCCTTTCAAAAGTCTTCTAGTTCTTTGAGATTTCTGGGCAGTCTGTCACACACTGCTCTTTTAAGGTCTATCCATAGATTTTCAAATATGTTGAGGTCCGGAGATTGTGAAGGCCATGGCAAAACCTTCAGTTTACGCCTCTTGATGTAATCCACCGTGGATCCTCTCTTTAACTTTAGCTTTTTCACAGATGGCATCAAGTTACCGTCCAAAATTTGCTGAAATTTTATTGAATCCATTTTTCCTTCTACTCGTGAAATGTTCCCTGTGCCACTGGCTGCAATACAACACCAAAGCATGATTGATCCCCCCCCCTATGCTTAACAGTTGGACAGAGGTTCTTTTCATTAAATTCTGTGCCCTTTCTTCTCCAAACGTACCTTTGCTCATTCCGGCCAAAAAGTTCTATTTTTAACCTCATCGATCCACAGAACTTGTTTCCAAAATGCATCAGGCTTGTCTATATGTTCATTCGCAAACTTCAAACGCAGATTTTTGTGGTGAGGACGTAGAAGAGGTTTTCTTCTGATGACTCTTCCATGAAGACCATATTTGTTCAAGTATCTCTTTATAGTGGAATAGTGTACCACAACTTCAGTGTCTGCCAGATCTTTCTGGAGGGATCGTGCAGTCAAACGTGGGTTTTGACTTGCTTTTCTCACAATCTTGAGAGCTGTTCTGTCTGATATTTTTCTTGGTCTTCCAGATCTTGCTTTAACTTCCACTGTTCCTGATGACTGCCATTCCTTAATTACATTCCGAACAGAGGATATTGGCATCTGAAAACGCTTTGCTATCATCTTATAGACTTCTCCTGCTTTGTGAGCGTCAACTATTTTCAGTTTCAGTTTTCTAGACAACTGCTTAGAAGAACCCATGGTGCTGATTGTTGGGGCAAGATCAGATGAGTCTGGGCATTTAAAACCTTTGAGATTGACATCACCTGGTCTTTCCAGATGATGATTGAGAACAATCCATGACACTGTCAGGTCTCAGCTTTCCAAAGGGGGCAGTGCATGCTATAAACTCTGCAGGGTGCCCAAACTTTTGCAGACGCCTTTTTTGGTTTTTTGTTATTTTGAAAGTGTGAATGATGGAAATAAAATCAAACTTTTTTTGTCATTTTTTTTTAGATTTTTCCATCTTTCCTTGGCTTCTTTATGCACATTAATACAACTTTTTACCTGGGGTGCCCAAACTTTTGATCCCCACTGCATCTATCTGGACGGCACTGAATATCGCTGAATTTCTGTTTCTTTTTTGTAGACCACCTTCTTTAGTTGTTGCAGACTTCGGCTGTGGAGACTGTAAAATTGCCCGGAGTGTAAAAAATAAAGTACACTCTTTTGATTTGGCTCCGGTTTGTGATCTTGCCACTGCATGTGACATGGCAAAAGTAAGTTATTGTGGTAATAAAGCTTTGATTTGTAATGCAGCCAGAAGACTAAAGGCAGCTGTTTATTATATTTTCACAGGTGCCACTTCATGATTCTACAGTGGATATTGCTGTTTTTTGTCTTTCTCTGATGGGGACAAATCTGGGAGACTTTTTGGCAGAAGCAAACAGGGTCCTGGTGATGGGGTAAGTATTTAATTTAACAATTATTTAAAAAAAATGGTAACACTTTACAATAAGGTTCATTAGTTAGCTACATTAGTTAACATGAACTAATAATGAACTGCACTTACAGCATTTATTAATCTTTGTTAATGTTCATTTTAACATTTACTAATACATTATTCAAATCTTGTTAACATTCGTTAATGCACTGTGACCTAACATGAATAAACAATGAACAAGTGTATTTTCATTAACTAACGTTAATAAAGATTAGCAAATACAGTAACAAATGTATTGCTCATGGTTAGTTCATGTTAGTTAATACATTAATGAACCTTATTGTAAAGTGTTACCAAAAAAATCTATTATAAAATCCAAACCATTTGTAATCTAATGATTAGCCAATATATATATATCCTCTTTCAATTTTTTTCTTTCAGCGGTGTTCTCAAAATTGCTGAAGTGGCTAGTAGATTTGAAAATGAGCGTTCGTTCATAAGCGCATTGTCAAGTCTGGGCTTCAAGTTAGTCAATAAGGTAATGTGCCGTTTATTCCAGTGAACATACACTACCATTTAAATGTTGAGATTTTTTTTTTATTTTAACACAGAAAGTAATGTTTTCTTTAGAAAGTATGCATTAAACTGATCAAAAGTGACAGTAAAGACATGTATCATCTTTTAAATAAATTGCTTTCTTTTATGCTTTCAATTCATCAAAGAATAATATCACTCTTTCACAAAAAAACATTGAGAAGCACAACTGTTTTCAGGTTTGATAATAAATGTTTAAGCAAACCATCCTATTACAATGGTTTTTGAAGGATCATTTGACTTTGAAGACTGGAGTAATGATGCTGAAAATTCAGCCTTGCCATCACAGGAATAAAAATAAATGTTTAAGAATAGAAACCAGTTATTTAATATTTCAATAATATTTCATATTACTGTTTTTAATCTATTTTTCATCGCATAAATACAGCCTTGGTGAGCATAAGAGACTAAAAAGGATGTTTCCTGCATAACATGCAGCTGGTCTTGTGAAATGGCCTCATATTTCTGTCTGCTTATGTCTCCCATGAGACTGACCATTACACTGTCCAGCACACTGTTGAAGGCACCCTGTGGTATAAAGAAAACAGGGTCAAATATAATTCATCAGATTTTTCCAAGATCAGTTTTTATGCTTTCTACACTAGGATATTCATCTCCCCTCATTTCTTTTGTATACAAGCGCTATTAAATGACAGCCTAATCATACATTCCATTTTTAAATCTCAGAATATGCAGTGTCATTACTTTTGAAAGTCTTAAGTAGGACGGGTATATTTTTAGCAATAGCCAACGATACATTGTATGGGTCAAAATTATAGATTTTTCTTTTAAGCCAAAAATCATTAGGATATTAAGTAAAGATCATGTTACATGAAGATATTTTGTACATTTCCTATCATAAATATATAACTTATTTTTTGATTAGTAATATACGTTATTAAGAACTTAATTTGGAAAACTTTAAAGCCGATTTTCTCAATATTTTAAAGCAGATTGATTAGATTAAATAGTTGTATCTCAGCCAAACATTGTTCTATCCTAACAAACCATACATCAGTGGAAGCTTTTTTATTCAGCTTTCAGGTGCTGCATGAATCTCAATTTTAGAAAAAATGACTCTTATGACTGGTTTTGAGGTCAAGGGACACATATATGCTCATTCAAAATATTAATAAATACTAAAAAAACACTGGTGCAGAACAGAAAGTGAGTAAAATAGTAATAGAAAAACCTGATATTTTGAAGTTGGGGATCATGATTTATTCATTAGTTGATTGTGCAAAACCTTTTCAGCAGACCTCCTGTTAGAAAGTGACAAACATGCAGGTAATAGAGGACTGCTGTCAAAAATCTATTAAATCATTAGAATAATCTCCTCCTTAATTATCATAAATGATTGTTAGTTGCATGCTGTATTAGGAATGGAAAGTCAGGCCAAGTGTGCAGTGTTGCAGACCAGAATTGTGCTGTTCTGCAGGTATCCAGATCGATAATGGAATATATTAACAACAACGTAATCATAACATGTTCTACATCTTCAGTTTTTCAGTAAAATATTGCAGATGGCAACAGACCATAACTAGTAATCAACATTTATACACCATCTGAAAGCTGAAATAAGCTTTAATATGAAAGTTTTAAATAAATAAGCTTTCCATTGATGTATGGTTTGTTGAAATAGGACTATATTTGGCTGAGATACCACTATTTGAAAATCTGGAATCTGAGGGTGCAAAAAAATCTAAATATTGAGACAGTCGCCTTTAAAGTTGTCCAAATGAAGTTCTTAGCAATGCATATTACTAATCAAAACTTAAATTTGGATATATTTACAGTAGGAACTATGAAGTTTACTAAATATCTTCATGGAATCTTTACTTAATATCCTAATAATGTTTGGAATAAAAGAAAAATCTATAATTTTGACCCATACAATGTATTTTTGGCTATACAAATATACCCTTGCTACTTTTTGTGGTCCAGGATCACAAATGTGGTTTCATTTACTGTATAATGGAAAAGAGCTGTTTATACCCTATTTATTTTATGTTTTTTTTTTCTAGGACACAGAAAACAGCCACTTCTACTCCTTTGAATTCATAAAGACAGGAAAAGCATCTGGGAACGTGAAGAAAGTCGGTCTTCAACTTAGACCTTGTCTGTACAAGAAACGATAAATGTACATAAAGTAAATGTTTCACTTCTTTATGTATGGACTGTTTATGAAAGGTTTATCAGCAGTAATTCTGTTGAACTCAAGGGTCAAATCTTTTTTTAAAGGGATAGTTCACACAAAAATGAAAATTCTGTCATTAATTGCTCATCTTCATGTCGTTCCAAACCAGCAAGACCTTTGGTCATCTTCAGAACACAAGTTAAGATATTTTTGATGAAATCCCAGAGCCCTTTCTGACTTTGCATGGACAGCAATGCAACTATCATGTTAAAGGCCCAGAAAGTTCAGAAGGACACTATTCAAATAGTCCAAGTGACATCAGTGGTTCAACCATGATGTTAAGAACCTACAAGAATAATTTCTGTGCACAAGGAAAACAAAAATAACAACTTTATTTAACAAATGTTCTCCTTTTTTTAGGCCTTTTTTTAACAACAACAAAAAAAAGTACTTTTTTTGGACTATTTTAACAATGTCCTCACTACTTTTCTGGGCCTTGAACGTGTCAGTTGCATTGCTGTCTATGCAGGGTTCCGAAAGAATAAAAAAAGAAAACAAAAAAAAGATTTTTGGGTGAACTAACCTTTTAACATTGTATGTTTTGTAAATCAGTGTAACAGGAAAGTACATTTTATAAAAAAAAGAAAAAAATGGAATATAATGTGATATTCAAGGACTTGATATGTGATATTCACACATATTTGTGAAACTGTATTCATCATATACTGTCTTATGATTGGATAATAGTTTTTACCTGACAAACAGGCTCAAACCGTTTTAAAACTTGTCAAGTATTTTATTGTATTTTTACAAGTGTCACAGTGACATTATTACTCTGAAAATGCATAAACACCTTACAGAAACACAGAGGAAGAGCAGTTGTCATTCAAACAAAGACTAAGTCAAAGACTCCATTAACCAGGCCCAGATGTATACAGTAGTAAACATTTGAAGTGGATCAAAAAAGTATTGTTTTTGGTTTTAGGACAACTTTGATGAAAGGTTTTGACCCACTTCATATGTTGACGACTATAAATTTCCACACTTTATACTGCATGAGATCACCAGAGGGCGCTACAGTGTTAAAAAAAATTCTGTCAGTTTGTAATTGGAATGAAAACAAGATAGAAGACACCAACCACACTTTAAATTTAAAAGTCAGTTTAAAAACTCTGTGTAAATCAGAACAAAATACAATCAGACATACTAAAAATGTAATAAAACATTAAAATGTGCTCGCAATATTTATAAAACAATGCTACTTAATGATCACAGTAAATCATAATGCTGAAAGTAATGCCAAGCTACTTAATTCCTTTCCCTTACAATAGGTATTTGTATTAAAAACACCAACTGCAATATTATAGGGTCCAAAACCCCGAGACCTCTAGTAAAATATTTATGATAAAAGAATACTTCTTTAAAAAAATGCTTAAAATTTGCCTTTCAAGATTTAGATGAGTTTGTTTCTTCATCAAAACAGATGTTAATAGATTGACTGGAGTCATTTGGGTTACTTCCCTGCTGAAAAGCCTAGGCTGGTTGGCTGGTTTAAGCTGGTGGTCTCCCGGCCTGGCCAGGCTGGGAAAGTGGCCAAAAGCCCTCTAAAACCAGCTGGGTTAACCAGCTAAAACCAGCCAACCAGCCAACCAGCCTAGCTGGTTTTACCTGTTTTTTTTTTTTTTTTTCAGTAGGGTTGTGAATTATTGTGAGGTTCTTATCAGCTGTTTGGACTCTAATTCTGACACTGCATACAATCCTTTGGTGAGCAAGTGGTGTAAAGCCACATTTCTCAAAATCTGTTTAGTCTTAGATGGCCTGAGTTTGAGTAAACTCTCAGCAAATTTCAATTTCTTTTTTCATTACAAATTACATTATCAGCATAAAAATAAGTGAATTTCTCAAGCATGCATCCCCTTTTAATGCACTCAAGCCGCCATGAGTTCCACAAGTATGTGCAAAAACGGATATGTTATGGTCATAAAATTCAACAGGTGTGTCACACGGTGCTTTTAACATCAAAAACAATGGAATAGTGCACAAGCTCAGCATAGTGTGGTCCAGCCGTTCCCGGAATCACCGGCCTCTCTGGGCAGCGAGGATCCTGCATTAAAGCCGCTAGAGATTCACGCTCTGTCCTGTTTTTCTTTTGGGAAAAAGAAAAATGAAATGAGCCATTGATATATACTGGACAAAATATAGTAATGATTATATAGCTATTTGTATACCTTTTGTACCTTTTGTGAGGTGTGACTTCTTCCACTTTTACTAGAAAGAAATAACAATAGAAAATGTGTATGTCAAGGGTTTTTTTTTTCTTCTAAAACAAAAAGCCACAGATGCTTTGCTATCTAAATTGACATCATTCTCTACTGCTGAGACATGAACACGAATCTGTTTATGTCGTGTGTGCATAGCTGAGCTGTGGTAGATGCGGTATATGTTCTGCCAGCCTGTTCTAGCCACCATGTATCCTGTTTATGAACACGATGCATGTCTGGTCTAGGTAAGCTACCTTGCTTCCTGTTTGCCTCCACCGATCTCACCTGTATGGTAATATCCAAAAAGAAAACAGACGCATTTGCTTACGTTTGTTAGAAAGTGAGTCTACTCACCAGAGAACAACCAAAACGATTATCAGGATGAGGGTGATTGCAGTGGCTGACGAGAAGCAAATAATGATGAATATCACTGTGGAAAACAGATTTTTGTTACAAACCAGTTCACCAGACTTCTATACACTACCAGTATTGATAATCTAGCCAAACTCACTGTGTTGAGTCTCTTCACTAGTTACATCTACCCGAATTAAAACTTTAGCCATGTGGTGGTGGTATGAGATGTGGCATATGTACAGTCCTGCATCTTGTTCCGACACTGGGTCTGTAAAAACTAATGCCATGTCCATGGTGTCAGCTGCTGACCCGTCCTCCCTGAGATTAGAAAAATTCAGATATTTCTTACATAACTTTTTTAAAAAAGTCTCTTTTTCTCTAGAAACTGATAGATGGAACATTTAGAAGAGTTTTGGCCAATATGTCTGCAATTAGCACAAACAAACCAACAGAATAGATCTCTGAACAGTTTAAGGGATAGTTCACACACACAAAAAAACAAATTACATTAATTTACACATTTGGAACACATTAAAGGGTTACTCCACCCCAAAATGAAAGTTGTGTCATTGTTGTTTCAAACTTGTAAAAGCTTTGTTCGTCTTTGGAACACAATTTAAGATATTTTGGATGAAAACAGGTAGGTTTGTCACTGTCCCATTGACTGTCAAGTAAATAACACTGTCAAGGCCCAAAAAGTATGAAATACATCATCAAAATAGTCCATCTGCCATCAGTGGTTCAACCATAATTGTACAAAACCACGAGAATACATTTTGTATGCAAGGAAAACAAAAATAACAATTTTATTTAACAATTCGTCTCCGTCACATCAACGTAGCGCCATTTTGGAGAGTATCCGCTGGACGCAAACAGCGTACGTTGTTCTCTGTCAGCCGCAGAACACAAATACGTTTTCTACATTTATTTACGCTTTGATTCGAATGAAAACAGTGTATCAGAGAACAGCATATGCTGTTTGCGTCCAGGGGATACTCTCCAAAATGGCGCTACATTGACGTCCGAAGATGAACAAAGCTTTTACGCGTTTGGAACGACATGGGGGTAAATGATTAATGACAAAATTTTCATTTTGGGGTGGAGTAACCCTTTAATATTGCTCTTATCAATACAATGAAACTGAATGTTGGCTCAAACTTTCAAGCGCCTTTCCTCCATTTTTGGAGCTCAGCGTTATTGTTGTATTCCTTATTATTTTTGTATTATATGTGACCCTGGACCACAAAGCCAGTTTTGAAGGATTAGTTCACTTTTAGATAAAAAATTCTTTCTTCAGTCATAAAGAAATTATGTTTTTTGGGGGAAAACATTTCAGGATTTCTCTCCATATAATGGACTTCTATGGTGCCCCTGAGTTTGAACCTCCAAAATGCAGTTTAAATCCTGCTACAAAGGGATCTAAATGATCCCAGCTGATGAAGTTGGGTCTTATCTAGCGAAAACTGTATTTTGGAAGTTCAAACTTGGGGGCACCATAGAAGTCCATCATATGGAGAGAAATCCTGAAATGTTTTCCTCAAAAAACATAATTTAACTAGCCCTTGTCTTCTCTATTTATCCCATTATTTTTTATTTTTTTAATAAGCGCTAACTTTGAATTCTTGAGTACAGTGTTATGGCTTATTCACTCCTGAATTCAAAATCTCCTGTTAATTTACTCATCCCAAAGTCATCCAAGATGTTCATGTCTTTCTTTCTTCAGTCAAAAGAAATTAAGGTTTTTGAGGAAAACATTTCAGGATTTTTCTCTATATAGTGGACTTCAATTGGGATCACAGGTTGAAGGTTCAAATTGCAGCTTCAAAAGGGCTCTACACAATCCCAGCCGAGGAGAAAGGGTCTAACACACTTAAAAATAAAGGTGCTTCACGATGCCATAGAAGAACCATTTTTGTCTAAATGGTTCCATAAAGAACCTTTAACACCTGAGGAACCTTTCTGTTTCACAAAGGTTCTTTGTGGCGAAAGAATGTTCTTCAGATTATAAAAAGGTAAGAAAGAGTTGGTTCTTTAAAGAACTTTTGACTGAATGGTCCTTCTTGCAACCCAAAATGGTTCTTCTATGGCATCGATGTGAAGAACCTTTTAACACTAGAACCGCCGGGGGTCGCTGTATACCTAAAAGCGCCATGCGGGTAAATTTTACCCACGCAAATAAGTAGTGTTTTATATGACTAAAGAACATTTTGTTTCACTGTATTATGCCACTGTCTTCATAAAGAAGTTTCTGGAATAATAAAAAGTGAATGTCTAGTCATCAACTATATTTTGTGTCCTGTTATTTTATGTTCAAGGCTTTTTATGCAAGCTACAGTCAGTTTTCATAACAGTCAATATAAGCTAAACAAGCCCGCACTTACGAAGATAATTAAAAGAAAGTAACTACATATTTGGGTGCTGTAATATTATTATTCATTGTCATTAATCAATGTATTAAGACAATTCATTTTATTTAAATTACTAAAATAGCCTATAGACAGTAATGTGTAGTAATTCACACAAGTCGTTTTCACAAATCCTCAAATACGTCTCTATAGAGCATATTCAAAATCAAATACGTCTCTATAGAGCGTATTCAACATTTGCTCCCTTATCAGTAACAGGTGTCTAATTCAACCTTAGCATTATGTGTAGGTCAATTAGTAGCGCGTTGCATTGCGAAGTGGTACAATCATATGAACACAGGTTCGATACCAAACAACGCATATGTTTTCATTGTAAGTTTTTTTTTGGAATATGCACTAGAAATCATGATTTTGCACTATTTCTGTAAGGGATAGGTTTAGGGTAGGGTTAGGTGTGGTCATTTATACAAATTACACCTAGTAAAACACCTTTAAATTACCGTGAAATCGGTATAAAAACTCATACGTCATTCCATGACGTCAGATCCAACGCGACACTGTCATTATTTTTACGACCGCTAGAGGGCGCTTAACTTTAAAACGTAAACATGGGTCATATTTGGTCGATTCAAAAACGTACAACTGGGTCCTATTTTCTATGAGGACAGTCTCAATTCACCACACTGCATAAGGATGATGTTGATGATGATTAGTTGTATCATTTACAATTTGAATGAGAGAACAACGCCAATAAACTGCAGGTAATCTAAAAAAATAGTTGTGTGTCAGGGAACGTGCAGACTAGAATAAATAGCAACATGTGAACAATAAACAATAGAAATGGCAAAACAAAAAATAATTAGTCCAAAGTTTGAACAATATAAGTAGGGCTAACGTTAGGCTAAAACATCTAAAAATTAGATCGCTGTCAGATGAGCCGTCAGATGCTGAGCCGACCCAGGACGCACCAGACTCTCCGAATCAATCATGGTATTTAGTGTTTCTAATACCTCTTCAGCATCCATAAATCGCTGCCTTTTACTCATTTTGTCTTTATTTTTGAAACTAATAACTGCTAATTCAGTGAGTAAAAGGCACTGCCTAGCAAAAGTACAATGTTAAAACATAAGCGGCAAGATAATGACAGTGCGAAAATACAGGTATTATATAGAGGGTAAATTTGACCCGCTGGCGCTTTTAGGTATAAATGCCCCGTTTTACGATCTGGTTTTATCTAAACACTTTTTAACGCCAGGGAAGTTTAAATGACACAATTTTAGTAAAAGTCAATGACTGGGAGACTTGAGTGTTTTATTGAAAATCTGTTATGTACATTTGAAAAACACGTACGGGTAAAATTTACCCCGTGGCGGTTCTAGTGTTAAGCACCTTTATTTTTAAGAGTGTATGTGGTGAAACAGTTGTTTTCTACAAAAAATAAATGTAAATGTACATACTTTTTAACCAGAAATGCTTGTCTTGCACTAACTTGCTTGTCTTGACAACAGCAACCTTACGCATTATGTAAGTTCTTCATCTGTGTACTTTGGCTCAAAAAGGTAGGGTAGGGCGAAAAATCTCATTTTCTCCTCCAAATTCAAAATCATCCAACATCGTTGTTTTACCTTATTTCTGGCTTTCTTTGCATGTTCACTTTGTAAACACTGGGTAAGTACATCCACCTACATAATCACCACATAATGTTTGAAGTCATGAATGCAGAGCGAGTGAAAGACAAGCATTTGTGGTTAAAAAGTATACAAATGTTTATTTAAAAAAATAATAATAATAAATTAACGATTGTTGTGCTAGATACAAGCCTTATTCCTTTGCTGGGATCATGTAGAACCTTTTAAAGCTGCATTGAAACAGCATTTTGGACCTTCGACCCACAGATCCACTATATGGATGAAAAATTCTGGAATGTTTTCCTCAAAAACCTTAATTTCTTTTTCGACTTAAGAAAGACATGAACATCTTGAATGGCATAGAGGTGAGTAAATTATCAGGAAATTTTAATTCTGGAGTGAACTAATGCTTTAAACATACTTGTAGCATGTTGTCTTGTATGACGGAGCATTTCCATGGGCTCTGAGAAGTATCTTCTGATTCGAGAGATTTTCTTGCAGTGCTAAACGATGCTCATTCTGGCCATGACTTCTACGATCAAGTGTGGTTTCGTTTAAAACCTCAATAGATGAGATAGCTGAGTGAAAGAAAAAGCAGATTGCATTCAGCAAATAAAATACATTTTCTGAATGAATAGCCGGTATTACAATACGCTTACAGTATTTTGGAACGCGTATCGTCCGTCTCTCATCGCTGCCAAGCTTGTTCTGGATCAGACATATCAGATCTTTCCCTTCATACTGACTGAGCTCAAATTCATGAATTGTCTTGACTTCTACTTTAATTCCATCGTATTCAAACTCAGGAGTCTCTTGAGTTGCGGTGTCTTCATCAGGAAGGACCCAGGAGATGTTGGGTTTCACCCCATTCACCCCACTGTACTCACACACAGCATGCCAAATATCAGTGTCCAATCTCTCTTCTCCCAGAAACACACGGCTTGCAGACGGCCCTGACAGCAAAGAGATTTTCATTACTTAATGTACTGGTTTTGTAGTTTGTTATTGTTGTGGTCATTGTAGGGTTTTAAGTGTTGATTAACTGCTGTCGATTAAACTTAATTTACATTGAATGCAGTTTTTTTTTTTCAATTCAAGCTGTAATAACCACAGCAGTTTCACAGTGACAATTAGGTCATGTTCAAAATGTATGAATGAAATGACATTTAGATTCCTAATGCAATCACATTCATACCTTTATCTTTATAAATGAGTCTGGCTCAAGCATCAAACTATCTTTGGGGTTTATTTAATAATAAAATTTACCTAAGAATGGGAGGACAATGCTCTTGTTCTCTGGTTTCTCTAACCCTCGATGCTCAACCACACAGGTCACGGTGCATCCGGCATGTGAGTAAATAGGAATACGTGCCACGCTCTGAGCGACAACCACATGACTCTGCTGAAACTCAGATTGAGTCATTACAAATTCACTAGAGCTAATATCAATGCTGTCGCGCTCTACAGTCCAGGTGATGGCCGCTGCCGGGGTCTGGCTCTGCACTGAACACACCAGCCATGCGTATGCAATGCCACTGTCCCATTCAACATCAGACTGCAGGGTTATATTCGGTGGTGCTGCAAACAAAAAAAATAAAAATAAACTACATGTCAGAATGTTTGATATAGAGCTGTTGAAAAAACCTATTGAGCAGCCTATGTCAACAGCACTCATCTATTCTTTTATCCATCATCCATCCATCCATCCATCCATCGTTCTATCCATCCAACCATTGTTCTATTGCTCTATGCATCATTCACCCATGCATCCATCCATCCAACATTCATCTATCTATCCACTGTTCTATCCATCATCCATCCATCCACTGTTCTATCATCACCCATCATGCATCTATCATCTATTGTTCTATCCATCATCCACCCATGCATCTACCATCCATTGTTCCATCCATCCACGCAACCATGGATGGATGAATAATGCATAGAACAATGGATAGATGGATGCATGGATGGTTTGATGGATGGATGGTTGTGTGGATGGATAGATAATGGATAGAACGATGCATGGATGGATGGATGGATGGATGCGTGGATGGATTAATGATAAATAGAACGATGGATGGATGGATGTTAGAACGATGGACTGGGTCTGGCTCATATCCATTGTTCTATCCATCATCCACCCATACATCCATCTATCCTTTGTTCTATCCATCATCCATCCATCCATTGTTCTATCATCTTCCATCCATCCATTTATCCATTGTTCTATACATAATGCATCCATCCATAATTTTATCCATCATGCATCCATCCACCCACCCATTGTTCTATCCAACATGCATCTATCCATTGTTCTATCCATCATCCATCCATCCATCCATCCATTTTTCTATTGTTCATCCATCCATTGTTCTATCCATTATCCATTCATCCACGCATCCATTTTTTATCCATCATCCATCCATTGTTCTATACACCATCTATCATCAATCCATTAATTTATGCATCTATCATCCATCTATCCATCCATCATTGTTCTATCCATCATCCATCTACCCATTGTACTATCCATCCTTCTACCATCAATACATTCATCCATTATCCATCCTTCTATCATCCATCCATTGTTCTATTCAAACTTCCATCCATTTATCTATTCATCATTCATCCATCCATTGTTCTATCCAACATCCGTCCATTCACTGTACTATCCATCCTTCTACCATCAATGCATTCATCCATTATCCATACTTCTATCATCATCATCATCCATCCATCCATCCATCGTTCATCCTTCAAGCCTTTGCTCTATCCATCCATACACCCATCCATCTACACAATAATGCATTCATCCATTATACATCCTTCTATCATTATCCATCCATCCATCTACCTATCTATTCATCCACTTGTCCATCCATCCATCCATCCATCCATCCATCCATCCATCCATCCATCAACCCATTGTTCTATTTATCCTTCCATCATCTACCCATTCTACCTATCTATCCATCCATGCATCCACCTATTTACCCACTTATCCATCCATCCATCCATCCATCCATCCATCCATCCATCCATCCTTTCTATTAATGTATGCATTCATTCACCTATCTATTTGTCCATCCTTTGTTCTATCCATCCATCCATCCATCCATTGTTCTATTTATCCATCCATCATCTACCCATTCTACCCATCTATCCATCCATGCATCCACCTATTTACCCACTTATCCATCCATCCATCCATCCATCCATCCATCCATCCATCTATTCATCCATCCATTGTTTTATTTGTCTATCCATCATCTACCCATTCTACCCATCTATCTATCTATCCATGCATCCACCTATTTACCCACTTATCCATCCATCCATCCATCCATCCTTTCTATTAATGTATGCATTCATTCACCTATCTATTTGTCCATCCTTTGTTCTATCCATCCATCCATCCATTGTTCTATTTATCCATCCATCATCTACCCATTCTACCCATCTATCCATCCATGCATCCACCTATTTACCCACTTATCCATCCATCCATCCATCTATTCATCCATCCATCCATCCATCCATTGTTTTATTTGTCTATCCATCATCTACCCATTCTACCCATCTATCTATCTATCCATGCATCCACCTATTTACCCACTTATCCATCCATCCCTTCTATTAATTCATGCATTCATCCACCTATCTATTCATCCATCCATCCATCTATCCATCCATCATTCTATTATCATTATCATTGTACTATCCATCCATCCATTTATCCACCTATCTATCCATCCAGTTGTCCAATTATCCATTCATTCATTGTTCCATCCATCTATCCACCAATATCTTACCACACACAGGAAGAGCAATCTGCCGTCTCTCTTTTTCCAAGAAGTCAGGATGGTCGACTATGCACTCAATAACATATTTGCGGGCAATGCAACTGGGCACAGTCAACACACTTCTGACAGAATAAGATCCATTATGGTGTGTGTTTTCAGACTGAACTGTACTATTAATCTCTTGTGGAAGAACCCAGGATACATTTGCGGCGGGAACAGCATTGGAGGCCAAACACTCAATGTGAATGTAGTCTGAATTCTCTACTAAATTCACACTGACATTTGGGGGAAATGTCACTGAAAATCAAATAAAATCAAGTTTATACTCTAGTTTACAGTCTTCAGTTGTAGAGTACAGAATATCAGTACACAGTAGGATATTATGAAAGCAACCTGGCAACCTTACCTGGCAGTAAGACTTTTGGATTTACTTCGATAGTGAACTGCAGGGAAACTTGATGTCTACGATAAGAGGCCTGACAGAGAAATTGTCCAGCAAAGTGCAGCTCAACAGGTCCTCTGATAAAAAGATTGTTGCCTACCACATCCACATCCTCAGGTAGTGGTTGGCCTTCCCTTTATCAAGTGATACAAAAGTGCAAAGCAAGCTTTTTACAACTTCAAAAGTCTCAGTGTCTTTATTCTGTAGTAAACACACTAGAATCTAATATTAAATACATTTTTACTTGTGGATGAAATTGAGAGTATCACTGTGTTGTATCAGTACTCATTTTACGCTCATATTCAAAGGGATGATATTACTACATCTTACCTTGAACATTTAATTTTATAACTTGGTACATTGCCCAAAACATCCATCCTGATTGTAATGTCTGTGTCCCCCTCCACAAGCGCCAGTGAAGTCTGATTCTCACTGTTAATGGCATAATCAAGCTCTATCAGCCGAAGTGAGGAAAGATCTAGATGGAAAAAAGTTTTACAAATTAGAAAGTGCTATATATGTGCATCTATGCAGTTTAAAAAGTTCTGGTACTCACAGTAAATTGGCAAAGTGCTTGTCCTTGTGTTCATGAACGGGAGAAACATATAGCTGAAGACACAAGAGATGTTTTCTCCTTCATAAGGATCTGAAGGGAACCGATATGAACTGATAACTGAATCTGGTTTAGAGACATTTCTCTGTACAGGTGGTGTGTCTTTAAATTCAGGCAGTATCCATGTGATATTTGGATGTGGCCTCCCTCCTGTTGCTGTACAGATGACCTCTTGAAAGTCTTCTCCTCCTTCTTGTACAAAGACGGTCTTCATGCTTATAACAGGTGAAACTGTTAAAAAGAAGAAAAGTGCCAATAAGAACGGGGGAAGCTCATGAAAAGGAGACTAATCTACTCAAAAACTGAGAGGAGTATCTGTGAGTTTAATCTTAAGGTTAAACAAGCATACGTTTGAGTTTAGAGACGTTTAAACAGCTGTTCTGTCTGTTTACCAAGCTGTTGGAAATGCTAACAATAGCCCCAAGCACGCTACTCTCTCAGTGAATAAAAGACGATTGGTTTAGTTGATTCAAGAATTTATGGAAACGTGAATTCGATAAACAGTTCTGCCACTTGCAGTATTTTGAGTGCACAGCCTGTTTGCTAACCATCTGAAATATAGTTTAGCATTTAGCGCCTGCGTTTTTATATGAAGCTGCTGTTTTTCTTGTCTTGTACTATTACATTAAGCAGGAGGTAAACATGATTTTATTAAAAGATGTTTATGTACATTTTCTATCAACCATGTCTGCTGTAATTGAACAAATGTTGGAGAACAGCCTTATAACTGAGCATATGTCAAGATACGTGACACTTCCAGCGGTTAAACCGCATGGATAACAGTGAAATATGACGCTGTATGGTTCTAAAAAGGAAGCTAGACTGTAGTAGTCTGCTGAATCTTCAATAACTCCTAACAGGTTTGCATAATTAAGCACAATCACGTTCAGAACTACATTTTTGGGCTGGTATTGTTAGTCGATTTGCATAACTGTTGTAAATTAGACCAAAAAATAAATAAATAAATAAATAAATAAACTGCTAATTGTGAGAACAATTCTCGCTGTGTTCACCAATACCCATAAGCTTGCTTTTCAGCCATTTTTTTCAAATATATATTGTTCAATAATAAATAGTAAAAAAGAATACAGAACTACTGATGTTTACTCTTCTCATTTTTGCAGCTTTAGTATTCTGCAAGGAGCACAACTATACGGTATAACCACAGTATGTTACATTTGTGGTCAGACAGCTGCTACAAATGTGACAACGTGTACAACAGGAAACACTTGCAACCATGGCGCAAAGTGCAGACAGTAGAAGAATACCAACTTGATTTCTCAGTTCTGTGTTTTAGGTTTCAACCTGTACAAACTTAGCCAATGCAAAAGAACAGAAAAGTAACTTTTTCTGTTTTGCATTCTGGCATTTTTTCTTTTGCTTACCTATCAAAACAGTACTTACCAAATGTTTCCACCTCTATGTTGGCTCTTTTGGGTTCAGTAAATGCTGGATGCTCAACCACGCAGGTAACAGTGCTCTCATTATTCATAATTAGGGGGAAGCGAAGTACACTGATTGAACTGGTTGTGCCATTGGGATGAACCGGATTAATCATGTTCACAGAGAAGATGTCGTCTCTTGGAAGGGCACCAGAGATCTCCCATCTAATCACAGCCTTAGGCTTGGCACCGGAGGCAGAGCAAGTGACAGCATGGTAGAGAGTACTATTCACAACTTCCTTTTTCGAAGTTACTTCAACATCAGGCCGAGCTTAGAGACAAAACAAAGTTATTGCTGAATTTGTCAACATTTACCCATATGACTTAATATAATTTAAATACTTTTTTGCATACTCACCAATAACACTGAGAAACGTGGTGTCCTTTGTTCCATCTTCTTCAGAGTCGAAGACGCATGTGTATTCTCCCTCTTGATCAAAACTTGTTACATTCACCTTTACAGTAAGGTTTGTATTTGATGCTGGGATGTCAAAGTTTTCTCTGCTGAAAGGAGTGCCATTGGGCTTGTAGCCTGCCATTTTCTTTGCCTTGTTTGTAGAATCGAATCGGTTCCAGGAGGAGAGCACAATGTTACTTTCTCCAGTGTACAGACAATGCAAGTAGACCTCCTCCCCCAAAATTCCTATCACTGTTTGGTGATGAACCAAGTCTTTGGTCTTCAAATCTATAAAGAAAAGAAAGAGACAAATATTACTCAAAGATTTAATGGCATAGTCCATTACAGTAATCATTACGGCAACAACTATTATTATTTGTTGTTTACGTCCATTGTGTCCGCTGCTAACCCCACATATATAAAGCACTGGCGACACTGGCGACACTTCCCCACTGGGTCTGGGGAAGTGTCGGCACTTGGCACTCTTAATAAACTTTGACAGATATCTTCATTTGTGATAGGGCGGCCAACAAAAGGATTTCTTGACATGGCCATTTAACACTCCCTAACATTTTGTGAAATGAATCCTGAAGGGCACATATTATGTAACCCAAAGTAAATTAAGACATCACTTTTTTAACAGGAGAGTTCAACCAGAAGTTCTGTCATTATATACTCACCCTCTTGTGGTTCCAAACTACAAGAAAGTCCTTTTTACCTTGTGGAAGAATTTCCTGGCTGCTCTTTTCCATATAATGAAAGTTAAAGGCACAGTTTGTAATTTTCACCTTTAGAGGGCGCATATTCAAAACAAACATTGAAACAAAGGCGAGACTGATTGAGTGTGGAATCGTGGGATTTGTCATCCTTATCCCCACTGCCAATGCAATCCGAAGAGACTTGGGTAGAAATCATGTTCATGGATGAGCTAATGTATTAAGGATTTGTTAATATTTAAGATTTGTTTCCACGCCCCTAAGCATGATGTGGCACACAATGAAACGTGATGGTTGCTTTACCTGCCAATCATATGGCATCTTGAGTGGGCCTTGGCTATTCAAAGCAGCCTTCTGTCGTCAATCCACAGGTCTTGCTATGTGAGACTATTGTCAGGCTGAAAACTGTGGAAGCAAAATGAGGCTGCTGGAGTGACTGCTAATGCTAGATGTGCGCTTCTGCTCTTTCCGGTCATGCGTATATGGGGTAAAGCAGCGCTGTTTTATCATGCTAGATACATTTGAGTGTGTTGGAAGTTCTGTTATAATGTGTGTTCATCACCTGTCTAATAAAATGCATAGCATATTAAAGCGTTTTTGGTGTTTCCATGTTTTGTATAAAAGAAAAATGGCAAAACTGGTGTATGACGTTGTCAAGATCTTCAGTTGGAGAGCCAATGAGCTCCTCTAAAGGGCACTCTTACCATTCTAGCAAAGAATGCATTTCCCATTAACGCTCTGCCTAAAAAATAATCATGGGACAACACCTGTTTCCTATAGGAGGACTATTTAAGTCTGACACTTTCTCACACTCTTTGCTGAGTATTGTTTGTATGTTGTTACTGCATTCCTAGCCATTCCTAGTTTCTGTGTTTCTCTGTCTTGCCTTGCCTTTATGTTTTTTTGACCTTGGACTGTTTAGGTCATGTCACCTATTTTTATGATGCTTCTGCATCCCTTTTTGCATCCAGTCCCCATTCATTGTGATGGAAAAGAGCGGCCAGCACATTATTCAAGACATCTCCATTTGTGTTCCAAGGAAAGAAAGTCAGCCAGAAATAGAAATTACATGAGGGTAAATGACAGATGACAGACTTGTGCATAAGGACCATTCACAATTTTTCACTGCTTAGAAAAGCTAAAATTATCTTAAAAATGCATTACACAGACATTGCTTATAATGTTTAAAGAAAAAAAGAACACTCTAATAACAAAAGTGACATCACATGCAGTGCATAGAGTCTAGGATGAAAACTGAGCTACTTTGCACAAAAGGAAGCAGATGTTTTTGGTATTTCAGTCATGTGACTAGACTTTCCAAAACAGGGCTTTAACACACATGTTGCGTGCTTCTGTAAACCGCACACATACCACTGTACGTCATTTAACTGATTACATGCAAACACGATTTGTGCTCAAAATCACAGCTGCTGAATGTGTCATTACTACCCTGATTTGACGATACCCTGATATGAATCTGACAATAATGGCTTTAGCAAGAAAATTAAATGAATAAATAAATAAAGCCAGCAGAAGACACAATTGCACAACTGTATTTTTATTTATTTATTTATTTATTTATTTTTTGCCCACTGAAAAAGCATCTAGCATTCTGCATTGCTACTGTATGTCTACTGAACAATTTAAACCACATTTTTCTTTTGCAAAGAATTTTATCTTTTCTAGGGAGCTAATTTAATCAGTACTACCAAATAAATGCAAGCCAGAATTGATTGTTTCCATACCCAAGCATTTATTAGTTTCAGAATGAAAGGATAAGTGGGTAGATGTTTTTTTCAAATAAGGAAGGACACTGGAAATGCCTAAAGCTGAATTTGTTAAAGAATCTTCATTCACTGCATGCAACTCTTCTCAATGAGCAACAGATTTGATCATTATATGATGAAAATAACAATAGCAATGATTCAAAACATAGGCTAACTTAAAGAAATAATAACAATATTTATTATGCACAATTGCAAAGCCAGCCAGAAATTCTCATCTCCTTCCTTTTCTCAGGAAATGTCTTCTCAGTGTGAGCAAAGTGACAGACTCAAACGACAGAAATGCACAGGTTGTGTGTTCACATTTTTACCATATGCTATTAATTCAAATTATTGCATCCAAAAATCTGTCTGTTCTCATATCTCCATCAGAAAATATGCAAGCTATTCAGAAGGGCCAGAAAACACTAAAGCATCATCTGATCAAATCTAGCAAAAAGAATTAAACCTAAGACAATATGAACCTACCTTGCACGTCTCCACTGTAAGCACAATTTAAAAGCACTGCTAAAATAAAAAATATTGGCAGCCCCATGTTGAAGTCATTAAAGAAGGCAACTGGAGCAAAAAACACTTGAATGCATGTGCCAGGGTGTGTGTGTGGTTGAATCTGTTAGTCTGTGGGGCAGAAGAGGTCATAGGCAGCTGCCAGAGAAGTGTGTGAATGTGTGTGCGCTCCTCACCCCAAACCCCAAAATAGTCAAGCTTTGAATAACCCACAAACTGCTTGTCTACACTACATTTTTAGATCATTACTTCAAAAATAAATCTCATGCCCTTTTATTATGCTCATAGATATGATATAGTATCGTTTTCCAGTATGTTTTGATGTGGAAACCTGTTATGTTTAATGATAATGAGATTATAAAATGAGTTAAAAGATGAAAAGATGAAACCACACATTTACAAAAATACGCCACGAAAGTTTCCATTGAAGTGTTGATGACATTTACTGCCAACCGTTGAGACCAAAGTCAAAGGGTTGGAGAAACTAGATTGGTCCTATTAAAATAATTATGTTTTAGATATTAATCACCGAAATTATATTCGATGAACAGATTAAATATAACAGTTTAGACTAATGGAAAAAGTCATTCTCATTGTGTGGAAGCAGCCAAAACAGTGTCAGCAAAAAAGTATAACCTCTATTCGTTTACAACTGTTCATTTGTCAGTTATCATTCTTAGTCATACATCCTCTTTCAGTCTTGTTTAAGAAGCGAGATGTAAAGAATGGAAGTCAAGGCTTGGGAAACTACACTAAAACTGTTGACTCATCAGGTTATGAGGTTTCAACATTTTTTTACTCATTCACTGAACAATGAAAAAGCAGTTTCAGTCCACGGCAGACACTTCACTTGAGGTTTCTCAGTTTCCTACTTCAAGTAGTAGGTGGCGGGAGCGTTTGCCATGTGTTCTGTTGAGAGTCAAGCAGTAACTGTAACTTGCTATGAGTATTACTGTGCGCAAAACAGCCTCAGACGGACACAGAAAAACTGACGTTCAGTCGTCGACACACAGACACATATTCTCACACGTTTACACCACAGAATGACAGTTATCAAGGTAAACAGGAAGACTATGAGCCAAACAATAAACCTCAGCACAGGGTTCCTGTTAGTCACTGTTAAAAATCTCCTTTAAAGGCAATAGAGCTTGTGCAAAACAGGCTCTTATGTTCATTACATATTCACTTTCTGGTGCCTTCACTGTCAGGTTAACTTAAAAAATCAAATTTGAAATGTCATGAGATTGGTCTATGATGGTACTGTATAATGGTTGTTATATCTCATAGGTTGGAAGGACTGGCTATCACTTCTTAAAATCAAAGACAATTACATTTACAATAATTACTTTTGGTTATCGATACAGAGTCTGCTGATACTGCCCATGCTGATGAATTGCAAATGAAAAGTTCACAATGTACAATAAACTTCTTTAGTATATAAAAAAGAGTGTAAAAATGCAACAATAAACTGTATCATATACAGTGCCCTCCATTAATAATGGCACCCTTGGTAAAAATGAGCAAAGGTGGCTGTGAAAAACAAAATCTGCAAGGTTTATCCTTTTGATCTTTCATTCAAAAAATGCACATTCTAACCTATCATTGAAGTAAAGCAATGGAAAGTAGGAAAAAATGTAATCTTTATGAAATAAATGCTTTCATCCAGTTCGAGTTGGCCATAATTATTAGCACCCAATTATTGCAATGTCCCTTTCCCAAGATAACAGCTCTGATCTCCTATAATGCCTGATGAATTTGGAAAACACCTGACAGAACCCCTTTACACAGAATTTCTCCAGATCCTTTAGATTCCCAGCTCCATGTTGGTGCTTCTTCTTTGCAGTTCACCCCACTCATTTTCTATAGGGTTCAGGTCAGGGAACTAAACTTGTGCTCAGTGAGACATTTTTGTGTTGATTTCGATGTTTGTTTTGAATCAATGTCCAGCCATGGCCCATTATAAGATTAGAAGTCAGGTTTAGATTTTTAATCTGTTGGTATTTGATAGAAACCATGATGCCATGTATCTGAACAAGATGTCCAGGCCCACAACACAAATTAATGATCCAGCATTTCCCTGTTTGCACCAAACCCATCTACTGGGTTTTTAACTTTCATCTGACTATAAAAGCCAGTCCTGTTTGAAGTTCTAGTCATGTCTGACAACTGAATATGGTGGATTTTTCTTGAAATGCTGACTGAAAGGCTGTATGATTTAATTTTTTTTTGGCCTTCTGTCCCCAAGGCTTAACTAATCTCTGTAGTTCTCCAGCTGTTATCCTTGGAGAGTCTTTGGCCACACAAACTCTTCTCCTCGACACAGACACACATCCTCTTCCAACATCTTCAGCTGATTGGAACTACTGCCCTGATGGTGGAAATGGGGGTTTTCAATGCTTAAGCTATTTTCTTACAGCCACTTTCTATTTTGTGAAGCTCAGCAATCTTGTTCTGCACAACAGAACTATGTTCTTTGGTTTTCTTCGTGGTGGATAATAAAGGGAATTTGGCCTTTGTGTTCCTCAAACCGGTATTTATAATCCTGTGGAACAGGAAGTCATGGCTGGTCATGCTCATAGTCACCCTGATGTGGTTAAAAAAAAAAGTAAACATGAATGCGAATATACTTTTGAGTTGTTTTACTCATGAGAATTTCTAGGGGTGCCAATAATTGTGGCCAACATGCATTGGAAAAAAACTTTTTTTTTTTCATAATGAGACTTTCCCCCAACTTTCGAAGGTTTTACTTGAATGTAAAACAGCCACCTTTGCTCAAATTTACCAAGGGTGCCAATATTAGTGGAGGACACTGTACAGCAAAAAATTATATTTACCAAGACAATGTATATAATTTTACTGTAAAAAAAAAATTGTTTTGGAAGTAAAAATTCTGATTTACAGAAGCTTATGGAAAAAAAAAACCTAAAAATGTTAATTTGCAACTTTTTATTATTACAATTGTAACTTGTTTTCCCAACATTTGGGAGTTTACATCTTGTAATTTTTACCTTTTTTTAGTCTAAATATTGACTTTACATCTCACAATTCATTTTTTTTCTTGACATTTTACTTTTTTCCCTCTGATCTCCCATTTTTGTTTCCACCACAGAAAAAAGAAAAACGTAATTGCGACTTTTTAACTTCACAATTTTGACTTTTTTCCCTCTGCAGGTGCAGGTTTACACCTTACAATTTTTTGGGGGGAATTGCTGTCTATTACATATACTTATTTGTAAGCCATTGTTCATACATTTAAAAAAATTAACTTTAAGCCACAATGTGATCTGATCTCATGATAAAAACCAACCTGTGGGAATTTTTTGCAAAGCGCAAAATAGAGTAAGTACATATCACTGCAGTTTCCAACCGAAATTAATTCTAAAGGCGGTAAAACAGCAAGCACTTGAAATTTTTCAACTTGAAATGTTTGCGTACACATTTATGAATACAGCTCCATATGTTTCGCTTTCCGGACATAACAATCTTGCTAGGTAGCAAGAATTGAACTTGGGATGTAGAATCCTTGGGTATGAATCCAGTGAAAAAACATGACTCATGATGAAAGAGCTGAAAGATAAGAGATTGAAAAACAAGATAAAACGGCATGCTTGCGATTGTGTTTTTATGTCACATCCTGTTTTGTTTATACTATCGGGTTTAGGTGTGGTGCAGGTGGTACGTTGTTTTAAAACATTAGCATTAGAGTTATATCGCCACCCAACGGACATTTCAAGTCAGAACTGCGGTGACACGTACAAAACCAATGTCCCATAAAACATACCATATGTACGTTCATCTGTTCCGGAAAAAACTGTGGACATTTCACACCGAATATGTCAAGAAACGTATATGGCGACTTGAGAAAAAGTACATACCACAAGATTGTCTTTGTGGTATATATTGCATTTTTAAAGGAAGCATGATGTTTACATAGAATGACATTGATGACAGATGGCAGATGATTTGGTGTCCACACCACGTTTATGAGAGGAAGCCAAACTTTCGCCCACCACTCCTGGCAAGTCGTCCACCACTTACTGTCACTGTGTAAAACTAGCAAACTAGGAAGCTTTTCCATGCCAACAAGCACTGCTGTCCTAACATTGGGGAGTCCACTTTTTCTCCAGCCAAGGAATGATGTCAGCAGCACATCTTTCTCATAGTGGAGCTCAAGGGACATTTTACTAAGCCTACTTTCATGATTCTACTCCATTCCAGATGGTTAAAATCAATCAAACGTACATAACAGAAGTAAAATTGGTTGCACTTTCATGCTAAGTTTAATTGTAAAAACAAATTCATTCGTAGAAATTGTATAAACATGAAAGTCCAGTTCTGATGAAAGTATTGCATGCTGAGCAAATGAGCTTATGAAGATTGGGAACAGAATGCTATTAATTAAGTGGCAAGTCGTTACAATTACATCTCCTTTCATGCGTTATTTCTTCAAGCTGACACAACAGAAAATCCACACGCAACCTGTGAATGAGAGCAGAAAGTGCTGCGTGTGGAGGCACGACATTGCAGGAAATAATCAATACATTTCTTGAAGCCGTATCGTACATAAATGCTCACTTAAGTGTGCTATATTTTGTGCCCTGGGGAATCTACTTTAAACATAGTCAGCACTCCACCTGACCGGCCAACCAGATATCATGTATTTTTATGAGGCCATTAAAATTTTATGTTTTTAATTGTTTTCAGCAATAGGTCTAATCATTCGCAAAATGTGCCTTTTATGATGAGCACTTAATCAAACCAGTGTCACTTTTAGAAGGAAATTTTAGAAGGAAGATAATATAAAAGAAATGTTGTAAGGAAACATCTATAAAACAAATCATCAGTCATGCAGAGTGCCAAGCACAACCCATGACTGCCATCTAAGGGTAAAAACACAGCGACACAGATGTTCATTAGCAAAAAAAAAAAAAAAAAAAAAAAAAAAACTGAAGTAAATGAACTTGAATAAATAACATTTAAATAATTTTAAAGTTACATTTTTTCTCTGAAAATATACAAATAAATAAATAAATAAATACATACACAAATAATAAAAGATAATTGATCAGAAAAAATCAGAGAAAGAATTTTTTTATGTAGTTTTAAATTAACAATGTAATCAATATTCTATTTATTAAAGCCAAGCATGAATCTCTTCAAATTAGTGAAGATTTTAAGCATCTTATATTTATTCACAATAATTACTCAATGCAGTATTAATTTAAACAAGTTATGTTAGTTGTGAACTCAGGTTCAGCTATTATTTCTATCTATCTATTATTATTATCTTTTTTTTTTCAGATTATCAGTCATCAAAACTCATTAAATATTGATCACAGACACAGATATTCACCTGAAAGTTTACCAAGCTGATCATTACTCACTAAAAAACTTCTACATCATCTTTTCATGACATTTTAAGTTTTATTTTGGCATAACAAAGTAGTATATATATATATATATATATATAAGTTGTTTACTCACTTTTGTAAATTACTCTTCCCATTAACGTCATTATATTGTTCATTCAGACTGATTCGTAACTGCAGAACACAGATCACAGCCAATCATAACGAGTCATATCCAATCATAACATAACAGAGACATTGCGTCCTTTTACATGACTTTCCCCCATTCATTCTCAATTACCCCCCACCAAAACCCACCACATGCTTTAGGGGGTCTGTTAAAACTTAGTGGGCTCAGGGGAGGCGACATTTTACTTGCTGGTGTCGCTGTTGGACAATGTTTGTTTAGAAAAAAAAAAAAAGTGATTTATACACTATTTAATGCTATATTTTGTAATACTGGCATTGTTTTATTATAGGATATACACACATAATGCAAACAGTTGAGGCCAAAAGTTTACATACACTTCACAGAATCTCCAAAATAAGAGGGATCATACACAATTCATGTTATTTTTAAATTTAGATACATAAAAGATGTTTACAAGAGAAATAATAGTTGTATGTATAAAACGTACTGAACCTTAATACTGTGGTGTTAATAATCCACAGCTGTTTTTTTTGTTTTTGTTTTGTTTTTTAGTGATAGTTGTTCATGAGTCCATTGTTTGTCCTGAACAGTTAAACTGCCCGCTGTTCTTCAGAAAAATCCTTCAGGTCCCACAAATTCTTTAGTTTTTCAGATTTTTTTCTGTATTTGAACCCTTTCTGACAATGATTGTATGATTTTGAGATCCATCTTTTCACACTGTGGACAACTGAGGTACTTATATGCAACAATTAAAGGTGGTTCAAATGCTCACAGATGCTTCAGAAGGAAAGATGATGCATTAAAAGCTAGGGGTGTAAACTTTTGAACAGGACTAAGATGTGTACATTTTTCTTATTTTGCCTAAATATATATATATATATATATATATATATATATATATATATATATTCATTTAGTACTGCCCTTCAGAAGCTGCAGAAGATACGTTTCCCAAAAGAAAAAATAAGTTAAATTTACCCTGATTTTCAAATTCAAAAAGGTTTCACCCCTTGGCTCTTAATGCATTGTGTTTCCTTCTGGAGTATCAGTGAGTGTTTGAACCTAATAGTTGCATATGAGTCCCTCAGTTGTCCTCAGTGTGAAACGATGGATCAGTCATTGTTGGAAAGGGTTCAAATACACAAAAATGCTGAAAAAACAAAGAATTTGTGGGAGCTTAAAGGATTCTGAGTTGTGGATCATTCAGGTAACAAAGCATTAAGAATCAAGTGTATGTAAACTTTTGAACAGGATCATTTTGTATAAATGTAACTATTATTTTCTCTTTTGGATTATATGTAAACATCTTTTATGTTAAATATCTTATTCAGGTCAGTACTAAATAAATAACATGCATTTTGTATAATCTCTTATTTTGGTAAAATCATTTACATTTTGCAGACTCTAGATAAAAATATAAAAAAACACAAACTGACACAGAAGTCCATTATGGAGACTTCAAAAAGTGCATTAAATTAACTTTTGGAGGAAGCTACGTTTACATTTATGCATTTAGCTGTTGTAACAGTATTAACCGTACATTAGGTGTAATGAGCAGTGCGACTAGAATAAAGAAACACATTCATTCTTTCCATCTCATACTCTCAAATTCCAATAAATAAATGCATGAATAAATGCAAACCAAAATAAAATCTCCTGAAACCTTTATTTCCCAGGGGAGCTGTCTCTGTGCTGATCTAATAGGTTCAAAGTGAAGCTCATCTAAAATGGTCTGTCACACTTGCTGTTGCAACTGTCTGTTCATTTGCATTATTGATCTGGCTCTAATGACCTTACAGTCAGCCTTTGCTTTCAGCATCCCTTCTCTATGCTTCAGTGTTTTAAATGCACAATTTATATTAGTTGCACAATTAGGTTTTTGATCGTGTCAAACAGCTTAATGATGACCCTGCACTGATTTTATCACAAATCAAGTGTTTAAAAAGAGTGGATGCTAGATAGAAGATAGAAGCGCTGTCTGCTTTTGTAGCTTCCTGCCAAACTGCTCCAGCCCACATAATCTCTGCTCAACCTTTAATGTGATACAACAGAGACAAAAGATTCTATTTACTCTCAGTTCGCTTGTGCTGACTGTAGAAATACATGTGGCCAGCAGTATCAGTCAGAAGCACATTGCCCTTGATGTTTAGAAACAACAGCTGTAGTAAATCGTTGCCGATGGCGAGATCAATTTCCCTAATAGGCCGATGTTAATTGGAAGTAATTAGTCGTGCTATTAACGCTAAATGTGAGGTCGTTTCAGCTCAAGACATAAACAACCACACGCTTCTGTCCTGAAAATTAACCTAAAACACAAATAGGAAAATTAAAGAAGAGAAAGAATAGTTCCACTATTTCTAAAGTAGAAGTGATAAAATACTTATTATTAAAAATGGAATAATTCATAAATTCATATGTGTATGTCTGTGTGTGTGTGTGTGTGTGTGTGTATATATATATATATATACATTTACTGCCATTCAAAAGATATATATATATATATATATATATATGTAATATTATTGCAATTTAAAATAATAGTTTTCTAGTAGTTTTCTATTTCACTATACTGTAAAATATAATTTATTTCTATGATGCAAAACTGAATTGTCATCAGTCATTACTCCAGTATTCAGTGTCACATGATCCTTCAGAAATCATTCTAATATGCTGATTTATTACATTTATTTATCAATGTTGGAAATAGTTCTGCTACTTATTATTATTATTTTTTTTTTTGGTACCTGTGATACTTTTCAGGATTCTTTGATAATTATATACATTAAAAACAGCATTAATTCAAAATATAAATCTTTTCTAACAATATAAGCCTTTACTAGCATGTTTTATCAATTTAACACATCCTTGCTAAATAAAAGTATTCATTTATTTCAAAGAAAGAAAGAAAGAAAAAAGTTACTGACCCCAAACCTTCAACAGAAGTATATTGTTACAAAGATTGTTACATTTTAAATAAATGCTGTTCTTTTTAACATTTTATTTATCAAAGAATCCTGAAAAAGTATCACAGGTTCCAAATAAACAAATAAAAATAATTATTAAGCAGCAGTTTACAACAATGATTATAATTCAGCATATTAGAATGATTTCTAACACTGAATACTGGAGGAATGATGCTGAAAATATAGCTTTGCATCACAGGAATAAATTATATTTTAAAGTATATTACAACAGAAACCACTATGTTAAATTGCAATATTATTTCACAATATTACAGTTATTTTCTGTATTTTTAATCAAATAAATGCATCCTTGATGAGTCTTCCTTAAAAAAAACAATAAAAATCTTAGTGATCGCAAACTTTTGAACGGCTGTGTGTGTGTGTGTGTGTGTGTGTGTGTGTGTGTGTGTGTGTGTATATATATATATATATATAGTATATTTCAATCATCTTATAAGTTAAAATTACAAATAATTATATATTTTTTTTCTTAATTAAAAAAATTATATATATATATATATATATATATATACACACACACTACCGTTCAAAAGTTTGGGGTCAGTAAATGTTTATTCATTCTTTTTTTTTTTTGAAAAAAAAAAAAAGTGACATAATAGATTTACATTGCTAGAAAAGATTTATAGTTTGAATAAATGTTGTTCTTAAAAGAAAAAAATACAGGTTCAAAAAAAAAAAAAAAACATTGGCGGCACAACTGTTTCCAAAACTGATAATTCTACTAATAATTCAGAATATTGCATTAATTAATAATTTCTGAGAGATCATGTGACACTTAAGCCTGGGAAACTGAGTAACAGCTGATGAAAAATCAGCATTGCATCACAGGAATAAATTATATTTTAAAGTATATGAAAATAAAAACCATTATTTTCTATTGTAATAACATTTTGTAATATTACTGTTTATTTTCTGTATTTCTGATAAAATAAATGCAGCCTTGACTTCATTAAAAAAAATTGCAAGTCTTACTGACCCCAAACTTTTGAACGGTAGTGTACATATATATATATATATATATATATATATATATATATATATATATATATATAAATTAAAGATAAATAACATTTACATTTTTTAAAATAATTTTAATAAAGTTCATTGATACCCAGTATTTAGCTGTTGATGACGAGATATTGTCGGATGACATTAAAACAAAAAACAAATAAATAAGTCACCCTGGACCACAAAACCCGTCATAAGGTTTTTTGAAATTGAGATACAACTATTTGGATCTAATCTGGAATCTTTAAATCGCCTTTGAAGTTGTCCAATTGATTTTTACTTAATGACACATAATGATTTTTGGCATTAAAAAAATATATCATTTTGACACATATAGTGTATTTTTGGCTATTGCTACAAATATACTCTTGCTACTTAAGCTTTTGTGGGCCAGGGTGACATATTCAACAACACTGTTGCTGTTTAAAATCCAGAATATTGTGTGTGTGTGTGTGTGTGTGTGTGTGTTTTCTCAGTTACAGCGGTAGCTGAAGTTCTCATCAATGGGTAGTAAATCAGATCATTTATATTTATTTATTTTGTACTACAAACCGTCTGAACGACCTTCCCGGTCTGCAATTCAGGCAAAAGCCAGCTATAATTCAGTCAAAACATCTCTATACAGCACACTCCCACAAATTTAATTATTAAAAGCAAATGTTATGCATCAGTTGGGCTGATATGCCCAGTGAATATATTTCTCTCCTCAAGGGCGTTCTGACTAAACAAATGGTATGGTTTATCTAAAAGATACAACAGAAAAGAGAGGCAAAAAGTACTGATATATACATTTTAAGTTTTTTAAACACTTTGCAGCTCTATCATGCTTACAGCAATGAAAAAAAACTGAACAGCAGGCATTTTGTAACTGCAGCTACTCAAAAAAAAAAAAAAAAAAAAAACTGCCAAAATGAAAAGCAGTGGAAAATTATGCCACCTCTATTCACTTTAATATCAGCTTCTTGTACCAAAAAGTAAGAAACCAAAATGACTTGTGTTACGTTTGCCAAATCAAATAAGCCGATCTTTGATTTGACCTGTAGCCCAACCAGTATTTCAGTAAAGTTTAGTCATTAAAACATGTGAGGTTTACCTCCCGGGTAGTTAGTGACTTGCTTGTCCAGCAGCTGCTTTATGGTGTCCAACAGCTAAACCTACAAGGAACAAGATGCCATTATTCTACATCGGAAATTTCGTTACTAATAGTTTTCAGGGCTAGAATTTTGGGTCAGTAAAACAGTCCGACTGGAGCCAGACATGAGGCCAGACAGTTTTATTGCATTCTGGCATTACAAAAGCAGGGAGAAATGAAATTGCATTGTCACGGCTTCCAGAGCCTTTATCCCCAATGACGGAGTGACATAAATGCACGAGCCCTCCAGGTATCGCTGCCAGTGGTGAATTTAATAACGTGACTGGACGCCCGGGCAACACGGGAACTGAGGAGCGCGCACAGAGCTGTCAGAAGGCCTTTTGTTACTCAGACACCAGAGGTGCCACTAGCGAGACGGAACTAATTGAAAGCACTATATTACTCTGTGATTTACAGTCAGTGGGGTTACAAATATAACTTTAGGGTCTTGCAGTCTCACAGGCTATTTAATTACTTGGTTGTTTGAGGGCGGAAATATACTTTACACATGTAGCCTACACGACACGAATGCAAAGCTCGGACATACCTCAGTACATGATGGTGTAATGGAGTTACATTCCATCATGTCTGTCTGCCATTAAACTGGATTTGTTATTATTCAAGTTCTATAAACGTCATATATATGATTTTAACTCACTAGTTGAACCCTTGCAAAATTAACCATGGTTTTAGTACAAATGAAACAAACAAACAAAAAAAAAACATGGTCACTATATGTAAAACATGGTAATTACAAATTAACCATAGTTTAACCATGGTATTTGTTGTAAAACTATTGTTATACAAATGGTAATCTATATGCTAAAAACAATGGTTACTACACTTTTACAATAGTAAAACCATGGTTCATTTTCATAAGGGATTCAATTTTGCAAGTTTTAAAGTCAGAATTGCATGATAGAACTTTGCAATCCTAAGAAATAAAGTCACAATTTTGAGAAGTAAAGTCAGAATTGCAAGAGAAACTCACAACTGCAAGAAAAAATCTTTACTATTTCAAAGATTTTAACTTGAGATTTAAAGATTTAAACTTTCCTAGAATTTCAAGCTTATATGACACAAATCTGACTTTATAACACCAATTTCAAGTTAGAAAATCAGAATTGTGAGATATAAACTCACAATTGTAAGAAAATAGTCAGTCTTTTTTTAACTCACAATGCAAGTTTGAGTCTCACAGTTCTGATAAAAGAAGTCTAAGTTGCGAGAAAAAGGACCTGTCCCCATCTGAGCTGTTTCAGCTGAAAGAAACTTGCACTGACTGATCTTTAAATATTAGGGGTGTAAGGATACACGTATTTGTATTGAACCGTTCGGTACGAGGCTTTCGGTTCCGTATGCATTATAGACCGAACGATTCGATTCGTTGTACTAATCCTATTACATTTGGAAAATAAAAAAACTTACAGTGTGTGAAATATAATGTTCTCAGTGCCACTGTACTCTACAAGGCAGCCCAAACAGACAAACACAATATTCCTGTATAGGGCTGTGCCAGAGCTACTCTGTGTAGTAAACGCGGCTGTATTTGAACACGTGAATGAGATTTACGACTAATCACAGAACCGGCATTACTGACGAGATACGCACGATAATTCGCGTCCGAATATCGGCACAGCCCTTCTCCAGTAGGGTTGTGATGGTGAGGTAGTTCGTTAGAATTTTCCTTCTTTTCCTCGCTTTTATTCGCTTTTAAACAGCTTGTAAATGCCTGTTTTAGTTTCACTTTTGAATTAGCGCCAATTCCACGTCAATTGATTGAATTGACAACAACAAAACAGTACGGCAAACTCACTTATATTAAATATAGAATGATTAATGTATTAACAAACCAATGCTTATTCGCTTAGCTTTTAGGCTATAGGCCTAATATAAAATAACAAATTACTTTTAAATATAAAACACTAATTATAGTTAGTGTTAAATTATAGTTATAGTATTAAATATTTAAACTAATTATATAAATATAATTAATTTAAATATAAAACACTGGAGATCAGCAAACGGTGGAAGCTTCCAAAATCATCTAAGATAAATCATCTAAGCAGGCACTTTTGTATTTCTTTTTGAAACTAAATATTTATAACTTCTTGTTTTTCTCACCTCACTGGTCAGCTGGACTCACTCTCTTCATGTGATAAATGAAATCTGACTCCTGCCACTGATCTGATGCATACTTCATGATGTTAGTTTTAATAAATAAAAAATGTGTACAAATTTCTTTATTTTTTGCTGTATTGAAAATGTACTGAACCGTGACACCACTGTGTCGAATCAAACCGAACCGTGAATTTTGTGAACCGTTACACCCCTATTAAATATATCAGTGCCGTTGTTTTGTCTCAAGATGCACACTGGTAATGTTTTTTTTCTTAGCATGTTTATAAAAAATTACTTAAATGTCCTAATTGAACTATGGCCTAATCCTGGCTTAGTCTAAGCCCTGTCTGTGAAACCAGGCCCTGAACTGTGAGGAAAAAGTCCACAAAACCACAAACTACTGATAAACTTTTTTCTTGCAGTTGTGAGTTTATATCTTGTGATTCAGACTTTATAACTCACTAATACAAGTTTATATTATGCAATTTTAACTTTATTTCTCAGAAATGCAAGTTTATATCTCGCAATTCTGACTTTTTAACATGCAATTGCAACTTTATATCCTGCGATTCTTACTTTTTTTGCGTTTATATCTCACAATCCTGACATTACAAACGCAATTGCGAGTTTCTATCTCACAATTCTGAGATATAGAATTGTGAGAGTCAGAATTGCGTGAAACAAGTCGGAAGCCCATTACCGCCATTGAATAAATTTTTTTTAAAAGGTAATTAAGTTTTTTTTATCTCTCAATTCTGACTTTTTTATTGCAATTTTCAAATTCACATCTTGCAATTCTGCGAGTTGTAAAGTCAGAATTGTGTGTTAGAAAATCACAGTTCTGAAAAATAAAGTCACAATTTTGAAAAGTAAAGTCAGAATTGCAAAATAATCTTTCACAAATTCAGAAGTCACTACTATTGCAAGATTTAAACTCATAATTCTGAGAAATAAAAGTCACAACTGTGAGATATAAACTTTTTTTCTCAGAATTTTGAGTTTATATCTTACAATTCTAATAAAAGAAGTCAGAACTGTGAGATATAAACTTTTTTTCTCAGAATTTTGAGTTTATATAGTTTAAAGAACTGCTACTAAAAGTTTATCTCTCAATTCAGATTTTTTTTCTCACAATTGCGAATTTACATCTCGCAATTCTATGAATTGTGAAGTCAAAATTGCATGTTAGAAATTTGTAATTCTGAGAAATAAAGTTGCAATTTTGGGAAATAAAGTAAAAAAAAAGTCAGTACTATAGCAAGATTTAAACGTTTAAAAGTTGCAACTGCAATATATAAACTTTTTTAAATTTCAAGCTTATATCTCACAGTTCTGACTTTACAACATGCAATTGCGAGTTTATATCTCACAATTTTGAGAAAAGAAGTCAGAATTGCAAGAAAAAAGTCAGAATTATGAGACAAACTCAACTGCTAGAAAAAAGTTCACAAACAACAAACTACTGATATAAACTTTTTTCATAATTCAAAAGTTTTATCACACAATTTTGACTTTATTTCTCAGAAATGCAAGTTTATATCTTGCAATTCCAACTTTATAACACACAACTGTGACTCTAAGTCCTGCAAATTTAGATTTTTTTTTCTCACAGTTGTGAGTTTATATAGAAGCCCATTTCCGACACTGAATAAAATGTTTTAAAAGGTAATTACCTTTTTTTACCTCTTAATTCTGACTTTTTTTCCGCAGTTTTCAAATTCACATCCTGCAATTCTGCGAGTAGTAAAGTCAGAATTATGAGACAAACTTGCAACTGCAAGAAAAAAAGCAAGTACTATTGCAAGATTTAAACTCATAATTCAAAACTCATAACTCGCAATTGCGAGTTTACATGCGAAACATTTATTTATCTATATATCTTGTGATTTTGACTTTATTTCTTAGAAATGCAAGTTTATATCTTGCAATTCTGACTTTATGCATGACAAAGAATACAATGTGTAACATACATACATATTTTACAAAAAAAATAATAAAAAATGCTAGCATAGCAAAACACATCTGTGTGAACATCAGGACATGTTTTTTTCCATTCCACTGCACTACTTTTACATTCCTTTTCTATGTAAACACGCTAAATGGATGTGTTTAACAAATGTGCTTGAGACTTGCGGCTTTTGCAGTGTCTCATGCATGACCCAGTGTGAATGGCCCCTTAGGCCTAAAAAGTTGTTTTGTTTTGTTTGATGTTTTCGTTTTGTTTTGTTCTGTCTTTCCACTGATTCGAATTTTAATTTCCATTGTTTACTTGGTGAGTTTAATATCATTCTACAAACAAAGTGCACATTTTAACATCAAACACAGTGCTGCTTGCGTCTGCCATTAGACAAATTAAAACCTAAGCTTAACAGACTGTTTTGACAGCAAGATTAAATTGCGTCTGCATTTTGCTATAAAACGTTTAACCCCGTATCCTCGGTCAAACAATGCTAGGTTGAACAAGACAAAATATTTTGTATATTTTGTCTCTGAGTAATTTTTCAGGGTATGCGGTGTACAGAATTTCAATAACTTTTTGTTAATGCACCATCTAAAACATTTGGCAACTAATAACATTACATAAAGAGTATGACATTCGTTTCCCCTCAATGTGGTATTGATTAGAAAACTGCAACAAGGGCCCAGAGGAGAAATTACACAGAGCAGGCCAAGGTTAAGAGGTGTTATGTGAATACTTCCTTATAGTTGCTTTCTCGACTCATAGCTCTTTTCTTCTCTGTCTCCTCTACAGTTCATCTTTCTTCCTGTGGAATTTTAGTTGGCACAGACACATAATAGAGCATTCGGGGGCCATTTAGACTTATTTATTATATGTTTTAATGGCTTTTTGGGGTGTAACCATGGATAAAGTCAAGTGTTATTAAACACTGAAGTCTGAATTAGCATTCTGACCGTTTTCTCTTCTCATTAGGTTTCTTGGCAATGTGATTGAAAATCTTAGCAATGCGCAGTGCAGCTCTTCATTGCTCTGACAGGGAGAGTCTATTTTGCTTCCTCTAGCGCAGCAGGCCAAAACAGAGGCTAACTTCTGACCGTCACAGCATGAATGCAGCACAGCCCGATGTTAAGTCCCTGTAATTAGGGCTTCAAGCTGCTTGCCTTTAATGGCTTTTAAAGGCTGGCTGTTCCCTTCACATTCTATCATAAGCAATTTATTAGACTCTTTAACCTCATCCTCCTCCCTGCCATTGTAAAAATGTATTTTGTGGCGAACCACTTTTAAAAATATAGCAAAACCGTTTTAAAACTGGGATGCCTTAATCACTGGTCTCCTCAGCTTTCATTAAAAGAATCAAGAAGGAACAGCAATTAATCAAAGCAAATGACTGCGGCAAGAACATTTTTACCCAGCTGCTGCTATGTTACTTATTTTAGGGCAGAATGGGGGGTTGAGAGGTAGGACGAATGTGATAAACTTGAAATGTAATTGTTCTGTTTTTTGTTTTTTGTTTTTTGTCAAATTTATTTATGTATTTGAGGTAAAGTCTGTTTTGTTTTATTTATTACATTTTTTTTGGCTGCCTAAATGTATATTATATTATATTATATTATGTAAGGAATAATTGACCTATTGCTAAGCCCCGCCCACAGAATGCAGATGAGCCAGTGGCAGTTGAGTATCAGCTGCACGGAGATGGAACTTGGACATCTGTAGGTTGCAGCACCATAGAGAAACATTGGTAGATCCGAAGCTCTCGTCGTTTTAATGGTGTTTATGCTACAAAAATAATAAAACAATGTGCCTGAGGTATCTGTAACACTGATTCCAGGTATCCTGAGAGGATTGGCAATGGAATTTGGAATTTATCTGATTATTTAACATTTATTGTCTGGTTGTCATACTCTCATTAAGTGGCCTTTTCAACTGCTCAAGCAGGTAATGTCTGTTAATATTGTTAATATCTCTGGCTTAGACTAGCTAACGTTAAAGTTAGTGAGTCCATGCTAAGGTACAAACCTCAGCTAACTATTCTCACATCATGTACAGTGTAGGTCAAAAACACATAAACGAAGGCCTACATTTCAGTTCCTCTCCATATTAAACTGGTTAAATGTAAAATAATTAATCTTACACTGCGGTACATGAACAGTGTTGATCCTGGATGTTGTCATCTGCGATCGTGACGACCACAACATTAGATTTCTTCCATTTGCATTGCGATCTGTAAACCCTCCATTTCAAATTAATCATGTTACACACCGTATTTATTCTAAAATCATTTATATATCTCTCCATGGCATATTAAAGCCCTTCTTAAATACTCCTCGACAAGAGGTGGTCCTTCTGTGTTCAAAATTTATTAAAAACATCTTCGGACAAGGTTTTCACACTGACAGCTGTCATTGTAAAACAGTGGGAAACTCCCTTTGTTTGTCTGAGGCAGCAACAGTAACTAAGGGGGCGGGGCTTAACGATAGGTCAGTTGACGACAGGCCACTGAATTCCTCGTATACCTGCATTATTTTCTAGGAATTCAACGGCCCGAAGTCAATTATTCCGCTTATACTACGGTCACCACACCTCAATACATTAATCAGATGATATATTTCAAGGCATTCGTCCATTTTTTGTCCTTAAAACGCTATTGTGAGTAGGATTAATTTCTTACACAGCTCATCCAACTCCTTCTTTGCTAATTCCAAAACATCATTTTAGACCTAGTAACAACGCTTGAGCCGTTGATAGCAGACTATGTCATTAATAATGTAGTTTAGACGACAGACTGGCAGGCTGACAGACAGAAAGAGAGATATTAAGCTGGTGAATTACCTCTGTGAGTCTGTGCTTCTCTCGAACGTGATCAGCAAAAGCATCTCTACTTATAGCGAAACTTTAAGTTCATTTTCTTCAGGAACAGCATCGTTGTTACCTCGCTTGTGAGAAATGTCACGTCATTTTTAAGTTGTTAATCATCAGAGCAGCGCTAACAACATTAGCGCGTATGTTCACGTGTGTGCTGAATGTTCTGTGTGTGCGTCTGTAAGAGAGAGAGAGTGGGAGAAAAAGAGTGTGTGCTTTTCGTACATAATAAAACTTAATTTTGTGGCAAAAACATGGAAATAATCTGTCATTTTTATGTTGTTGTTTACTGTATTTGTTTGGCCAGTGTCATTGTGGGATTTTTTATTTAGCTGTTTTAGGCAGTAAGGACCTTTGAAATAATTAAAATAGTGTGGCGAAGTGATATAGACAAGTAATGCGGTCAGGAGCTGCCTGGAACTACGGTCGCCGTGTGTTTCCCTCAAAATAATACACACCGTCAAAACGTTCGTCAGCCAATCAGATTCAAGCATTCAACAGGCCCATAGTATTATATTATATTATTTCTTAATATAACTAATTTAGTGGTACTTTTACTGTTGAAACATATAGTTACCAAAATGGCATGCTTACAGTAAAAACAGCAAAATTGTGAAATACACTAGTCAGTTTTTGACCAGTACGTTTTTAATGTTTTTTTAAAGATGTATCTTCTGCTCACCAAGCCTGCATTTATTTGATCCAAAGTACAGCAAAAACAGTACAATTTTGAAATATTTTTACTATTTAAAATGACTGGTCTCTATTTGAATATATTTTAAAATGTAATTTATTCTTGTGATTAAAGCTAAATTTTCAGCATCATTACTCCAGTCTTCAGTGTCACATGATCCTTCAGAAATCATTCTAATATGCAGATTTGACATTCAAGATTAATTTTATTACTACTATAAACATTGAAAACAGTTGTGCTGCCTAAGATTTTGAGGATTGTCTGATGAAAAACTTAAAAGAACTTTATTTATTTGAAGTAGAACTCTTCACTGTCAATTTTTTTTATCAATTTAATGCATCCTTGAATAAAACTATTAATGTCATTCCTAAAACAAACAAACAAAGGTTAAAATAACTTATACCCTAAACCTTTAAAACAGTAGTGTATGTTTCTAATATCCAAAAGAGGCAGTTAGATTTGTAGCAATCTGTAAGATATAGAGGAAAATGTGAAATCATATGATGTTTCCAAGTCTCAATATGGCAACAACTACAGATGCTTTAGGAAATTAAAAACCAGTAGCTGCAGATGTTGATAGATGTTTTAATGATAGAGGCAGTGTTGATGAGTGACCATGTGCACACACACTATTAATATACACACACATATATTGTAATTATACAGTCCTTGAACCTACATAATGCTCATTCTGATTTGGCGCTGTGTGTAATCCTCTGTCCTTTCTTGTGGTTCTTGTCTGGTTACTGTCCACCTGTTAGCAGCACAACAGGTGGGACAAACACATCAAAATGTCTCAGCGACACAAGGAAACTATTGCAGTGCCTCACTGGTAAAAGAAACATTACAAGAGCGGCAAATGGCCGCACATGGTATTACAATCAGTAGACGTTGGCTAGAAAAGAAATCATTAAAGACGCCAAAAGTCCAGAACTTAAGGAATTGTGGAGGGGGGTTGTATATTGTTTCAAAGGATTTAAATTCATGTAGGATTATATCAGCTTCAGCACTGAAAACACTGTGGCAGTTTTCAGTGAAATTGTTGCCCACCCAAACTGTTCACAGGGCTTACATGCCACGATCCCAATTAGAGCCCAGGTCATGAGAGAAGCTTTAAATCACACATGTTCTCATTAGCAACACCACAAACTACTGAACTGTATTTTTAGGTGCTGGTTCTCGACAGATCCCAAGACTAGTCAAATGTTTGGAGCCAGTATGTGCAAGACATCTGAGGTTTCTCATGGATTCTGCAGTAACTACAACCTACTTCTCACATTTTGTCCTTACCCTCTGAAAAACCTCCAGAATTCAACACAGTGATGAAATGTAACCCGTTTAGCGTCTTTGTTCTCACTCTCACTGGGGTTCAGAAAAAACAAACAGGCTTTTGTTGCCTTGTATTCATTATGTTTCTGTATATAAAATGCCTCATTTAGAAAGAAATTAGGAGTCCACTGGTTCATTTCAACATGCTAAGTCTCATTTGAATGTCTGTGTAAATGCTTCTTGATAAAAACTCAAAGTTTCACAGATCAGGCCTACTCTTTAATTATGGCTGTATATGTTACATAAACAATATGGCTGTATATAGGCACGGCTACAAGTGCGGTACTGCGTTTAAACAACAGTTTGACGGCACAAGTGTGTAAATACAAAAGAAACAACAACTGAGTGTCTTTAAAAACTTTAGAGGGTTTGCACTTATGTCATGATTTGGTCAGTTAACCGCATACATGGCCATATTGGTGATACTCTCACGTAACAACAGCATGGATTGCATGGTTAATGTACTACTGAATACATTGTTCTACTAATTTATGCTGTCTAAACCACAGAAAAAAAAAGTGGAACTGCTAAAGCATATAAAGAAGGACTTAAGCCATTTGTTCCGTAGATAGTTTTTTACACTCTTCTCCTTGATTTGTTATAACCTTCGGCAATATAGTATTCCAAATGTTTTTCGCAGCCCAACTGATTAGTACAGCCAAAAATATAACAATAATTGACCATTTTCAGCAGCAATAATCAGCAAAATTTGCGTTTCATTCGGTTAAGTGGCAATGTTTACGTTCAGTGCCGCCAATATGGCCGAAAAACACTCTATTCTGTGTGAACTATTTTTTCCATCCTAGATTCTAATCTCAGTTTGACAGTTTAACAGTGGAGCACAAGTCTCTGTTACTAATTCGAAACGTCACTGTTGAGTTGCTTCTTAGAAAGCTTATTGTATTACTGTATTAAAAGCTCACTGTATTAAGTAGAGTATTATGAGAGAGAGATGAACTGTGCAAGTGTAATTACCTGCATCTGATACAGCATTCATTCTTCATCTCATATTCAGAATAAAACTTCAGTTTGAATGTCCACTGAGGAAAGCGATATCTTTGTTGCACTATCCTTTCATCTGTTAAAGGTGATTTCTGATGACAGCGCTGCTCAGTCCATTTGTTGGCTGCGTCTTACAATGTATTGCTGAAATTAAAAACAACTTCCTTGTTTACAACAGCGTTTCAATCTCTTTCAATATAAAAGTCTCTTGTTGCCATCTAATGGTGGAATAATGTAAGTAAAATAACTTGGTATATCATTCTGTGAAAAAAACTGAAGGTAGCAAATGTTGTACTGTGCATTTCTCTCTGAAAATCTCAGTAAAATGGTTGCTACAAACATTGTTCAGAAGAACAGCGTAGTTGGATTAAAAAGTTCATAAGAGAGGACAAAACATACAATGAGGTACAAAAAATTATAGGCCGCTCAGCTAAAATGATATCAAATGCTTTAAAATGGCAACCAAAACCAGAAAGACGTGGAAGAAAACTAAAAGCTCACATCTAAACATTGAAGCAAATTTTCAAACAGACGTTATCAAATACATTCTCACCTAAATCTTAAAACTACATTCTGTGACACAAAAACAGTATTATTTATACAATTATAATGGATTTGGGCATCCGCCATGACACTCGCTGTAAGAAATACTGCAAGCGGAGTGATAGAAATGGTGAAACAGTTGGTGTTCAGATTCGAGGACCAGAAATAACTGATTCTCGAATATATGCACACACAAAAGTGAAACATTGTCATTGTATTTACATTTATGTATAAAAAATGCATAATTGTAAAATATTGTTTGCTATTTTATACAAAAACCTTTTGTAGTGCACTGTCATTGTATTTAGTACAAAGCTTATGGTAAACACAGCTGCATATAATTTACTGTTGATTTAACAACTTTAACAAGTTTCTGAGCATGCAGTTGGCTGCTGTTTCTCTCTCAGTGAAGAAACTCTAAACAACAAACAGTCGTGGGAGTCATTTGGTAAATATTGTAGAGGCCTGTCCTGCTCAATGACTTGTCCTCATTCACAGAGCGGAGCAAGCCAAGTTTCTATGGAGACTGCATTTTTCTGCTGATGTAAGAAGGAGCTCTTCAAACCCCCCACATTCCCGCATTTACCTCCGGAGTCACTCACATATTCAGACGTGAAGCATTGACCCATGGGGAACACTTGTTCCAAACAGAAGTAGATTGTAACTCTATTTGAATTTTCCAACCAAAATCACGTAAGGCATTCTTTCCACAGGACCCCACTTTGTGTTTTAACTATCACCCACTCTCTCACACTCTGAAGCATTTCATTATTTCCAAATCCATGAGCTCAGACAATTTGTGTGTTCTGCTGTGTCAGTTGTGGCCTTTGATGTGAGCTCCCCAATGCTTGGGTTGTGTTCATTAGCCAACAATGGTGTGATCTTGTGTTCATTTTTTTCTAGGATGAACAAGAATGAGAGTAGCCTGCTTTATAACCTTTAAATCCAAGCTACTGGAACCCAGTGGGAGTCCCAGTTTCTGACCTGAGAATATTTGAACAACAATTAAGTACTTACAGGAGTGTGTGGTGAACAATACCCGGATATTTAGTGTTACTCATTCTTTAAGTGGGGCCCGGAAGTCTGAGACTAAATACTGGGATTCAGAACCTGACTTTAAAACTTGAGGTTAGTTTTAAGATAAAAAAATAAAAAAATAAAATAAAAATAGACCCAAACTCAAAACATAACATGTAAAAGGAAATTTGTTATATTACCTTTAAATAATAAATAAATGTACTTAATAACTATACTATCATATAGTTTTAATAAATAATTATAATACAATATATACATATGCAATACATAATTTAATATAAATGATATAAGCAACTTGAACTTCATAGGTCACTACTCAAAACATCAGAAAAGGGAGATAGTGAAAGAAATAAGAAAGAAGAAAGAAAGAGAAAGAAAGAATTATATTAACACTGTTAACTTTTAAGTGTGGGTCCAGTTTCCTGTTTTTATACTACTGTCAAAGAATAAATAAATAAATAAATAAATAAAATAAAATAAAAAGCATTGTAAAATATTCCTAAAACTGATATATTTATAATAAACATATTTGCTTAATAAATGTACTGTTATTTATTAAAAATGTTTTTTTATATAATATAATATATGTAATAAATAATTTAATATATATAATTATAAGTAGCTTGAACTTCATAGATCACTACTCAAAACATCAGAAAAGGGATAGAAAGAAAGAAAAAGAAAGAGAAAAAAAGAATAGATCACTACTTAAAACATTAAAAAAGGAAAGAAAGAAAGAAAGAAAGAATTATATTAACTGTTACCACATGAATGAATGAATGAATGCATAAATAATATATTTTTTTAAATATTCCTAAAAATGCTACATTTATAATAAACTTATGCTAATTTATTGCTTAATAAATGTACTATAATTTATTATAAGAAAGAAAGAAAGAAGAATTTATTATATTGATGACATTATACCTACTCGATTTTAACTTGAACTCGATACATCACTACTTAAAACATTAAAAAAGGGAAAGAAAGAAAGAAATTTATTATATAAATGATGTTAACTTTTTTAGTGTGAGGACAATTTCCTGCTTCTACATAGCCAAAAAATACAATAAAATGTATAAAATAAAATAAAATACAACAATATCTATACAATTCCTTGAAACCTATTTAATAAAAATAATAATAATGTTCATAATAATTTATTATAATGAATCATTTTAATAAATTATTATTCAAAATATAAAAATATTATGCATAAAATAAATTGTTTGTACTGTTGGAAGTAATTGAAGTAACTGTAATTGAACATTGTTTGAAGGAAGTTTTGATATTTTTACTGTAAAACAAGTTTATGCAGTAATTAAAATATTAAAATATTAAATTCAAATTAAAAACTCATTAAGAAGTAATCTTTTGCTCACATGTTGCTGTCAGTAAAGCAAAAGAGAGTTGAAACAAATACTAAATTTGAATTCTGAAATTCATATTATTCTTTTTTTTTTTTTTAATAGATAACGTTAGAATATACATTAGGACAAGAGTTTTATTCAGAACCTCAAGATTTCACATTTTAGATTTGTTAAGTTAGGGTGACCATATTTTATTTTTCAAAAAAGAGGACTTGCAGAATGTTTCAGTAGAAGCATTTCAGTCAAACGGAATGTATGCAATATTTCAAACTTTAAACCCACGAGAGAAAATCAACCCGCAGCAACAGTTTAAAATCAGCCCAATTCCGTGGAAAAAATGCGGATTTGGCAACCCTACATCCAACACGAGCTGCATCCAAAGCGATTTTTTTTTACTCTGCATATTGATAGCGACTCCGTGATGCACTAAAAGATATTCAATATTAGAATGTTTGCGGGAGCGGGATTAAGAAAACAGTAACGCGCAAGACGTTAATACAAAAACGCACACAATGAAAGGCGACTGCAGGAAGCAAAAGCCGAATTCCGGATATATTGGGCGATTTAGGAATCCCGGCCGGACGCATTTGTTAATTCCAAAAAGAGGACATGTCCGGGGAAAACAGGACGTATGGTCACTCTAGTTAAGTGTAAAACTGAAGGTGATGCTAATGAAAAATAGCTGAAATTAGAGAAGCAGGGAGAAGGTAACTTGAGGCCACCAGCAGAGAGATATTTTTACTCAGACTGGACAAACGTGCTGCTGAAAGCAGTGATGGATGAGATTGGGGCCACTGCGGTGAAACAACACGACAACACAAAAGCTGTCCTGCTGCAGAGAAGACACTAGAGCCACTTGAGTGTTGAAAGCATGACAGCGGGTAGGACATGAGGGGTGACCAAGGGTCTGCTCGCCTCCTGGCAAAGATGCTGATTAACCACAAGAATGATTTTGATGTCAACTTCAAGTTTCAATGGCATTATTCCGAATGGATCAGATGAATGTGTCTCCTAAATGTAAATTCCAACCAAAAATATTAGAGAAGGCTACAGGAATAAGACAGAAGCTTTGGGGGTCTCATTTACCAGGATCACATTGCAGGATCAATCAACAGCAGGGAGAAATACTCAAGACTGTCCTGGTGGTGCAGATCCAGAGCTGACGTTGTGTGTGGGTTGTGTCTATGTTTTTGTGCGGTTGGTCAATACAGAGAAGAATAGACAGCATGATGCATCAGGGCTGTGCTGATGTGATCGATTACCTCTCATTGCCAAAAATCTATTTTCCCTCCCAGTGATGGAGAGGGTGCTGAGTTGGACCTAATGGAGGGTGATGGGTTGGGTCAGTAGCCAATAATCACAGGTGCAAGGCGTTCTTTCACATGGGGCCTTTGGGGACATGGCTTTTGGGTCCTGTTTTGTGGTGAAGTTCAGTTTTTAAATCTAATCAGGTCCCACAAAGCACTTTTCAATGAAGAAAAAGACCTTCCTTTGTTGGTATTCCAAAACGCAAACACCCTTAATCCTTGATTCCTTTCAAAGGTGCATAACATTCTGCTGACACAAGTCAATGTCAAAAAAAGCGCATAGTTGTTGTCCGTGACTGATTGGACCTCACCGCCTCCAACAGCTTTATCTGGTTATTGACAATATTTGAAGATTAAAGGGATGTAGTTTGCCCAATATGGAAATTCTGTCATCATTTACTCACTCTTATGTTGCTTCAGAGCTGGGAGGCTTTATTTCATCTGCTGAGGACAAAATGAAAAAGTCCAAACAGCTCTTTTCCATTCTGTAGGAGTAACAAGAAGTCATCAAGTTTAAAAAAACCACACTATTAAAATAACATAAAGATAGTATCAAATCTGCTGAATCAATACAATAGCTTTGTGGGAGGAACAGTCAGTATTTGCTGAACAACGGTTTGGAACAACATGAAGATGACAGAATTTAGAATTTTTAGATAAGTTTATTCTGCAACACTGCATAAAATATCATTTACATTGATTCTATCTTGATTCTAAGTGTATTTTGTTTTACTTGAACTTTAAGAAAGGACATGACGTGTGGCCAAGTATGGTGACCCATACTCAGGTATTTGAGCTCTGCATTTAACCCATCCAAGTGCACACACAGTAGTGAACATACACCTGGAGCAGAAAGAAAGAAATGTCACTGAATGATAAAAGAATAAATATCTAATGCTTCAATGGCCAAAGGCACTACATACAGTTGAAGCCAAAAGTTTACAGACACCTTGCAGAATCTGCAAAATGTTAATTATTTTACCAAAATAAGAGGGATCACACAAAATGCATGTTATTTTTAATTTAGTACTGACCTGAATAAGATATTTCACAGAAAAGACATTTACATACAGTCCACAAGATAATTTATAAAAATGACCAATAGTTTACACACACACACACACACACACACTTACTTGATTCTTCATACTGTGTTGTTACCTGAATGATACACAGCTATTTTTTTATTGGTTAGTGATAATTGTTTGTGAATTCCTTGTTTGTCCTGAACAGTCAAACTGCCCGATGTTCTACAGAAAAATTCTTCAGGTCCCACAAATACTGTAGTTTTTCAGCATTTTCGTGTATTTGAACCCTTTCCAACAATGATTTTGAGATCCATCTTTTCACACTGTGGACAATTGAGGGACTCATAAACAACTATTACAGAAGGTTCAAACGCTCACTGGTGCTCCAAAAGGAAAAACGGTGCATTAAGATCCGGGGGGATGAAAACTTTTTGAATTTGAATATCAGGGTAAATTTCACTTATTTTCTTCTGGGAAACATGTAAGTATTTTCTGTAGCTTTTGAAGGGCAGTACTAAAGGCAAAATAAGAAAAATGTACACATTTTCATTCTGTTTTAATTTCTTCCTTCTAAAGTATCAGTGAGCATTTGAAAGGTCACTTTTGGAAAGGGTTCAAATACACACAAATGCTGAAAATTTGTGGGACCTAAAGGATTTTTCTGAAGAACAGAAGGCAGTTTAACTGTTCAGAACATTGGTCTCAAATTCAATTCCTGGAGGGCCACAGCTCTGCAAAATTTAGCTCCAACACTAATCAAACACACCTGATCCAGCTGATCAAGCTCTTCAGGGTAACTAGAAACTTTCAAGCGGGTGTGAGTTGAAGCTGGTTGGAGCTAAACTGTGCAGAGCTGCGGCCCTCCAGGAACTGAGTTTGAGGCCACTGGTTTAGGACAAACAATGGACTCATAAACAACTATCACAAAAAAAATAAAATAATAATAATAAAAAATAATAATTCAGGTAACAACACAGTATTAAATATCAAGTGTATGCAAACTTTCGAATAGGGTAATTTTTTCTAATATTTTCTCTTGTGGACTATATGTAATGTCTTTTGTAAATGAAATATCTTATTCAGATGAGTACTAACTAAAAAATAACAAGCATTCTGTATGATCCCTCTTATTTTGGTAAAGTAATTAACATTTCTCAGATTCTGCAAGGTGTATGTAAACTTTTGAAATTAACTGTATGCTTGTAAATATATTTTTATTAATATGAAAGAAGAATGGTAGTATTTAACTGAATAACTGTCAGATTTCACAAATTTGCACTTCTGTAACTTCATTGAATTAGTATGCTACATTGGAAATGTACATTTACAAAAACTTTCTGGAATTAACAAGAAAACATCTGAAGTTAAAATGGTCTCTTAAAGGGATAGTTCACCCAAAATTGAATATTCTGTCATTAATTACTCACCCTCATGTTGTTCCAAACCCATAAGACATTCGTTCATTTTCAGAACACAAATTAAGATATTTTTGATGACATGTTCAAGACCCAGAAAAGTAGTAAGGACATTGCTAAAATAGTCCATATGAAATCAGGTGTTCAACTATAATGTTATGAAGCTACGAGAATACTTTTCACCTGCAAAGAAAAAAAAAAAAAAAACTTTATTCAACAGTTTCTTCTCTTCTGTGCCAGTCTCGACGGAAAAGTCTTACGAGTTTGGAACAAAATGACGGTGAGTAATTAATGACAACATTTTACTTTTTGGGTGAACTATCTCTATAAGATATTTTTTACAAGTTTTTTTTCAACTTTCTGATACAAATAACTGCCCAAATAATATAAAGATGAGAGGCAGCTCAATCTGTTAAACAATAAAACATTTAATGTGTATTAAGTTTATCTTGTTTCAAGAAGTTTTAGCTATTTTAATTGGAAAATAAGACATACTTAATAAAAATATGATTTATTTATTTTTTTTTTTAGTTATCAGTATCATCTTTCGATCTCATTTACTCTTGTGCACATTTAAACTTGACACCTCAAAATACTTCAGCTTTGAGTGTGACATTCCTCATTCAGTGTTCTCTGTCATTGTATGGAAAAGAGCAGCTTGCATATTGTCCTAAATATATCCTGATGGTGTTCCACAGGACATAATTAAATAATTACTGGCTCAACCATTAATTTACGACAATATTTCCAAAATAACCAAATGGATCAAAGGGTAAACAATTTATCACAGTGTTAGTGTTACACGCCACATCAAAATCACAAACACTTTGACATGTTCAAAAACTTTTTTATTATAAACAGAAGACATCAAAAACAAAGCAACGTCTGTCCCTCATTTCCAAAATGATTTACAAGTCATCAACCGTTTGTATAACTCTAATATGTACAAAATAATCTTTCAAACTCCTGAGAACTAAATATAAAAAATGAACATGAGAAGATAAAAAGCACATGTTTTACTAAGCGTGAACATCCTCCGCTCAATGTTCTGGCCTCATATAAAAATATGTTTATTCCATAGACAAATATCTCCCGCCAGAATATGTACAAAAAAATAATATATACGCAACTGGCCACCGTAACACTCGCAAGTGCTACTGTTGTAAATTTCCAGTGAGTTTACACCATTTCCGGTGCTTTTGAACAATAGTCATCGTTAAAGAAAGGCAAATACAGAAAATACAGTAAGAACAGAAACACAAATAACAGAAAAGCGTGTCATTGAACTGATGCTTTTATGTATGGCCAAAGGCACTATGCTTGTACATATTTATTCAAAAAAGAAAAAAAATCAGTAGGCTACTTTATAACCATTTTTGTACAACTACATGAAATTGTGTTACACTGACCATGCATGCAAGAGTCAGAAAAATTATGAAATAAGTAATAATAAATAAAAAATAACTTTTTGTGTATGCGTTTGTGTTTAAAGATGCAATAGGTGATTGTCTTCAGAAACATTTTTTGTTATGCTGGTTGAAAGTGTCTTAACATCTCGATGGCAATAATTAAGTTAAGTGGTCTAAATTTTGTGTGTATTTATATATTTTGTGGAATGCGTAGGACCAAGAAATATTAAAATGTTCGGTCCAAGCGTTTTTATTGACTTTCCTACCTGCCTGTCAACATGTATTTGCATAACTCTTCACCCTGTTCGCGCAGACAGATATGTCATCGGGCGCGCTCATGTAAGCTGTACAGACAGAGCAAGAATGGTATTGTAATACTTTTACTAACTGTACTATAAAGTGTTCTCACTGTTAATGACATAAGATGTTATAACGGCCACTAGAGCGTTTACGGTATTTTGTGGCAGACTGACAACTGCGCATGTGCGTGTGTCTGTACGTTCTGGAGAGGTGACTCGCTCTACCGACATTTGTCTCTATTTTATTTATTTCCTTTCTGTCTGTTTGTGACACATTTTCCTCGCTTGATCCTCATGTATGTGGACGAGTGTCGGCGCGTGAGGCATTGTAATAAACTCGAGGAAAATACGCCATCTTCTCGTCTCCCTTGTGTACTGATGAGTGCCACTAGGGGGCACTAATGTTTTGAGTAATGCAAGGCATTTGTGTTTGCGAATAAAAACAATGCTCGTCGCATGTGAAACAGTGTTCCTGTGTCGGTGATCTGTACTACAGATAAATGAAACACCGTGCATTATTGGCACCACACAGTTTTCCTGTGTGAGCTGTTGAACGTTTCAACTCGGTGTTAAAATGTATTTTAGTAACGCTGTCTCTGGTCTGTGTGGGTAACCTTGGATGCGGTCAGGGGGCGTGGCTTTACACCGTGTCCTAACTACACGCGACGCGACAAGATTCCAGCGACAAACAATTTGGGTGTCCACACTAGATGAGACGTGACAACGCGATGCGACAGAATCAATCAAATATCACAGCCAATCAGACGCGCGTGTAGGCGGGCTCTCCCTGGAATCGCACTGCACTCGCAACGAAATGGATACGTTTAATTCATAAATATTAAAACTTTTAACATTATTAAATGTACATACTGAATGACTTATACCGTCTTTGTTACGGAATACACTCGTTGACTCGCATTGAGTTCACATTTGAACGTACATCTTTGCTTTCATTTATTTTTCAGATCTGAGGTAAACTGTTGTTACGTTCAGTATGGCTATAAAGGTCATACAAAATGATATTAAAACGCACATTAGACACATTTAACTTTGAATAAAGCACATAATCAGTACCTGAGATTATCACTGTCATTTGGTTTGTTGTTCCAGCCGCGACCTCGCGGAAATAAATGTTTCTAAATGAGAAATTTCGCGTGTCGCGGCTAGATAGGACAAAAACGTTGCTGCGTCGCGTCGCGTGTAGTAGGTCAAGGTGTAAAGTTAGCATTTCCCAAAATCTCCTATTGCACCTTTAAGACAATTAAATAACGAAAATACAGGGCTTAAAATGCACTCTAAAAATATGGAGGTCCAAACTCAGTTTTGGAGGTCAAAACTGAAAATTTCCAATGCAATTTGACCCCCAAAATCTTTTACAGTGAGGTAAACTCTTAAGATATGGTCGTTTAACATGAGCTTCCTCCCTAACAATTAGCGATACAAATAACTGCCCCGTTAATCTACAGATGAGAAGCAGCCCGATCTCTCAAAGATTTTTGTCTTGAAAACTCAAAACAGACTGTACCGCAGCTGTAGCAACACTGCCGCTGATTTATGAACAATGAATCCAAGCATTAGCAACTGCCGTATCTTTTTCAACAGGCATGCAACGCGTGACTATCTAGACCTATGGAGAAAAACAACCTTGCGTGCTTGCGAACAGATGCTAGGCACAACTCGGAGACGGAACGGAACGAGGTCTGTTTGCAAGAGGGCAGAAAATATTAATTACAAAGTTCGATCTTTGAGGTGAGGCATGCTAGAGGAAGCCCATGCAGCACATGTCTGCTGCGCGCCAGACAGTTTATTCTGGGAAATCCGAAGCTCTCGACACACAGGGATGTGAGCGCATGAGTAGCAAGGGTGGAGAGATGGAGAAGAAAAAAAAGAAATCAGCATAAAATTAAAAGGAGGGAGCTAAATTGGCAAAGGCCACATGGCTTCGGTAAAACCTCAGGGACTGACGTGGTCCTTTTGATCTGTCGCGGTGAACGTCAACCCCCATCGGCCTATGACAGGTCCTCAGCGCAACCACATAAAACCGTTCTTCTTCTAGGACTACTTCCATTGCTCTCTAACTTACCCATTAATGAAAAAGACACTGCTGTAGGAGGGGTGTGTGATGAAACACATCAAAATATAGACCAGCTGGGTTAAAATCGCATATGTTGAGTCTAGTGAAACAAAATGTATTTGCAAAAAAAAAAGTTTGCTAATCAATATTTTGTCTCTTTTTTTTCAGATTTGTTTTTTAATTTTAATTTAGCTGAGAAGGAAAAATTGCATAATATACTTTATACATTTATTGTTTAATAAAACTAATGCCACTGGCATTCTTGTTTTAATCATAAAACAAAAAATATATTTTATAAAAATAATAATAATAATAATAAAAATAATAATAATACAAAAACTTAAATCAAAAAACATAAATCTTTAAATATTCTTTAAATGTATTTAATATCAGTATTATACATTCTCAAGAAAATGTATCTTAATTTCAATTTAAATATATGTTTAATACATATTTTAAATATATTTTGTTGTAGTAAATTTTATTTTATTGTTCTTTTTATTACAAACAAGTTTTGTTTACAACAACAAAAAAAGTGGTGTATGAAAAATAAACAATTTAAGATGTGCTACTGTGCTAATTTTACTTCCCAACTTTTACTTCCCCAAGAAAATGTATCTTATTATATATATATATATATATATATATATGTTTTCCTGAGGAGCAACAATTGTGTGAGATTGTATTAAGAATATTCAGAGGTTTGTTATTATTATTAAAAACAGGTTTTGTTTTAAATAACAAAATTGTCAGTGGCGTAAGAAAAAAATCAAATTAATTCAAGTTTCAGCTTAATGTATTTAATACATTATAATAATAATAATAATACTACAATACCTTTTTTTCCAAGGAAACCAAACATAAATATTAAAATGTTTATGCAATTTCATCTTATTTTAAAGATATTATTATTATTTAAATGTAAAATATTTTTCTTACTCTACTGCCAATTTTATTGATTTTAACAAAATTTTATTTTTTAAAAACAACAATACAATTTCTATTAATTATTTAATAAAAGTAAATTTTTATTATTATTAATATATTTTATATTAATTATTTATTATTAATTATTATTCTTTATGCAATATTACACAATTTTTGCTTCTCAGGAAAATGTATCACTTAAAATATAAAATTAAGGAACGAAATGTTGAATACTTAAATATTTTTTTTACCAAATCTAATAGCATTTTTTATATCTTATTTTAAAGAAATTATTTTTAATATTATTATTTACATTTAAAATATTTTTCTTACTCCGCTGACAATTTTACTGTTTTTAATAAAAAAACCTATAAAATTACATTTACTGAAAGTACATTTTTAAAATATTCCTTATGCAATCTCACAATTTTTGCATCTCAAGGAAATGTTTCTTATCTTAAATATATTAAAATAAAAAAGCTGCATTTTCTTGAGAATATATCATATTAATATATTAAATAAACTATGTTTTAGCTGAGAAGTAAACTATAAGCATAATACATATTAAATTGTTTATTTTTTTTACCCCACTGTAATTTTTTCTTGTTTTAAATATAAACCTAAACATTTGATTTGTATGCTTAGCATAAGCCTTATTTTTATGTGTAAAATAATAATAATAATGATAATAATAATAATAATAAATACTTACAAAAAATGTCTTCCATGGAAAACCAAAGTATGCAATCTTATACAATTTTCGCTTCTCAAAAAAAAAAAAAAATAAAACACTTAAAGATTGATATTATTAATTATAATATTAATATATATCCTAGTAAATTTAGATCTTTTTCCTAAAAAAACAAGATCAAAATACTGATTAAAAAAGAAACCCTGCAATCAAAACGTAAGACTCAACACTTTCAAACTCAGTTTATGTGACTCTTCATGTGAAAGTAAATTGATGTTTTGCTCCTACACTGGAGAAGTCATATGTATATATTTAATAAAAAAAAAAAAGTGAGAGGAAGGAACCAAGAATACGCTGCACCTGGTTTTAAAGCTAACAGTCATGTGCAATGTGGTAACTGGAATGGTTACGCACACAGTGTAGCTTAATTTTAGCAGACTTGTTTTCTTTGTGTAAATCCACCCTATGATCATAAACCATGTAAACCTCTCCCTTTACATCCTGAAGTCGCAGCAGTCCACCGAACGAAAACCATCCAGAACATATCTGCAGTAAATAACAGCCATTTGCTAACTGTATAACGTAACGATGAAATCGTAAACCAAGCACGAAGAATACATAAAATACATTGATAACGTACACTTTATCTCACTCTGCCGAGTTAAATAACACTTTCTTGCTGATTTTAAATTATAGCTGTCCAGTAAAAGTTCCCCTGCCTTTTCAAACATACCATTCCCTGCGTGAAATCACAGATCCATCCACATGAGACACATAGTCGCTGTCTGTGCCGTTGTCGTAGCACTCGTCCTGCAGGTAAGGGGAGCCGTTGTGTAGCGGCGGCCCACTGGGGTTCACGTTATGATGGTTGTGGTGGTCGGAGTAATACGTGCCCTCTCTCTGAAGGCTGAGATTGTCTTCCCAGGCCTCCATGTCTTTGTGGTCATTGGGATAATCGGGATAGATAATGTCTCCTTCGGGTTTAGGCTTCAAGTCTTGGCTGCCGTTGCCCGAGTCGTCCCCATAAACGTCCTGAAGCTCATGGGGTTGAAGGACGTCCAGTTGAGACTCTTTCTGCATGTCGGATGGGCCAATGTATTGTTTGGTGTAGTAGTCTCCTCTGAATGTTCGGCGTTGACGCATGTAGAAAGCCCCTGCTAGTGCCATCAGCAACACTAGGATCAGGATCCCACCAACAGCGCCACCCACAATAGTGCCCAGGCTGCTGTCCGGCGGAGAGGCCTGAGTCGGGGCAGTGAAGTGGGCACGTTGGTTAATGTGAGCTGTGATGGTTAAGCTGGAGTCTTGAAGAATGGGCTTGGTGGTGGTGGTGGTGGTTGGGGCTGCAGTGGTCGGTGGCGGCTCTGAGAGGGCGAGATATAGGCAAATATAAAAAAAAATAGGCAAACGGATGCATAACTAAAGACAAGCTTGAAGAAAATGCATCCAGTATGGTTATCCAGTATTAACAGTCAAACTATTACAATTAAATAATATGCATATTCATGCATATAGTCGTGTTAATAGTCTCCTATGTGAACATGCTCTGCATTTATTTTCCCCAGGTTTTTTTTTTTTTGAAAATTGTGTTTGAATAATGCGGCAACTATAGTTGCTGGTGGGCAAATATGTTGTATGCACCCCTTTAATGTCAAATTTGAATAGGAGGAGAACATTTGGCATCTAAGTCAAAATAACTGCTTTCAACACCCTGCTGCTGCTGCTGCAAAAAAAAAAAAAAAGCTAAACTGGTTGGCTCTCCTTAGCTCATTTAAGATGGAAGTAGCTAGTTTTAGCTGGTTTCCCAGCTTGGTCTTAGCTGGTCAGCAGGTTGGTTTTAGAGGGGTTTTGGTCTGGCTGGGAGACCAGCTGGAACAAACAGCTAAAGCCAGCCTGACCAGAGCATGTTTCCCAGCCTGGCTAGTCTGGTCATGCTGGTTGTTCCAGCTGGTCTCCCAGCCAGACCAGCAAAGGAAGTGACGAAGTGACCAATACCCCTCTAAAACCAGCCAGCTGACTAGCTAAGACCAGGCAGGAAGCCCAGCTAAAACCAGCCTAAGCTGGTTGGCTGGTCTTAGCTGGTTTAAGATGGAAGTAGCTGGTTTTAGCTTGTTTCCCAGCATGGCTAGTTTTGTCAGGCTGGTTTTAGCTGGTTGTTCCAGCTGGTCTCCCAGCCAGACCAAAACCCCTCTAAAACCAACCTGCTGACCAGCTAAGATCAGGCTGGATGAATAAAGATTGATCTTTGTTGCTGAAAAACCCCCCCGCTAAAACCAGCCTAATCCGGTTGGCTGGTATTAGCTGGTCTGCAGGCTGGTTTTAGCCACTTTCTTAGCTGGTCAGGCTGGGAGACCACCTGAAACAACCAGCTAAAACCAGGCTGGGAGACCAGCTAAAACCAAGTACTTCCATCTTAAACCAGTTAAGACCAGCTAACCATCTAAGCCTCGTTTTAGCTGGTCATCCAGCCTGGTTTAAGCTGGTCAGCAGGCTGGTTTTAGAGGGGTTTTGGTCTGGCTGGGAGACCAGCTGGAACAACCAGCTAAAACCAGCCTGACCAGACTAGCCATGCTGGGAAACAAGCTAAAACCAGCAACTTCTAGCTTAGACCAGCTAACACCAGCCAACCAGCTTAGGCTGGTTTTAGCGGGGGGGGGGTTTTCAGCAGCAAAGATCAATCTTTATTCATAAACGGATTATGTTTAAAATTCAAGGAACATTCAATGCAAACCTAAAAAAACTGCATCTAGCTTATAATCTCTTGAATATGAAAACAGACAACATTTGCCTTAAAGTGGTGGAACATAGAACAAAGTGCAGCCATTAAGTTGCCCCTAACAGGGTATTGTGTATCAAAAAGTTATGAAAATAAATGAATACAAATAAATATGTACATTTTCTGAAGAAAATGTTAATGGTGATTACTGGGACAAAACTCTGCACTAGGCGCTAACAGTAACCCTTAGCATTATGTTAAAAACATGCTAACAATATATTAATTATGTTAGCATTATGCTAACAACATGTTAACACAAGTAAAATGTTAAAACAAAATTAGCACGATTAGCATGTTGCTAGCATGATGGTAACATGTTTTAAACAAGCTGTTAATGTGATTAGCATAATGCTAGCAACATGATGAAGATGTTTTTTATTTTTGTCTATTTAAAGTTTGTTTACAAACTCACCACACAACATTAATGGTCCATAACTGTATATTTTTGTATACATTTGTGACACCTTGCACTTGAAAATAGCACATTCTGTCAGAATGTTAGTCAAATAAACAAAATATGTGAAAATGACTATTTTGCCCTTAGGTCTTAAAGGGTTAAAGAGACCCAAAAGTGAAAAGAGTTATATTAAAAATGTCCTGTCTCTTCCAAGCTTTATAATGACAATGAATGGGTGTTGAGAATTTAAAGTCCAATGAAGTGCATCCATCCATCATTAAAAATGCTCCACACAGCTCCAGGGGTTAATAAAGGCCATAAATAAATCTCTTACCACACACTACAGATGTCTGCGGTTATGGCTCTGATGCGGCCATCAGATCTGATCGTGGCTACTCTAGTCAATGCTTGTGTTTATATCAGCCTCGCCATGTGTTTTGCCCCCCATACTGCACATGTCTGCGGTGCAGGGCTCTGACGCGGCCACCGGAGGAGATCGCGATCACTGTAGTCAAGATTTGAAGCACTGTGGCTTGTTCATTTTAACATATTCTAATGAACCGTGTTATGACATCATAACATCTGGAAAACAAAGCTTGAGCCCTTCATTGTAGTTCTTGAAAATTAAAAAAAAAAAAAATTGAGAATTTGAGATTTGTAACTTTGTAGATCTTTTTTTATGCACAAACATACACACCACGCACTGACTAAACTTCAAAAAGTGAAAAAGCATAATAGGACCCACTTTAAATATAGTTCATTTTCTTACACAAACGCATCAATTTGCTTCAAAAGGCCTTTATTAACTCTCTGGAGCCGAGTGGAGTATTTTTTATGATGGATTGATCCACTTTTTGGGCTTCAAAATCTCAGCAGCCATTCACTGCCATTATAAAGCTTGCAAGAGCCAGGACATTTTTTAATATAACTTCTAAAAAAAGAAAGTCATATACACCTAAGATGATTTGAGGATGAGTAAATCATGGGTAAATTATCTGTTTAAGCAGGGTTATTATAAACTAAATCAAACTTTAAATGAAATTATATATATATATATATATATATATAAAAACACAAAACGTGTAAAAGTGTAAAAACACTTTAAATCCTTGATGAAATAACGGGAAATAAACACAAACAATTAAATATCCAATACTGACTGAATCTCTAATATTAAATGATAATTGTACTCATAAATCTGTCCCAAAATAACCCGAGGAGAAAAAAATAAATAACAGTCAGCAGATGCTGTGAGGTCCAAGGGAAAATAATGTTTAGAGGCAGGTGGTTACTTAAAGGTTATTACTCAAGATAAAAGGACAGAACCTGCAATGACTAAGAGGAAAAACAAAATCCTGCTGATGTAACAGCAGGTTCAGGCACCAAAGGGCACAATTATTTGAATCTGGAGGCCTGTGAAGACACGGTAACAATGAACAGTTTTCAAGACTGGCACTTCAATCTTTTCCGGGGACTTTACAAAGAGAAAGGATGTTAAGAATATTGCACTTTTGGCTGGTATAAGGTAACTATTTATTGTACACATTTTCTGTGTGGGACATCAACTAGGGACAACTTTCATTTGAAGAAAGTCACTCTAAACTTCTCCAAAGAACAGGAGCTCAGTTCCTGATTTTTCCTATATCATTTAGTTTTTTCTACCCTTCCGTCATCCATGTTTGTGCACTACTGAGGTCCAAAAGCTGCCACAATATTTGGATTATGATTTGACCACAGTGCTACATGATAAAGGTTCCTCGTGTTTTGCAGCCCGAAGAAGAGCCAAATATGTGGTAAAAAGCACAGTGGCAAAGAGCTGATTGAATTGAAACTACTGCAAGTTTGGTCCAACTTTATTTACGTCATTGCAGAAACCTCACAGGCCAAGTGTAGACCGTTTGGCACATTCAGCCAGTTTTCAGAAAGAGCTTCTGTTAACGGTATTTTCAACAAGAGATTCAGGAATTCACATATTCAGTAACAGGAAATACAGACTCAATGATTCAACACAAATGTTAAACACAACAAAACATCCTATGAGTTTCGTCAGATTTATCCAGGCTGTTACAAAATTGACCAGAATGCTGCAACAAGTTTGCATCACCCTAGTTTCCTTAACAAAAAGCCAATAGTATTTTTACATTGGCCTTTGGATGATTCCAGAAAATGAGCTCTGTGTTCAGCAAAAGTTTGATTCTTGCATGTTTTGTTCATCAACACAAATGAACACAGCTTTCATGCATTTTGAAGCCTAAATATAGAAGTAAAAGCATGACTTCAACCTTACCACCAGTATGCTTTAGAAAATCTGCAAGTTGGAAAGTTTGAGTTAAAGTAGTTTCCAGAGTGCGAGTATCAACAAAACAAGGCTGTAAAAGTTGACTAATAAATAGATGAGTTCTCCTGTTTGGTATGATAACACTTAATGTCCCAGAAAACCTCAGTAGTTCCATTTAAGTACTTGTTAGCAAGTGCCTTTGAAGGGAACTCCAGTTATTAAGACTTGTATGGCTTAATATAATGTAAAAATAGTCTTTTACTGAAATATGTAGTAGAAAACCCATGAAGGATTTACGTTATTTAAAAAATCCACATCGTTTTATACATATTTTGGACTATTGGGGGCGCCATTATTTTGATGATGTAAAATGTTTGCACTCAGTGAGCTACTGGCACTACCTGTTGCTATTTTTACTGCAACAAAACTCTGAATAAGCAACTCAGAAAATAAAATACTAATACAATGCCACATTGTGCGATTTTTGGTTGTAATTTTTAGTCGAAGGGCAACAAGAGAAGCAATGTAAGTCTTTACTGCTTTCCTAGTGATAAGAAAAGGAGAAAAGAATGGGAAGATGTCTGTGGATGAATAAAACTTCCTAAAGACCTGCGTCTTTGTTCTCTCCACTTCAGCCCTGATGCCTTTGAGGCTTTTAGTAGACCACAGCTACTGAAAGAGCTTAACAAGAAACACTAGATGCCATCCTCACAGGATGAAAACATGTTGACGCTTGTTATGATGCTGCAGCCACTAAAGGATTTTGTCTGTGCGGATTTCACTCAATATCAAGAGGCGTTTAGACTCCTTTTGGGGAAAATCAACGGTACGCCACTTGATTTAAGCCTACGCTTATATCCATTGCCACTTGTGAGCTCTTTCAGTAGCTGTGGTCATCATAGCAGTATTTTATTTTCTAAGTTGTGTTGTGGTAAAAATAGCAACAGGTAGCGCCAGTAGCTCACAGAGTGCAACCATTTTACATCATCAAAATAATGGCGCCATAATATGTATAAAACAATGTGGATTTTTTCATATAATGTTAATCTTTCATGGGTTTTCTACTACACATTTAAGTAAGAGACATAAGTTATATTAAGTTATATTATTATAAGTTATATTAAGCCAAGTCAAAATACCAAAGGTTCCATTTAAAGACAAGTAAAAACTTAAAAATAATCAGGAGTAGGGAACCCAAAATCCAAAAATGCTTGTTTTCGTATTTTAGAATGAAATTAAAAATGTTTTTTTTATCAGGATATTTGTGTGTTAACTCAGCAACAAGTTAACAGCAAACTCAGTATCAGTTGAGTTTCTCCAGTGCACTAAGGAGAACTAGAGTTAGCTGCCTACGTAGTGTTCCAAATGAGTCAGTTTTGAGGTTCCAAGGTAGAAAAAACAGTGTGTTTTTCAGCCTTGTAATTTTTATCCCGCTTCACAGAGTTACCAACGTTTGTCTGACAAATGCCTCACTTAAGTAAATGACTGTGTGGGTAAGTATGAATAGTGTCCGTTTTAAAAGAGTAAAGAGAATGTCAGGACATAATTTATCACCCAAGTGATCCTCCCTCAAATTCAGCCCCCCCATTGAGAAAACATCATCACTGGTATCTGTGGACCTGAAAGGTTACGAGAAACTTCTCACCTTGTACCATGAAGTGTACATCCTTTAGGTTGTGCCCAACATTGTTCTGAACTTCACACCTGTATTGTCCAGAGTCGCTCGGCTCTAAAGGACGAGTAAACACCAGGCTGCCATTAGATATGTCCACACCTGCAGGCATTGGGGCGTCCAGTCTGGGGAGTGACAAAAGACACGATTATCAGTTTAGAGCTTGTTGACAACAAGTTTTGCAACAGGAAACCACCCTGAAGAATTCTCTGAAGCTGTTGAAGTTCACCATTGAACTGACATGTCCAATAAGATTAGAAGTAGCTAACTTTAGTGTAGATGAGTCTACTGACCTGGTCCAGTGGATAAAATCAACAGGTGGGTTGGCAGTGGCTCTACAGTCCAGCTGTACATTTTTTTGTCCCACGTACCACACATCCTGCAGGCCTGTCACCATAACATCCGGAGCAACTGTAACATAATTTAAATCATTGTTACATAATTTATATATAAATGATCACCTTGCTATAAAAATACATTTCTTTTTTTCACAGAGCACAACAGAGGATATTTTGTAGGGCTGGGTATTAACATATATTTCACACAATCAATTTCATTTCGTTTGCATCGACTGAGACAGAAAGAGAAGAAATAGTTGAATAAATTCATTATTTTTGTTTTCTTTGCACACAAAAAGTATCCTCACGGTTGAACCACTGATTTCACATAGAGTACTTTAATGTCTTTACTACCTTTCTGGGCCTTGAAAATTTCAGTTGCGTTGCTGTCCATGCAGAGTCAGAAAGCTCCCGGATTTATTAAAAAATATCGTAATTTTTGTTCTGAAGATGAACGAAGGTTGTAGGGTGAGTTATTAATGACAGAATTCTTATTTTTGGGTGAACTATCCCTTTAACTAATGTTGATAACTGTATAGAGAACCTCTAGTTGATACATTCCTATAATATTAAGGATAAAATATAGCTATTAAATGACAGAGAAAGTCATACAGGTTTGAAACAACAAAGCTGAGTAAATCATAGCAGAATTAATTAGTTTTTGAGTGAACTATCCCTTTAATCCAAATAAATGCTACTTTGGAAATTCACCTAATGTAGTCCTCTGTATATTCTCATATTATACTAATAAGACATTAAAATTGAGCATGAAACCATTCTCACGCTTTGGATGTGAGTCGCAGAAACAGCAAGGGGAGATGTGATTGGCTAACTCAATTACATAGAAACCTCAGGATACTAAGGCTTAGCTATGGCTGAGAAAATAAACTGAAGTGTGATATGGAGAGAAGATTCAGGAGTGAAACAGAGAGCCTTGAGATTCAACCCCAGCAGTCTATATAACAACAACATGATCAAATTCTCACCAACATGGCCAGTGTTTTACTTTCTTATTGAACAATGCACACACAAATCTGTGTGTGAATCTGAGACTTTTGTCTTGTTTAGTAAAAAATCTATGTTAGAATTTTAACTCTAAATGAATTTGCTTGAGCAGCATGAAGTCAAAAGTTTACATACACCTTGCAGAATTTGCAAACTGTTAATTATTTTACCAAAATAAGAGGGATCATACAAAATGCATGTTATTTTTTATATTTAGTACTAACCTGTAACAATAGTTACATTTATATTATATAAATTACACTGTTCAAAAGTTTTCATACGCTTGATTCCTAATACTATGTTGTTACCTGAATGATCCACAGCTGTGTTTTTTGTTTAGTGATAGTTGTTTACGAGTCCCTTGTTTGTCCTGTACAGTTAAACTGCCTGCTGTTCTTTAGAAAAAACCTTCAGGTCCCACATTTTTGTGTACCCTTTCCAACAATGACTGTATAATTTTGAGATCCATCTTTTCACACCGAGGACAATTGAGGGACTCATATGCAACTATTACAGAAGGTTCAAAGGTTCAAACGCTCACTGATGCTCCAGAAGGAAAAATTATGCATTTAGAGCCAGGGGTGTAAACTTATGAACAGAATGAGGATTAGGGGTGTGCGATATATATCGTCTGCGATAATATCGTAATTGTTGTTTTAACGATGTGTGATTTGACATTATCGAGTACTGCAAAAAATAAACAAACCACACATACATAGTGCACGCATAAAGCTACATTAGGTGATGAAGGCTAGTAATGCCTTCTTTCACTGCATGATTCAGTCTATTAAAATGCTTTTAGAATGATATGGGGGCGGAAAATATATTTATAGATTTCATATAGTTAATATCACATGAGGAGTACCGTTTTTTCCTTTAAAAATCAGCATGACTACACATGTGATGTTGATTTTTTACATCAGTTCAATAAACAAGAAGTTAATATTAAAAGACTTACGTTTTAGACAGGATATTTCCCGTTTTTGCTCATTTTCGCTAACAAAAATCATTCCAAACACACCCACAGCACTGTTTTGCGTCTTTGAGCAACATAACTGTGTTTCGTTCTTGAATGAATCGTTTAAATGATTCGGTTCAATTGCAATGACTCACTTATTAACAACGACTTACTGACACCTGCTGGCGGTTTTAAATTCACATTTTCGGTATCTGAAATAGTTTCAAATATAGCTGCACTGATGTGTAAATACATCTAAATACCACTTCATATGCAACTTCGGCAAAGAATAATTTTGTTGATAATGATTTAAATTGTTTGGTAACAGCTTAAATGTATTATTAGGCTATTACAATTGGTTAAATGTTAGAATTTGGCTCAAATGATGATGCACACTTTTAGAAAACATGGCTTTATAAAGGTAAAAATGCCTGTAAAAGGTAAAAATGTTATTTAAACTTATTGAAAAAGAATAATTTCTATCACTGCTGTGAACTGACCACATGGAATATGAAGAAAATCAAAAACGTTAGGGGTCAGCACTGTAGTAATTAAGCACAATAACACACACAGCAAAATAACGTCTAATTATCGTTATCGGTAAAATCCCAGAAAATAGCGAGATATTATTTTTTGTCAATATCGCACAACCCTAATGAGGATATGTACATTTTTCAAATTTTGCTTAAATATCATATTTTTTTCATTTAGTACTCTCTCAGAAGCTACTAACATGTCCCCCAGCAGACAAAATAAGTTCAATTTACCCTGATTGTCAAACTCCTACCGTTCTAGTGATCTATAAACTGGAAATAACATTTTTCACAGAGTTTGCATGGCCAGCTTTGTCTATGATAAAACCATTAGTATTAATACATGTATGAGGTTGTAAAGCTCAAAAGCAGTTTTCTCACTTTTAAACACTTTGGAAGGCAATGTGTGATTTATTGAGCACTAAAGCCTCCTTCTGTCAGTATGAACTCCTCCACTTGTATTTCCGCTCCTGTTGCTGCCCTTGCTGCGCTTAGATCAATATTTCATAAAGCGCCTCCATTAAGCAGTGCACCGTTCAAACAGACAGCAGCCAAACAGTTCAAGATGTCAAAGAGAAGCACACTGAGAATTAAGACATTCAAATTACTCCTAAATTGACATCTCGTGAGTTTGAAAGTGGCAAAAGTGAGTGATCAGTGATCCTTGTATAATACAAACCCATTGAGATCTTGAAATACAAAACAGGAGTGAAGTTCTTCTACAGGGAGAGTGCTGATAAAAGCAATTCACACTCACAAAACACATTGAGCCGGTAGGGAATGCGGAAATCCTTGGATAGGGCTGGGTGACGAACAACGCAGCTGAGGGACCGGCCAAATGCATCCCGGGTGGGGGCCCAGAGGTACTGTACTAAAGTGGTGGTAGTGCCTTCAGGCTCCAGCTGAGTGTCGAATGCTGTCCGGCCCAGCAGGTCTGATTCCCAAAAGACCTCTGCTGGTGGACGACCCCTTTCAGCTGTACATGTCGCCACCAGGGTTTCGCCATACCCAACCATCAGAGATTGGGGGCCAGGAGACACATAGACCTTTGGCTCCACTGAAGGGAGAAAATGAAAAAGAGATGAAGCAAAAAAATGCATGTTCATGAACAATAAGCTCAGACAAAATGAACTATTGATATGGAATCTGCAGGACGATATACTACAACAAGATGAATGAATAAGGTAAGCAAGCAAGGAAAAAAGTAACCATGTAAAGAATGGAAACAGGCCTTAGTACACACAGAATTGATTTATTACCCCAACCCTACAAATTCACATTAAAAATGGATGATCTGAAATTACTGAGTGCTGAGGTAGGAGTACAACAGCATTCCTGAGTGCGTCTGAGTGGCTTCTGCCTCTACAGAAAGTGGCATATTAGTGTCTTAATATTATTGAGGGAGTCTGCATGGATTTAAAGAGAACAAAAGGGAAGACACATTGTGTATTACAGCCGAATCAATCATTGTGAAATGTTCAGCTGCCCTAAGCAACAAAACCCCACACTGCTTGAATTAAAACAAACCGATTCAATTTCAGCTGTTGTTTTTATTTCTGAAATAACATTAGCTAAGAGACCACTCACCTCAAAGGTTACATTCACACTACAAGCCAGTGTCCAATTTCAATTTTCTGTTCAAATTCAGTTTTGTGAGTATATTCACATGAATGTGGTCCATTTATCCATATACTACACTACACTACACAGGGATGCATATAAAAGCCTACAAAAGGCACATTCATTATAAGAAACTTAACAAACACACACAAAATGATATATTTTATTATTGCATGAAGTTAGAATAACTTATTTAAATGCATCAGCATTAACATTAACATGACAACATCATAATTATGACCTGGTCTTTAAAAATACGACACATATACATGTATGATTTACTTTTAAATACATTTATACATTTCTGATATATTTCATATAGTAAGCGAGTAAAATATCACAATTTATCACAGATTTGATTAACTATATGTTACACTTATAAAGCTACAAATGTATTTAAATCACAACCCATTATTGACATAATGTATTAGTAAGTCCTTGCAGATACGTTCATGTTTGCTATTGTTTAAATATTCAGAGTCTGTAAAAATGAAATGTTTTTGAAAGAAGTCTCACCAAGGCTGCATTTTTTGTTTAAAAGTACAATAAAACAGTACTATGGTGAAATACTATAACGATTGAAAGTAACCATTTTCTATTGTAATATATTTGAAAATATAATTTATTTCTGTGATGGCAAAGCTAAATATTTAGCAGCCATTACTCCAGTCTTTAGTATGGAAGCCCGTTTCCACCAGTGAATAATGAATGAGAAAGGTAATTGTGACTTTTATTGAACAATTATGGCTTTTTTTCCCTCAGAATTGCGTGATATAAACTCACGATTGCGAGTTATAAAGTCAGAATTGCATGATTTAAACTTGTAATTTTATATCATGCAAAAAGTAATAAAGTCTGATTTTGCGGCACATAAACTCACAACTGCAACAACAACAACAACAACAACACACACACACACACACACACACACACACACACACACACAAAAACAGAATTGTGAGATTTAAACTCGCAATTGCAAGAAAAAAGTTCTGGGGAAAAAAATGTGTGATTAAGCTCGTAATTCTAAGAAAAAAATCTATTCTTTACCCCCCTCAGAATTTGCTAACTTTGCATAACTGTCTTTTTTCCTCACACATGCAAGTTTATATATCTTGATATTATTCGGACAAAATTTCTTTCAATTTTGACTTTATTTTTTTACAAACTCATAAAAATAATTACGTGATATAAACTTGTAATTGCAAGAAATAAATTCAGAATTTGCAAGATTTAAATTCACAATTCACAACAAAAAAGGAAAAAAGTGATTTAAACTTGCAATTGCCAGAAAAAAATCGGAATTGTAAGTTCGTAATTCTGAGAAGTTCTGAGAAAAAAATGTGTGACATAAACTTGCGATTCTGAGAAAATATAAATCTTTTTTTTCCCCTCTGAATTTGACATAATTTGACTCGGAATTGCAAGCTTATATCTCACAATTCTGAGAAAAAAAAGTCAGAATTACGAACTTTGCATATTTATGACTTTTTTCCCCTCGCAATTGCAAGTTTATATCTCACACATCTGACAAAATTGTGACTTTTTTATTTTTACCAACTCGCAATTCTGATAGAGAAAAAAAAAAAAGGTTTACAATTTTTTTCTTAAAATTGCTTGGCATAAACTCGTAATTACAAGGAATACAGTCAAAATTGGCACAATATAAACTAGCAATAACAAGAAAAAAGTCAGAATTGTGAAATACAAACTCAATTCTAACCACTTCTGAGAAACAATAGTGATATAAATTTGCAATTCTGAGAAAATATCAATCTTTTTCCCCCCTCAGAATTTGACTTTTTTCTTTGTAATCGCAAGTTTATATCTCACAATTCTGATAATATTTTCAATTCAGTGAAAAAAGTTTGCGATTCTTACTCGCAATTGCGAAAAAACTCAGAATTGTGAGATTTGAACTTGCAATTATGAGAAAATATCAGTCTTTTTTCCCCTCAGAATTTGACATTATGACTCACAAATTGCAAGTTCATCTCACAATTCTGAGAAAAAAGTCTTAATTGTGAACTGCGCAATTCTGACATTTTTTTCTTGCAACTGCGAGTTTATATCTCACAATTCTAACAAAAAAAAAAAAAAATTGTTATATATATATATATTTACAAACTAGCAATTCTAAGAAAAAAGTTAAGGAATTGCGTGATATGAACTCGTAACCACAAGGAATAAAGTCAGAATTTGCAGAACATAATCTCGCAATCACAAGAAAAAAAGTTTGCAAATTTGCAATTCTGACTTTTTTTCCTCAGAACTGTGAGATAAAAACTTGCAATTGCGAGTTATATTGTCCAACTCTGAGTGGGAAAAAAAAAAACGTATATTTTCTGAGAATTGCGAGTTTATATTTCACAATTCTGACATCATAACTCGCAATTGCATGTTAAATGTTACATGCAATTGTATCGCAATTGTTACACTCGCAATTGTATCGCTGACAACATCCTGGTCAAACCCCTACACGTCTCTGACCATTTCCTTATTACATTTAATATTCATCTTTCAACCTATGCATCACCAACCCCTCTACCGGTTACTTTTAGACGAAACCTACGCTCCCTCTCACCCTCACACTTTTCCTCTGTACTTTCCTCCTCTCTTCCCTCACCTATCCATTTCTCATCTCTGGATGTGGATGCAGCCACTGACACCTTATGCAACACCTTAAAGTCTTGTCTCGACGATATCTGTCCTCTTTCCACCAGGCCAGCACGGGCTACCCCCTCTAACCCCTGGCTGACTGATGTTCTTCGTGAACATCGGTCCAAACTCAGGCAAGCAGAAAGAAAATGGCGCAAATCTAAACACCCGTCTGACCTGAGTATGTACCAATCGTTGCTTTCTGCTTTTTCTACTCAACTCCACACTGCCAAATCCTCATATTATCATAACAAGATCAATAGTGCTTCTGACATGCGCAATCTCTTCAAAACATTTAACTCTCTCCTCTGTCCCCCTCCACCACCACCCACCACTACACTAACAGCTAATGATTTCGCACAATTCTTCACAGACAAAACTCGAACAATCAGCAAACAATTCTTAGCCCCTCATACACATGACTTACAACCCACCACACCCACTTTGAACACTCTCACTTTCTCCTTCTGTCCCCTCACTGAGACAGAAGTATCAAAACTTCTCCTCTCCAGCCACCCTACAACATGCCCACTTGATCCCATCCCCTCACAAATTCTTCAAGCAATCTCTCCTACTGTCTTACCAGCACTCACACACATCATAAATACATCGCTCCTCACAGGCACTTTTCCAACTTCTTTTAAGCAGGCTCGGGTAACCCCACTGCTTAAGAAACCAACACTGAACACCTCACTTCTTGACAGCTACAGACCGGTCTCTCTGCTTCCATTCATAGCAAAAACCCTTGAACGAGTTGTTTTCAACCAGGTATCATTGTTCTTTTCACAGAACAACTTACTGGATCCTAACCAGTCAGGTTTCAAGAGGGGCCATTCAACTGAGACTGCGCTACTGTCAGTTACTGAAGCCTTGCGGACAGCAAAAGCTGATTCTAAATCATCAGTTCTAATTCTGCTTGATTTATCCGCTGCTTTTGACACCGTCAACCATCAGATCCTCCTGTCCACCCTCTCATCGCTGGGCATCACAGGAACTCCGCTTCGCTGGTTTGAATCCTATCTCACCGGTAGGTCATTCACGGTAACCTGGGGAGGAGAGGTATCCAAAACACATCAACTGATCACTGGGGTTCCTCAGGGATCAGTTCTTGGTCCTCTCCTCTTCTCCATATACACAACATCACTGGGTCCCATCATAGAGTCACATGGCTTCTCCTACCATTGCTATGCTGACGACACACAACTCCATCTTTCATTTCAACCAGATGATCCAACAGTACCTGCACGGATCTCAGGCTGCTTGGCGGACATCTCAACGTGGATGAAAGAACATCACCTCCAGCTTAACTTGGCAAAAACTGAGCTTCTTGTTTTTCCTTGCACTCCAAACTTACAGCATGGGTTCACCATCCAGCTGGGCTCTTCCACAATCACTTCTTCAAACTCAATCAGGAATCTGGGTGTCATCTTTGATGACCAGCTGTCATTCAAAGATCATATTGCAAAGACTACTCGATCTTGCAGGTTTGCTTTGCACAACATCAGAAAGATCAGGCCCTTTCTAACAGTGCAGGCTACACAACTTCTTGTCCAGGCCCTTGTCATCTCCAGACTGGACTACTGCAATGCTCTTTTGACTGGTCTTCCATCATGCACAATCAAACCTCTACAAATGATTCAGAATGCAGCAGCACGGCTGGTCTTCAACGAGCCCAAAAGAGCCCATGTTACACCTCTCTTTATCTCCTTGCACTGGCTCCCAATTGCGGCTCGTATCAAGTTCAAGACTCTGATGCTTGCATATAGGACAACCACAGCTACTGCACCTGCTTATCTGCATTCGCTATTGCAAATCTACACCCCCTCCAGAACTCTGAGATCTGCTAGTGAGCGACGCCTTGTGGTACCATCACAGAGAGGTGCTAAATCACTATCCAGAACATTCTCTTTTACTGTTCCTGGCTGGTGGAACGATCTTCCTACCCCTATCCGGAATGCTGATTCCCTGACAAGCTTCAAGCGACAGCTTAAAACTCATCTCTTTCAACTCTATTTGCTGTTACCATAAAAAAAAAAAAAAAAAAAATTAATCTCTTTATTCCTTCCCTTTCTAGCTTGTACTTGTCTGAAGCACCACTTGAAATCTGGTATTATAGCACTGCCTGTGTCTGTTTGTCTCCTTAAGAAGAATCGCTCTATGTTCTCCCAACTGTATGTCGCTTTGGACAAAAGCGTCTGCCAAATGCCTAAATGTAAATGTAAATGTAAATGATTTTTATTCAGCGGCGGAAACAGGCTTCCATACTTCAGTGTCACACGATCCTTCAGAAATCATTCTAACAAGAAACATTACTTATCATCAGTGCTGAAAACAATTGCGCTGCATAATATTTTTGTGTAAATCGCCATGTATTAGAATTCTTTGATGAATAGAAAGTTAAAAATAAGCTCTTTTATTTGAAATCAAAATGTTTTGTAACATTACAAATGTCTTTAATGTCAATTTTGATCAATTTAATGAATCCTTGCTCAATAAAATGATTACTTTCTTTCAGATCTAGTAGTGTATTGCATGAAACTGATAAAGGTCAAAGCTGAGATTTGGGCCTCAGTGAACTGAGAATGCAGCCGTAATATCCTGTATTAATATAATCATATCAATACTATTTTATTTTGTCCTTTTCCCTCTTTCCTTTCTCCATCACTCTCTCTAGAGAATTGCAACAGCTGCGCTCTTAAGAAACAGTTTTGCCATGTGGGCCAGAAACGTCAACTTAATCCTACACGCAAGGCCGTCTGCTCCACACACCTGTTCTACTCTGTTTACAGACTGGTCCTGTATACGAGAAACCTAAATAACCCCAGGGACCCCTAATGCCAAAAATAGCCCTGCGGCACCTGAATGGTGGGGACCCACAGTGTATCACAGAGCGCTGACATCCGAATGCCAAAATCAGACCCACCCTGCATTCATCTAACCTGAACTCCATGCCATCTGCATCACACTGGAGCTCTGCTGACTCAGAGTTTGCAGGGGCATCTTGGCAACTCATTCTCACCCAACCCTCCAGATAGAAGACAGGGAATGGAGAGCTAGCTGATTTGACATTCAGGCTGTGGGTGGGCGAAGGCCCTAGAGAGGGTCAGAGTATTGATTTATCATCAAACAGGGCAAGACTTAGGGCCGGGTCACTGTCGCCCACACAAATCCAGCTCTGGGTTGCAGACCAAGGCAGTCGCCAAAACCGCAGTTCCCCAAACAATTTCAGTCATTATAATGGGCGCCAAGTGAAAGCAAAGTAATTATGTTAAAAAAGGGAAGAGAATGAATTGTGGGTACAAATTATACCGCTTAGCTTGCGTGCCGCATCTGATGTGTTTTATTGTAAAAATTCACACGGCCATTGAGAATTCCTCCGATGATTCATCACTGTTAAATTCGCAAGAATAGGGATGGTGGCTTCAAGCTGGTGTGCAAAAAACACACAAACTCGAAGCAGCTGATGGACCAGTGGCTTTTATAGTTTTAGAGGTTTAGAGAGTAAATTTCTCCCTTTTCTGTGAAAATGCCAAGGACTAATAGGGCTTTGCTTTAACATCTGAATCAGTAATGGAATTTCAGACTGGATCGATAAAATTCTGACGTCTTACCACTTATAATAAAGAAAAGATTAGCTTCAGCTTTTTATGTTTTTGCCAGGAACACAGGAAATAAACAAGAAGGGAAAAAATGGCGTCCCACAGAACAAAATAGAAGGAATGTGCTATCATGCCAGTGTGTGACAGATATTTTTGTCATCTCTGTAGAGTCTGACAACACTTCATTTCACTTGAGCAGAAAAGGGGCTCTGTGAAGGGTGTTTCCAGTCCTTTCTATAATTACAATCTACAAAAATAAGCCATTCCAACAGAAGTTTCAAAATCACTTCGCTATAATTCCAGTCTTGTTTTGGAATGTTAGTTAATCACTTTTAAGTGCCTTGCATAAATAAATGCATAAATAAAAGCATAAATAAACAAATAATTGTGTATCCATGTTTTGTTATGGTTTACACCTTTTTGGGCTTAAAACCAATAAACAAACCTGAGGAAGAAAAATACATATTCTGACTTTCTTTTTCTCAGAATTTCATGATATAAAGAATTTGTGGGATATTGAGAAATTTAAACTGCAAAAAAGAGGAAGAATTGCGAGATACAAATCCACAATTCAGACTTTTTTTCTCAGAATATGAGATATAAAACTTGCAACTGTGAGTTATAATTTCCAATTCTGAGGAGGAAAAAAGACTGATATTTTCTCAGAATTATGAGTTTATATCTCAAAATTCTGAGAAAAAAGTCAGTATTGTGAGAAAAAGTGTCTGGTGGAAACGTACTTCCGTACTTCAGTGTCACATGATCCTTCAGAAAATCATTCCAACAAGAAACATGACTTATTATCAATGCTGAAAACAACTGTGCTGGCCAGTTTTTATTTTTTTATTTATTCAAAAGAACCTTTTTTATTTGAAATAGAATTTTGTAACATTACAAATGTCTTTAATGTAATTTGCTGAAAGATAAAATAATAAATGGATGAATGAATGAATATATAAATAAATAAAAATTTTATCTATGATTTGTTATGATCAACAATTTTTGTGTTGAAAAAAAATAATCTGGGAAAAATAAATACATGTATAAATAATAATAATAATAATAATAATAATATTAAAATGTTTTCTGTATTTGTAAATAATAATGCATATAATGTTTTCTGTATTTGTAAATAATAATGCATATAATGTTTTCTAAATTAATAATAATAATAATAATAATAATAATATATATATATATATATATATATATATATATAATTATTATTATTATTACTATTATTAGTAATAATATTTACTAATAATTTACTATTATTATTATTACTATTGTTAGATCTATATATTGCAAGTACAGTTTCATTCAACATTTCTTAAAACATTTCATATGACATCAGTTTCAAATTCGATTATTTCCTTGATTTTACTGCAAATAAATACTTTTCTAAACTGATGTGATGTGAAAAGAGAGAAGAACGAGTTTGGCAACAGGCGGATTCGATCATGTCAAAAAGTCACCGCAACGCGCTTTACCATTCATGGATAGAGTTTGTGTAAATAGCTTTTCCCAACAACTTGTAAAAATATATGGCCCAACAACTATAGATTTCAGGAGGACTCTAATGTTTTACAAAATGATTCGCCTCAAAGAATTCACAACTCTACGATTATATAGTGTTCACAAATATATACTCACCCATAATGTCCACAGTTGTGGATGCTTGCATGTTTCCAAGTTGGAAGGTGACCACTTTACAAGTGTAGATCCCAATGTCTGCAAATCCCACGCCTTGCAGGACAATGGACACATCGCGCACTGAGGGCTTGATGAAGTGCACACGTTTGTTGTAATCGTCAGCTATGGAGGTCCCGTACTCAGGGTTGAAGACGGCTAAAGTGATGGTGCCAGAGGGCAATCGGCGTTCCCAGGAAGTCTGGGTCAGACTGAGGTTTGTGCTGACCTCCACCCTGCAGGTCAAAGTAACGTTTTTCCCCAGCACTGCAGTCACCTGCTCAGGAACCACAACCTTGTTGGCCCACACACCTGGAGAGATACAGATCGTCAGGAATAATGATACAGGAAACATTAAGAGTAGCCAAGTTTGACCCCCGAAATGGGGGTTTTGGAGCAATGCAACAGAAGAACCATTTCTGGTTCCCCAAAAAACCTTTCAGAGAACCATTCTTCTTAGTAAGAATATCCTTTTGAAAACCTAAAGAACCTTTTTCTTCTATAAAGAATCTTTTTATGGAATGGAAAGTTCTTCATGGAATCACAAATGCCAATAAAGAACCTTTATTTTTAAGAATGTAGCGTGATTTAGTTACTTTCTTTACTGAAGAACGTTTTGACATGATAAAGAATGTTTTGCATAATGAAAAGGTTCCATGAATGTTAAGTTTCTTCATTTAACCATCAATGCCAATCAGTGTTTTCACACCTGGAGCCAGCATGGTGGTTCCTAGAGAACCAACTTTCCCCTTTAGCCATTTTCCTGATTGCATTTGCACCAGCAGCAGGAACTCTTAAGCGGCCGACAGAGGTGTCTTTATTTGTGTCCTGTACATACGTCAAAAAATGGTGACTGGAGGGCACCATAATCAGAGCTGTTTTTGTTGTGTGTTTCATGATAACGGGCATTGAATGTAAACGCACAATTTTTGAAAAGAACTAAACTATTAAAAAATTCTTCAGGTGCAAAAGCCCCATACAAAAAAGCTTTTTTGGTTTGTTTATGATATACAGTTGAAGTCAAAAGTTTGCATACACCTTGCAGAATCTACAAAATGTTCATTATTTTATTGAAATAAGAGGGATCATACAAAATGCAAGTTATTTTTTATGTAGTACTGACCTGAATATGATTTTTCACATAAAGAACTTTTACATATAGTCCACACACACACACACACACACACACACACACACACACACACAAAGAGGTTCAAATGCTCACTGATGCTTCAAAAGAAAAATGATACAAAAACTTTTTGAAGATCAGGGTAAATTTTACATATTTTGTCTTCTGGGAAACATTAAAGTACCTTCTGTAGCTTCTGAAGGGCAGTACTAAATGAAAAAAAAAAAAAGATATTTAGGCAAAATAAGAAAAATATGCACAACTTCATTCTGTTCAAAAGTTTACACCCCCGGCTCTTATGCTGCGTTCCAGGCAGGTTTTTGAGCGCGTAAGTCATGTCTTAAAACCACGACTCACAACTTTGTAGCGTTCCAGGCAAGTCACGCCAAACTGCCTGCTGCTAGATGTAAACAAACCAGCATGGTGGACCGTACGGGTCTTATGCTCATTTACAATAATTTCTATCATCAAAGGTGCTTACTCCTTGCTTATTTGAGGGAAACGGATGAGGAAAAATGGTGCATAAGGCAAGAGAAGCTATTATACCTTTTACATTGTGACATATGCAACAATTACAGAAGGTTCAAATGCTCACTGATGCTTCAAAAAGAAAAACACTGCATTAAGAAACTCATTAAGAAAACTTTTTGAATTTGAAGATCAGAAGTCTAAGTATCTTCTGTAGCTTCTGAAGGGCAGTACTAAATAAAAAAAATATATAATATTTAGACAAAATAGAAAAAAAATTTACACATCTTCATTCTGTTCAAAAGTTTACACCCCCGGCTCTTAATGCATTGCTTTATTTTCTGAAGCATCAGTGAGCATTTGAACCTTCTGTAATAGTTGCATGTGAGTCCCTCGGTTGTCCTCAGTGTGAAAAGATGGATCTCAAAATCATACAGTCATTGTTGGAAAGGGTTCAAATACACAAAAATGCTGAAAAACCAAAGAATTTAAGGATTTTTCTGAAGAACAGTATGCAAACAAGTTAAGAACGAACAAGGGACTCATGAACAACTAATCACAAAAAAAAGCTGTGGATCATTCAGTTAACAACACAGTTACAGTTATAAAGTTTTATAAATTCAACTATTATTTTCTCTTGTGGGCTATATCCAGGTCAGTAATAAATAAAACAAAACATGCCTTTGTATGATCCCTCTTATTTTGTTAAAATAATTAACGTTTTGCAGATTCTGCAAGGTGTATGTAAACTTTTGACCTAAACTATAGCTAAGGGAAATGCTACTTATCTATGAACTGTTGACAAAATCTGTGAATGTCGATTCTTCGAATGTTGCGAAAAATCAATTTACAAAATTCTTGAATGACACACAAAAATCAAGACTGATTGTTGTTTAAATACTGCAAAACATTTTAGAAAAAAAGACTGATTTGTTGTTTAAATACTGCAAAACATTTTAGAAAAAACATCTCACAGAAGACCTTTGCACATTATACTGTGAATCAGTTTAAAACGTTATATGCTCTAAACTAGTTCCATCTGTCAAATCTTGCTGACATCACTTCCATCAGGAGAACCCTTGAAAGGTCATAACTGAAGTACAGTAGTGGGAGATCGCGCACGGCAGATAATGAGGGCTCGTGTTTTCCCCAGCCTTAATTATGCCCCATGCGGGAGGCCTTCTTTCCCAACTGCAGCAGGCTGAGAGTGCTGTGCCACACAGCCCGTGCTTCACATCCATAATGAGCACCATACAGACCCCCGCGTCACGCTGCGGGACGCTCCGACTGTCCTCTCCGTTAACCGTCTGAGCACCTTGCCTAATAAAAGCCGCTGGAACAAGATGAAAAACACCAACAGCCAATTTAAGAGTTTTTTACTGTTTAATAGGTCTCTTTAATCTGCGCCTGTGCCCTTTGTATGTTTATTTGAACATACTGGAGGTATTTGCTGATTCATGTAAACATGATATTCTGGCGAGCTGGCAGTTAAAACAATGGAAGAGATTGATTAAAAAAAGGTGTTGGGAAGAGAAAGAGATCAGACAGGGTCCATAAGGGGACACATCAAAGACACGATGTTAAACTCAAGAATTTTGTTATATAAAAAAAAAAAAATCAAAATTTTCAGCTTCTTCTAGGAAAACAGAGTAAAAATATTCTTGATTTAAACTGTGATACACATTCAATTTATTCCTGTAATGCAAAGCCAAATTTTCAGCATCATCACTCCAGTCTTCAGTGTCACATGATCCGTCAGAAATCATTCTAATATGCTGATTTGCTGCTCAAAACACATTTTTTTAGAATAATGTAAGTGTGTTCACTGTCACTTTTGATTAATTTAATGCATCTGCCAAATACAGTTTAAATAATAATAATAATAATAATAATAATAATAATAATAATAATTTACCCATACTTTTTAATGGTACTGGTACTGAAATGTAATGCATAAATGCATAGATGTCAAAAGCAGTTTGTCATGCTGTTGATTACTAAGAATAATTCTGATTCATGAGTTTAAAAAAAACAAACAAACAAAAATTTACACATTTTTTAATGGTACTGTAAACATAAATGTATAATTTTTTTTTGTTGTGAAAAAAAACAACAAAAGCCTGTATTAAATATGATACAAAAATGATAAAAAAAAAAAAAAAAAAACAATGAAAAAATAAATGAAGAAAGCACGTTTGTCATGCTGTTGATTACTACTAAGAATAATTCAGATTCATGTGTCTTCAAAGAAACAAAGAAACAAACAACAACAACAACAAAAAAATGACCCATAATTTTTAATGGCAGTGCAACCATAAGTGAAATGAGTTTTTTGAAAGAAATTACCATAAAAGCCTGTATTATATATATATATATATATATATATATATATATATATATATAATAAAACAAATGTTGAAAGCAGTTTTTATTTTTTTTTAAATGTTGAAAGCATGTTTGTCATGTTGTTGATTACTACTAAGAATAATTCTGATTCATGAGTTTTTTTTTAAAGGAAATGGAAATGGGAATAGAAAATTCATGCACAATAATGCAAATGTAATTCAAAGAGGAAAGTGTACTGGAGGGTGAAGATTTTTTTTTGTTAAAGCATTTACATAAATTCTTCAGTAAGCAAATTTAGTTTTTGTAAGCCTTTTTTTCTAAGTGGTTGAACTTTTGGTGCTGTGTTACTGATGTACTTCTTGTTTGTTTCATGTAAACAGTGCTTTACAGATTTCGTCACTTCTATTCCATGTTCTTTCCTAGCAACCTTGCAAGGATCCACAGCAAAACTCACAAGGCTTGTGAAAAGCTAGTGAAAAATATATATATATATATATATATATATATATATCACAAAAGATATTCTTTTGAAGAAATTTTGTATATACAATAAAAAGCCAATGGGGTCCAAAACAACACTGGATCTCCATACAGGTTTAAAGTCACTGACAGAATTGTAATTTTTGGGCAAACTATCCCTTTAACAGTCACACTTGTTTAGTAAACAACAACACACTGCAACTTAACCTCACGCAAGAAATCATGGTGTCCTGCAAGCAAAACAAAAGAACACATTTCTGTGAAGATCACTGGAAAACACAGAAAAATTATAGGTTACAGAATGGGAGCTGTGCAAAACATATTTTGAGAGAAACACCGAGCAGTGAAAATAAAATCTCCTCAGTCATTAAAGCCCACAAATTGCTGCATTTCAGATGGAAAAATTGTTAATCGAGACCCTAAGCTTTCCTCTCTTAAAAAAAAGAATTTAATGCTGCTTGTACAAATGGCCGTACTAAGATGTATTTCTACCATCAAAACAGTCACAAGGTAAAACCCATACTATTTAAAATACATAGGCTGGGTATACGAGACCATATCATAAAAAATGGGTCTATGGAGGCACTAAATAGTGGCTGATATTTTGAAACCTTGGCAGCTGCATACTAGTGGTAAACCTCTGCTATTATATCATGCCTGTATGGGTGCAGGCTCTCCCTCTGCCTGTTCCCCTGCCCACCCTGTAATTGCAAGAATACCACCACACACACACAAAGACAGCGAGAGGGAGGGTGTGTGTGTGTGAGAGAGAGAGAGACTACACTGCAATCTGGCTGACTGCTTGAATATCAAATTTGCTGAGACCAGAGGATCACCCATTTCAATTCACACTGAGATCGTTAAAGAGTCATTTACGTCAATCAGCAAACTAAGTGGAGGGTACACCGGTTTACCTGTAAGACTCAGTTTTTACTGATTTGTTATGGATAGATCACCCATAAATGAAAATTATTTCATCATTTACTCTCCCTCATTTAATTCCTAATCTTGTTTGACTACTGTAGTATACAGGTCCTTCTCAAAAAATTAGCATATTGTGATAAAGTTCATTATTTTCTGTAATGTACTGATAAACATTAGACTTTCATATATTTTAGATTCATTACACACAACTGAAGTAGTTCAAGCCTTTTATTGTTTTAATATTGATGATTTTGGCATACAGCTCATGAAAACCCAAAATTCCTATCTCAAAAAATTAGCATATTTCATCCGACCAATAAAAGAAAAGTGTTTTTAATACAAAAAAAGTCAACCTTCAAATAATTATGTTCAGTTATGCACTCAATACTTGGTCGGGAATCCTTTTGCAGAAATGACTGCTTCAATGCGGCGTGGCATGGAGGCAATCAGCCTGTGGCACTGCTGAGGTGTTATGGAGGCCCAGGATGCTTCGATAGCGGCCTTAAGCTCATCCAGAGTGTTGGGTCTTGCGTCTCTCAACTTTCTCTTCACAATATCCCACAGATTCTCTATGGGGTTCAGGTCAGGAGAGTTGGCAGGCCAATTGAGCACAGTAATACCATGGTCAGTAAACCATTTACCAGTGGTTTTGGCACTGTGAGCAGGTGCCAGGTCGTGCTGAAAAATGAAACCTTCATCTCCATAAAGCTTTTCAGCAGATGGAAGCATGAAGTGCTCCAAAATCTCCTGATAGCTAGCTGCATTGACCCTGCCCTTGATAAAACACAGTGGACCAACACCAGCAGCTGACATGGCACCCCAGACCATCACGGTCACCTCTTCTCGTTGTGCAGCGTTTTCTGCCACACTTTTTCCTTCCCACAGACCTCTTGCTTGAGGGTGTCAATGATGGCCTTCTGGACAGCAGTCAGGTCGGCAGTCTTACCCATGATTGCGGTTTTGAGTAATGAACCAGGCTGGGAGTTTTTAAAAGCCTCAGGAATCTTTTGCAGGTGTTTAGAGTTAATTAGTTGATTCAGATGATTAGGTTAATAGCTCGTTTAGAGAACCTTTTCATGATATGCTAATTTTTTGAGATAGGAATTTTGGGTTTTCATGAGCTGTATGCCAAAATCATCAATATTAAAACAATAAAAGGCTTGAACTACTTCGAGTTGTGTGTAATGAATCTAAAATATATGAAAGTCTAATGTTTATCAGTACATTACAGAAAATAATGAACTTTATCACAATATGCTAATTAGATAAATAGTTAGTTATTTTACCAAAATAAGAGGAATCATACAAAATGCATGTTATTTTTTATTTACTACTGACCTGAGTAAGATATTTCACATAAAATATGTTTACATATAGTCCACAAGAGAAAATAATAGTTGAATTTATAAAAATGACCCTGTTCAAAAGTTTACATACACTTGAATCTTTACACTGTGTTGTTACCTGAATGATCCACAGCTTTTTTTTTTGTTTAGTGATAAATGTTCAAGAGTCCTATGTATGTTCTGAACAGTTAAACTGTCCGCTGTTTTTCAGAAAAATCCTTCAAGTCCTATAAATTCTTTGGTTTTTCAGCATTTTTGTGTATTTTAACCCTTTCCAACAATGAATGTATGATTTTGAGATGCAACTTTTCACACTGAGGACAGCAGAGGGACTCATATGCAACTATTACAGAATGTTCAAACACTCATTTAGAAGGAAACACGATGCAAAAAGCTGGGGGTGAAAACTTTTGAACAGAATGAAGATGTGTACATTTTTCTTATTTTGCATAAATATTGTATTTTGTTCATTTAGTACTGCCCTTCAGAAGCTACAGAAGATACTTACATGTTTCCCAGAAGACAAAATAAGTTACATTTATACTGATCTTCAAATCCTAAATGTTTTCACCCCCCGGCTATCAATGCACCGTGTTTCCTTCCGGATCATCAGTGAGTGTTTGAACCTTCTGTAATAGTTGCATACGAGTCCCTCAGTCGTCCTCAGTGTGAGAAGATGGATCTCAAAATCATACAGTCATTGTTGGAAAGGGTTCAAAAACACAAAAATGCTGAAAAACCAAAGAATTTATAGGACCTGAAGGATTTTTCTGAAGAACAGCAGGCAGTTTAACTGTTCAGAACAAACATGGGACTCATGAACAACTATCACTAAAATATTTTCTCTTGTGGACTATATGTAAACATCTTTTATGTGAAATATCTTACTCAGCTCATAGTAAATAATAAAATAACATGCATTTTGTATGATGCCTCTTATTTTGGTAAAATAAGTAACATTTTGCAGATTCAAGGTGTATGTAAACTTTTGAGTTCAACTGTAGCAACATATACATATATCGCTAGTTATTAAAAAAACATGTATAAAGACAAATTCTATGTGTCCGTTCAAACAGGACATGCCATGTGTTAAAAACTCTAAGTGCAACAATGGAGCAGAATACAGGGGTTTCGAAAAAGTTTTAACGTGAAACTCTTAGTAAAGCAATGCTCATGATGTAAGATGCTGAAAAAAACAGCAAGGCGAGACAAACAGCCAAAAGACATGTATAAATAGGATCAAGAGCATTTCTTTGTGTCCGTTCTAAGAGGACATGCCTTGTGTTAAAAATTCTTGAGTGCAACAATGAAGCAGAATACAGGGGTTTTGAAAAGTGTCAACGTGACACTCAGTAATGCAATGCTCATGACGTAAAATGTTGGAAAAAACAGCAATGCGTGACGGAACAGACAAAAATGTTTGCATGTGTATAAAGACCAACATTTTAAAAATACCACAGGCTCAACTGAGAACACACAGATCATTGACAAACAGATATTCAACAAACAAACAGACTTTTACTGCACAGAACTATCACAGTTAACTTTTTTAAAGTATACTGTTGGAAACTGGATTTAAAGCAACATCACTAAACATATAAGTATAATTACAATTCTAAATAATCTAGAAAACAATAAGTTAGTGATTCTAGTAGGGCTACCCTCGGCTAAAGATTTTTCATTTTAAGCATTAGTCGAATATTAGTCGCACACTTTCGCAGCCTTTAATTGTCTACATAGCCTAATAAGTGCTCAAGCGCATGCAAAAAAGCTTGCTACAGGGCACCAGCGGATATAATAATTATGAATGTGTCAGGGAAAAACAGCAATAAGTCTGCATTAATGTTTTAATAATTTATTGATAGTGAGATAGGGAGAATATTTGTTTTCTATTTGAATTGGTCCATTTAAAAGTAGACATTTCACTCTCTCTATACATCTTTAATGACTGTAAGGCAAATATACACAGTTTTGAAGTTTCACACTCAAGTTCACAGAGACAGAGACGGCAGAAAGTGCATCCTGTTTGCTTTAATTATTTTACAAAAGGACAGCGTTTCGTTGTTATTGTGAGCACACACAAGTAAACAGAGTTTTTACAAATTCGAAAGATGTATTACTTTTATCAGTATGACCAAAAATGACGGAGTATTTTAAGAGCAAGTGACCGCATCGGTGCCTCCATCTGTCATGCAGTGAGCGCGCTACTGTTCAGCTTCATAGTAAATAAATAAATTCAGAAATATTTATTCTCAGTAAATACAGATTTTATTGGTCCACAATAAACTTTAAAATAATGGGTGGACATTTAATTCAAAAAGGTTGAGCCCCACTGTACTTACAACCAAAACCAACCTGATCTGACGTGAAATACGGCATTTACGTTTCATGACATATTCGCTATTAAATGTCCATTGGGTGGTGCTAAAAGAGTATTTGTTTTTTTTCCCCCGGAACAGATGAACATAGATATGGTTTTATGTGACACTGGTTTTGTACATGTAACTGCCATTCTGAACTACGTTTTTACAGATTCAGAAGATGTATTACTTTTATCTGTATGACCAAAAATGACGGAGTATTTTAAGAGCAAGTGACCGCATCAGCGCCTCCATCTGTCATGCAGTGAGCGCGCTACTGTTCAGCTCCCACACTCCGCACATTTTTCTGCGTTATCATTAGATTGAGAGGCCATATTAAGTTGCTACTACTTACATATTTCAGATGACAAGTGATATTTGAGGTTGATGAATGATAGATAAGCATTTGGATGTCCTGCCTGATGTACTATATTACCACATAGACCAGCTGTTAACCATCTATCTGTCACAGATTGCTTAACTTCGCCACTTCCTGTGGAATGTTCTTCTCGTCGACTAACGGTTAGTCGACTATTAGATTCTAGATTCTAGTGACCTAGAGCACATTGTCTGGAGTGTACGTTGTCTAATCTAAATTAAATTGCTAAATAAATTCTGATATATTTATTCTCAGTAAATACAGATTTTATTGGTCCACAATAAAATTTAAATAATGGATGGACATTCAAGTCAAAAAGGTTGAGAACCACTGTACTTTTACCCAAAACCAACCTAATCTCATGATAAAAACGTACCTGTGGGAACTTTTTCACAAGACGTGAAATACACCATTTAAGTTTCATGACATATTCGATGTGAAATGTCCATTGGGTGGTGCTAAAAGAGTATTTGTTTTTTTCCCTGGAACAGATGAACGTACATATGGTACGTTTTATGTGACATTGGTTTTGTACGTGTTCTGACCTAAGTTTTTACTGATTTAGAAGATGTATTACTTTTATCTGTATATTCAAAAATGATGGAGTATTTTAAGAGCAAGTGACCGCATCAGTGCCTCCATCTGTCATGCAGTGAGCGCGCTACTGTTCAGCTTCCACACTCTGCACATTTTTCTACGTTATCATTAGACTGAGAGGTCATGTTAAGTTGCTACTACTTACATATTTAAGGTTGATGAATGATAGGTAAGCATTTGGATGTCCTGCCTGATATACTATATTACCACATAGACCAGCTATTAACCATCTGTCTGTCACAGACTGCTTAACTTCCCCACTTCCTGTGGATTTTTTTTTTTCTGTGACTAAGCGACTAATAAAATTTTGGTTCGACCAAGCTTCTTCTCGTCGACTAACGGTTAGTCAACCATTAGGGGGCAGCCCTAGATTCTAGGGACCTAAAGCACATTTTCTGGGGTGTAGGTTGTCTAATCTAAACTAAATTGCTAAATAAATTCTGATACATTTATTCTCAGTAAATACAGATTTTATTGGTCCACAATAAAATTATAATAATGGGTGGACATTTAAGTCAAAAAGGTTGAGAACCACTGTACATATAACCAATCTCATGATAAAAACGTACCTATGGGAACTTTTTCGCAAGACGCGAAATACGCCATTTACATTTCATGACATATTCGATGTGAAATGTCCATTGGGTGGCGCTAAAAAGTATTCGTTTTCTTTTCCCGGAACAGATGAACGTACATATGGTATGTTTCGTGTGACGTTGGTTTTGTATGTGTCACTGCCGTTTTGACCTAAAATGTCCATTGAGTGGCACTATAACTCTAATGCTCAGTGACGTTTTAAAATAACGTACCATCTGCACTACACCTAAACCTACCCAATAGTACAAAACAAAACCAAATGTGACGTAAAAATGCAGTCACAAGCATGCCGTTTTAGCTTGTTTTTGAATCTTTCAGCTCTTTCTTATGTTTTTCATTGGATTCCACATCCTAAATCCAATTCCGGGCCAGCTAAGCTTCCGAGCAAGCTTGTCACGTCCGGAAAGCTAAACATATGGAGCTGTAATCACAACGGTGTACAAAAACGATTACAAGTGCTCGCTAGTGTTCATTTCTGTTGAAAACTGCTGTGATATGTATGTTGTATGTATGTAAAGTTTCCACAGGTATGTTTTTGTCATGAGATCAGGTAGACCAAAACAAATGAAAATTGACAAATGTTCATGAAGAGGAGATATACAGAATAAAAAACATTGTCCAATTCAATGCTACAAGATTTTTAGCTATTCAAATGTCAAACCTTTTTTTATTACAATATAAAAAAATCCATGTGAAGTAACTTTCAACCAAAACTGAGGGTGTTCAGTAAGGAACCCTCTGTTTTACCTAGAGTTGTAATGACTAGTTATAATGAATAGAGCTTAAAATTGTGCTTAACTATCAACAAAACTTAAGACCCGGCAAACTTCAGATGTGGTCTGACGTTTGATGTCGTGCCGCCACATCAAAACCCAGGTGAGCACAAGGGAATTTAATTCTTAGGGTGCAAGGCAACATAATTTTTACTCTCAGTCCCCTTTTTGCTTCAGTGACAGCAGTAATCGAGCTGCATAAGTATGTACTACCAGATGATCACTATTTCAAGTACTAGCTGAATACAGTTGTATTATTTTATCATTGGAAATCCAGGGTCATATGCAAAGGTCCGGCCTGTTATTTATGCTTTATGTTAACGGTTGCCCTGTGCATGTTTGTTGTGTTTAGGGCAGAACAACACGCAGTCTGTGCTGTCTCCACTTCACTGCAGTCTGAGCTGTGGGAGCAGCTGTCACCTGTCTACCAGCCAACCCACCACTGACCTCGCAACCCTGCCCTGTCACGTACACACATACATTCTACAAACACATCCAACGGTGCTCATCAGGGAGGATAACGAACACACACTGACAAAAATATCGGCCCGCAGTCGGCTGTGAAAACAACTCCAAAAACCTATACGCACCACCCTGATGACATTTGTGGTATCCTACACAGTTTGGACATCCACAAATGGCACATGTTTCATTTTGGCCTGTCTAGAATCTCAGAAAAACAGTATATCTGAATATCTGCCACAAACCACACTTTACCACAACCAGGAATATGACAGGTTATGCTCTATCGACAGTAGAAAAAGGAATTGTAAATATAATGTAATAATGTTTTTGGCTTTTCCTGAATCACTATGGTACACCTATATTACGTTTGTTATTCAGACTATTTTAGACTGGTTCTGGTAGGAACTGCTGCGGAGTAGCCCAGTACCCGCGTGATTTGTCATAGACATAAAGAAGTAGCTCCGGCTAAAATGTTCTTCCGTAAGATGCAGTTAATAAACAGTTCTGTTTATTAACTGCTAGAGCACAAAAAGTTATGGACTGCAGCTTTAAGATTCCATTAATGATTCTTGTAGTACTTTTAGATAAAAATAAATTCCATTTCATTATGAGACTAATGACAAAATGTATGCGTACAATAAATTACACATTGTCATAAAAAACAACACTTATTTAAGTCTCACAGTTAAGTTCCATGTGTTTGATTCACTAAAAATAACCGATTCATTTGAGTCACGTTGAGAAATCACATTACACTCATTGGCCTGTGTGATTTTGATTCACAGGAATCATTAGGGATTCAAAATACATTGGTTGCACTGCATTCACTAAGAACCATCGTCATCTGTGCAAAAACCATTAAAGGAAAAAAAAATGTCATTTTCTATTTCATCTGCAGTGTAGTTAGTTTTTAATTAATATTTTAACCCTTTAACTGTCACTTCTATTTTTAAACGTAGACATGAAAATGCTGTATTCAAACTTAAATTTGTATAATTCATAAGCAAAAACATTTTGTAATATGATGTTAATGCAATGTCTGATTTTAAAATAGTTTTCAAAGGATGATTTTTGAGATTTTAAATTTTTAACTGATATATAATTTCTTATGATTTCTAAAGTGTGGAAAAAGGAAACAGAGGTTTTTTTTTTTCTGACAAAGGTCAGATTTTTGAGGTGCACTCCGGTCATATATATTAATTATTACTTTTCCTAAATAATTTGTAACACAAAAAAATTGTAAAATATCTATTTAGGAGACTATTTTAGAAGGCTTTTCCAACGATATATAGTCTGTAATGATTAAATTAGGATTTATTTGTAAAATGGTTAAATTGGGGGTTAAATTAGATTTTTGGGGGTTTTTTTTGGTTCTCATCTAAATTTCAAAGTTTTATTTTGTTGCGTATGTCTTGTCAAGTATGTGTAGTTTTTAGTTTTAGTTTACTTCATTCTAGTACTTCAACTTAAACTAAACAAAAATGAGAAATTAATACCTGTTAAATATCAGAAATAAAATTGTTATTTTATTTCAAGTAATTCATTTTTTTAATGATTTCAGTTTTAGTTACCAATAATAACCCGGTTTTCATTTCCTAATCAAGTTAACCTCAGACAAATTCTGAAAATTGTAAAAAAAAAAAAAAAAAAAAAATAATAATAATAATAATAATAATAATAATAATAATAATAATAATAATAATAATAATATTATATATATATATATATATATATATATATATATATATATATATTATATATATAATAATAATAACAACAATAATAATAATAATAATTATTATTATTATTATTATTATTATTATTAGTATTAGTAGTAGTAGTAGTAGTAGTATTCATCTAATAAAGATTTTAACCCCTTAACTGTCACTCCCATTTTTTAACATAGACATGAAAATGCTAATGAAAACATTTAGTAATATGATTTTGATGTACATTTTCCATGGTAATGCAATGTCTGATTTTAAAATGGTTTTCAAAACGATGAATTTTGAGATTTTAAGTTTTCATCTGATATATAATTTTATGATGCCTAAAGGCAACAAAGTAAATCTTGTTGCGATAAAGGCCAGAATTCCTGTTATGAAGTATATTTTTGAGGTGCACGCTTGTCATAAATGAATCTATTACTTTTCCTACATAATTTGTAACACACAAAAAATGGTAAAATATCTATTTACCTTTCATATGATATATAGTTTGTCATGATCAGATTAGGATTTATTTGTAAAATGTTGAAGTAAACTAGGCATCCAATAGAGGGGACAGGTGACAGTTAAGGGGTTAAATTAATGTGTTAATAAGACTATGCACAAAATGTGTTATGAAAATGAATATACTGATAGAGTTCGACACAGGTCTGTCACGATAATTTAATAACTGTCTGATTGCAGTTATTTCATCGAACTGCGGTCAATTCAGACAACCGCGATTATTGCACGCCTTTAGCAACCACAAAAAAGGCTGTGCATTCATAAGCTCTGTAAGTTTCAGGAGTGACAACAGTATTTAAATGAGGGAGTGAAATCCTCTAAAGCCTGGCTCACAATACAGGATTTTTAGCCCGATTTAGCCCTGATTTTCCCCTCACGAAAATCAGAGCAAATATCTTGTTGAGCACCTTGATCGGTCACGATGTTCGGCGTGAATTATCTGGTAATGTGAGGCATTCACAGATCGAATCTTACACCTCCTGATCTGCCTGAACACAAATTTGGGCTGCCCCGATTTATATCAAACATGTTATATATTTAGGATTTTAAATTGGGTTGATGACGGCTATATGATTACATCAGTACTTTCACAACAGCCAATGTGTAACCACAAAAAAAGGTGCTGACAGGTCCGTTGGATACTGGAGATGGTGGAAACTGCCTCCTGAGGTTTACAGAACATGGAGGCACCAGTGCGAACATTTGCATTTTCTTCAGTAGAAACAATTTAGAAATTATCTGTCATTTTTGCTCACAAAGGTAAGAGTAATACATCATTCAGAACTGTAAAGTGTCTACTTGTATTTGTGTGCACTCTCACAATATCAACAAAACGTTACAAACAGAACTTTTATAAAATAAAGAAAACAAACATGATGCATTTTCTGCAGTCTTCACAAAAGTGCTTCACAAAAATGAAACTAAACGTAAAGTCCCCATGAAATCAAAATGAAAGTTTTTTTGGTCTTGTTATGAATATGTTAGCCTTAAGGTTATCTATAAGCTAGTGTTTCAAAACAATGACAAAATTTGCGTTTACAAGATATGAGCATTCAAAACTTAGTCTCATCACTTCCGCCAATATGAATCAACGATTTTGATGATATCATTCTGCACTTCATCTTCTCATCAAACCTTCTGTCCAATCAAATGTGCTCTAGAATATGTTTTGTTAGTAAGCCTGCTTTGTTAGTTATATATTATTTCAAATTTTTTAAGGCGCAGAGCACTTTATTTTGTTGTTAAAGTTATGTTGTTGTAAGAAGATCCTATAATGATTATCAATTTATTTTATTATAAAATATTTCATTGAGGAAAAGAAGATTTTTGTTAGTATAACTCTACTATGTACTAACTAACTATATACAGGAACTCATTTTACACCTTTTTCAAGGCACAACGCACTTTATTTTGTTAAAGTTATTTTGTAGTGAGAAGATTCTGTAATGTTTAATAATTTATTTTATTATAAAAAAAAATAAATTAAGAATTTTTTTCTATATATGCTTTCATTACAGATCTTTACAAAAAAATCGGAATCGACAAAAATCGGTATCGGCAGGTCACACTTACTGAAAAATTCAAAATCTGAATCGGCCAAGAACATTACAATCGGTGCATCTCTAATAAATATATATATATAGAAAACTGTAAATTATTGCTTAACGAAATAAAACTAATTAAAAACAAAAACTATTTCATTATCTAATCCGCAAAGATGCATTCCTCTCTAAAGGCGCGTCCAAAGAGGAGATTGCGAGTCAGGATCTTTGCAACACTGACTCAGAATACAAGAATTCAAATATCTCTTTACTATTTCCCCCGGCGTCTGAATGATGATGTGAAAATTGATGTGAAAATGTGAAAATAGCCCTAGGGGTGTAAAAAAGTTGGGGCCGTTGGCCCGGGCTGAAATGCAGGGCTCTAGACTGCATAGCATTTTTGTAAAAGCATAAAATAAACAGACAATCACAGACAAAACAATTACAGACAAAGCAGACAAATAATTGCAATAATCATCAATGCCCTAAACTAGACAATTAATTGACATAATCGCAATTATTTCTTAGACAATTAATTGTCAGCCAAATTTCATAATCGTGACAGCCCTAGTTCGACACAACCCAAATGTAACAATTTTACGAGACGGAAATTTAATCGGAATTCAAAGGATATAATGTATGCGGAAACAGCATATCTTTAAAAAAAACATGAAAGTTCACACCTAAATCTAAACATCAGTGGGGCGTAAGCAGATTGTACTAAAACATACAAAGGAAATTGTACAAATGTATACAAATTTGTGACAAATTCACCAAAAAGTACAACTTCTAAAAATTTCTCCGAGATTGTGTTAGTTTAATACCGCTGCTATGTATTCGCCTCATAGACATCTATTTTAAGATCATTCAACCCAATCTCACGGCAATTCGTACATTTTAAAGCCTGGCTTGTACAAATGTGTATGCTTTGTGAAAAATCTTACATATTGTACAAGGTCGCAAATTCTTAAGAATTCGTACGAATGACTACCCCTAACCCGGCCCCTAAACGTACCCCTCACAGAAAACGGTCAATATCAGATGCTGTCAATATCACTTAAGCCCTGAATATTTAACATACAAAGTTATTTCATAAAGTCTTATATGCAGCAGTATAGCTATAGATGGAAGTCCCGCTCTTTTAGTAGAGATGAACAGATGGCCTCAACCTCAGATACCTGAATCAAGGCCAGACAGCCACATTTCTGTCCGTTGCTTTTCTTGTAAATGCAAAGTGACAGAAATAATGAAACAAAGACTATGAAACAAAGTCTCTGATCTGTCATTTAAGTGACTGAAAGCCAATACAACCATTTAATGGATACAATTACACCATTCCCTCACAAGCATGCAAACTTTGCTTGAGGATATTTTAATTTAAAGGCTTCTATCATTACCTCAATCCGGACCTGGCTTAATACACAAAACTTCAAAAAGCATGTAGGCCTGGTGAAAGCCATTTGAGGGCCAGCCCAGCTCTGCCAATCAGATTTTAAAGACTTAATAGGAAATGAGAGGTATAGTGTGACTGCATTAAGTGAAAAAAAAAAAAATTTGGCAAAGGTAACGAGGAACAAATTGAAAGGTCCCTACACGGGCAGCGAAGAAGAGTGAGAACAAGGGGAAACAAATCAGAAATGAATTAATGAAAGAGATATGCTCTGGCTTTGAAGCGTTCCTTGTGTTTGTTTTTCTCTCTCCTGACATCACTAACTGCTACAAGCTGTTCATGGGGTCCAACAGTATATTCGAGCTCTCCGCTAAGCATTCCACTCCTCGTCTCACGCGCCAAGTGCCCCAGCGTGAACTGAGATCCGAACCTGACCTCACCCTCTTGTGAAACATCTTAACTTCATTTCGGTGTGGGGAGACTTGTCCCAGAGCCCCTGGACTTTTTGTCAGGTCACTGGGAGGGGAAAACCGGCTGATGCATCCCCTTACTTTCACATCTCAGAAAAAAGCAGGAAACATATGAGGCCAAACTCTTCTCTTGCACGCAACAGCTCACTCAGATTAGAGTTGTTTTTTAAGACCACGATGATGTGGCAGGACGAGACCAATGAGAGCATTCTAAATGAATGCTTTGTTAATGTCATAATGGCAGTGGAGAGGTGATGAACGTCACCAGAAGCGCACTATAAAAGATATAAGAAGCTTTATGAGAGATCAGACTGAGGTAGGGTTGGATGACAACAAGTCTTGTTTAAACAGTCCATCAATAATTCTGTCATTCTTTACACATCATAATTTCATTCCAAACCTATGACTTTCCTTCTGCAGAACACAAAATAAGAACTTTCAAAAAATGTTCACACTTGTCTATTACAAACAGTAAAAGTGAATGGGCAACACCAAATGCTTATACTGCGTATATTTTAGTCTAGTCCTTAAAATAAATAAATCTAACCATCAGTGTGCAAAACTACAAATCATTTAAACAGTTCACTAGTAAATAATTGCTTAAATTTGAGTCTATTCATCAAAAATAAGAAAATAAATAAATATCCATTCAAACATTTTGGATCAGTAAGAGTTTTATTGTTTTTTAAAGAAGTTTCTTATGCTCATCAATGCTGCGTTTATTTGACCAAAAATACTGTGAAATATTATTACAATGTAAAATTATGTTTTTCTTTTTTATTATACATTAAAATCTAATTTATTCCTGTGGTCAAAGCTGAATTTTCAGCATCATTACTCCAGAATTAAGTGTCACATCACATGATTCTTTAGAAATCATTCTAATACACTGATTTGTTATCAATGTTGAAAACAGTATTTTTTTTTAAACTCTAATACTTTTTACAGGATTCTTTGATGAATAAAAATATAAAAAGAACAGTATTTATTTAAAATAGAAGTATTTTCTAACAATATACACTGCTGCTCAAAATTTGGGGTAAGTACATTTTTTCTTTCTTTTTATTTGTTTGAAAGAAATTAGTAGTTTTATTCAGCAAGGATGTGTTAAACTGATAAAAATAGATAGTAAAGACTTACATTGTTAGAAAAGATTTCTATTTTGAATAAATACTATGCTTTTTATGTTTTATTCATCAAAGAATCCTAAAAAAGTATCACGTTTCCAAAAAATATTAAGCAGCACAACCGTTTCCAACATTGATAATAATCAGCATATTAGAATGATTTCTGAAGGATCGTGTGACACTGAAAACTGCAGTAATGGCTGGTGAAAATTCAGCTTTTCATCACAGAAATAAATCATATTTTAAGGTATATTAAAATAGAAAACTGTTAAATTGCAATAATATTTTATAATATTACTGTTTTTTGTGCATTTTTGATCAAATGAATGAAACTTTGATGAGTATAAGAAACTTCTTTAAATAACATAAAAAAAAAAAAAAAAATCATACCAATCCCAAACATCTGGATGGCAGTTTATATATTTTTTGTTCATTTAGCTGAAATAAAATGTTGAAATAAAATAAAATGTGTAAATGTGGCCTTGATAACCAACTAACTAACTGGTTTAGGCTGAAGTACTAACATTACCAAAACTAAAAGTGAAAAAATACACATGAAAGGCAAATAGAAATATATATATATATATATATATATATATATATATATATATATTTAAAACTAATGAAAATGACAAAAGAACAAACTGACTTAAACTTAAAAATACAGACTTGAAACAACATAACATGAAAAAAAAGACATTTTCATTTTGAATGAACTGTTCTTTTAAAACTCAGCAGTTTATTCCCTCTCATTATCCATGCAGAAAATAAGGTTGATGTGAGAAAAACCAACAAATAAAAAATGAAGCTTGACCACTAATGTGCATAACAAAAAAACAAAGAAATAGCTGTGGTTAAACAACTCTATTCCATGACTGTTGCTAAAGCTGCTAAATACAGATTGACTAACAGACAGATACACCACTGATTCAGTTTGCCGTCAGTCTTCATTAGATGGCGCTTGAGGACAGTGTGACTTCAATTGAATTGCCTCACCTTTGGTCACAATGCCAATGGTGTAATAATGAATGTCAGAGGCTAAAGAGACGTGACATGCAACAGCTGTCCTTGACATACCAATGATAATTAGCTGTGTTGTTTTGTGGCCATGTGCTATGGTCATTGAGCTTAGTGAGAGGAACCATTCTGCTAGAGGGTCTTACCAATCCAACTACTCATGCCAAAAAGAGGAAAGGGAAAATAAAGTTATCAAAGTTCATAACCCCCACTAGGAACTGATTGCTGGACCTATTGAAACTACTGTGCAGAATACAGACAGCACGCTCAAGGCTTGAACAAATGTTGAATGCATTAGGGATGATTATATTGGGTTCCAAAAGGAAATCATAAATATTTAAATATCTTTGTGGTTAGATGCCCCAAAGAAAACACTCCTTCCTAAGAATCAATCTGTGTGGGAGTAAAACCACAGACTGAGAAAAAAGGCATTGCTGAAACTGGCTTTGCTGAAAAACAAAATGTTGACACGCTGTGAAACAAGAATAACTTTAGTCCACTGGACCAGGGGTGCTATTAGGTTATAGTCAAGTAAGTATTAAAGGATTAGTTCACTTACAGAATAAACATTTCCTGATAATTTACTTACCCTCATGTCATTCAAGATATTCATGTCTTTTATTATTCAGTCGAAAAGAACTTACGTTTTTTGAGGAAAACATTTCCGATTTTTTTTCCATATAGTGGACTTCAATGGGGATCAATGGGTTGAAGGTCCAAATTGCACTTTCAATACAGCTTCAAAGGGCTCTACACGATCCCAGCTGAGGAATAAGGGTCTTTTCTTAAATAAATAAATATATATATATATATATATATACATACTTTTTAACCACAAATGCTCTTCTTGAACTAGCTTTGCAATGCGCGTCTATGACTTTACGCATTACATAATCACGTTGGAAAGGCCACTCGTGTTTAGCTCTTCCTCTGTGTACTTCAGTTCAAAAGGTAGAGTAGGGCGAAAAATTTAATTTTCTCCTCCTTCAAATTGTCAGACATCGTTGTTTGACTTTTTTTTGTAAAGGGCGTCTCCCAGATAGCACACATACATCTGCAAGATGTCTGATAAAGATCTCTTGATCTGGAAAGCATCTGCTGTGTACAAACATCTGGCAGACATCTGTAAGATGTCAGTTTTACATACATTCTAAATCATAAACATCTTAAAGACATCTAATAGACATCTATTTGACATCTGATAGGAAACGTCCAATAGACATATTGCAGATGACCAAACTACGTCTTGCAGATGTAAATGCAGACATCAGATAGACATATCTGAGATGTACGTGTGCTATCAGGGTTGACTTTCTTCTTTCTGGGTCGGTATTTCCGCCTACGTCACATGTGACCTTTCCAACGTGACTACATAATGCATGAAGTCAAACTCGTTCAAGATAAGTACTGCTGGTTAAAAAGTATATACATTCTTTTTAGAAAATACCCGTATTCCTCAGCTGGGATCGTGTTGAGCCCTTTGAAGCTGCATTGAAAGTTTAGAACTTCAAACTGTTGATCCCCACTGAAGTCCACTATATAGAGAAAAATCCTGAGATGTTTTCCTCAAAAACCTTACATTTCTTCTTTTCGACTGAAGAAAGAAAGACACTGAACATTTAGGATGACAAGGAGCTGAGTAATCTATCAGGATTTTTTTAAATTATTTTAAAGGGTTTGATAATTAAAGCATCCCTGTGGTGAAAATCAAGTTTTTACCATTGTTGTTAAAACGTTTGAAGACAAACAATGTGCAAATTCATCAGTCAACACTACTGGCATGTATTGTCTTCTGCATTTTCTGGTACATTTAGCAGTGTACAAAGGACAGACTTGTTTTGAAACAGGCCGTTTCCATCAGTCATCACAAAATTGTAGCCAGTCCTGTCAACTTTGGGGTGGGACTCTTCATATCATTAGCATATCACAAGAACATGGTTTGTGTAAAATCAGCAACATATTATTAGCTGTTTAATAATGTAGTCAAGCCAAAGGCTAATGATATTGATATCAATTACTGTTGTCTGAAACTGTGGAGAGCGATACATAAAACACATTACCATTCTGGTGAGGTGGGACTAATTTACATATAATTTACACACACACACACACACACACATATATATATATATATATATATATATGAATTTTAATTCAAAATTCTAGCATAGTTCATCAAAAAATGAAAATTCACCCTCATGTCCTTTCCAAACCCGTAAGACCGTTCATCGTCGGAACACAAATTAAGACATTTTTGATGAAATCCAAATGCTTTTTAACCCTGCATAGACAGCAATGCAACTGTTCAAAGCCCAGAAATGTATGTGACATCAGTGTTCTACCGTGATCCTATAAATCTATAAGCATACTTTTTGTACAAAAACAAAACAAAACAAAAAATGACATTATTTTTGTTTTCTTTGCACACAAAAAGTATTCACTTAGCTTCATAAAATTAAGATTGAACCACTGATGTCACATGGACTATTTTATCAATGTCCGTACTACCTTTCTGGGCCTATGAAGGTTTAGAAAACTCTCAGATTTCATCAAAAATATCGTAATTTGTATTCTGAAGATGAACGAAGGTCTTACTGGTTTGAAACGACACAAGGGTTAGCAATTTATGACCCATTTTTGGGTGAACTTTACCTTTAAGGCATGAAAAATTTAGTGACTGGAGCGGGACTTCAAATAATAACAGCAGAAACCAACTGATTAAATAACTAATTGATCATTACAGCTATACATGCATTTTTTTGTACAGCAGATAAAGAATAGCAATACAACTTAACAGAAAATATCTATTTTAAGCAATTTATAAGAGTGTATTACCCAAAATTTTGGTTTTGTGACGTGAAAATAAGCTATTTTCTGGTAATGTATGAGACTCCCAATTCATTAGCCACTATAGGCCAATAACTAGAATAAATAAAAAGTACAGGAAACGCTACAATCAAGTGAGTTCATGATTGCTGTTTTTGTACAGCTAAAACAACTTGAAGCAGGTATACTTTATATACAGCGATATACTGTATATCTGCAATAAAATACCAAGATAAAGCAAAAAATCAATTCACACCATTTGGACTTCATCTGGTTGCAGTAGCGCTAAAAGCCCTTCTTATTTGTGTTGGGAAGTGAACAGGAGAAATTACGCTAAATTTCTCAACACCTCCATTATATTCCAAACAAAATCACGTTGTAATTATATTCTGAACCCATTAAAAGAACTTCACAGAAAGACTCTGTTTAATAGAGACCTACACTTTTGAAAAATCAATGTTCAGGGCCACCTGACCTGTGTTTATTGATATCTGGTAACACATGTTAATCATATTCTTATTAGTCGTAAAAACATCTGAAAGCTGATATATTTACTTCCTTGGAAACAATGAAACAATTCTCTGAGTGCCAAGAAAGCCTCCAACTTAATTCAAATAAAACACAAACATTCTGACAGGCCTCCTCCCTCAGTCAGGCTCCCTGAACATTTCCCTCTTCCTGAGGAATGCTTCCTCTCGCTCTCCATTACTAGCCTTTTCACATCTGATTAAAGACCAGCACTTAAAGGAAAAACGGAATCAATAATGTTAGCGTTAAAGATGTCACACATTGACGCCCCTTCACACCAAAATCAAGCCCCGAACAATAAAGTCTTCACTGAGACTCATTTGTCTGCAGTAAGCACAAGCAACGCTCCACTTGTCATCTTGACTTCTTGACATCTTTTGAGACAAAACAAAGAATGCTTTCCATAAGATTCCATTAACATTATGAGAAGGGGTCAAATGCAAACAATACAAGGGTGAACTGCTTATTAGTGGTGAAAAATTCTTCCATGTCTGTGTTATTTATTCTTGTGTGTGAATGAACAGTGGGTAATTTAGGAGCTGGGTAACAGAGGTTAGAAAAAGGGCTACCACTCTGCTCTAAAAGACTAAAAGAGTGCTTGTGTGCTGGTGACTACATTCAGTTTGAAAGTGACACTTTAAATTCTTGGACATGGAGTAACAAGGTTTTGTGTGTGTATGAGTGTGGACAGTTTAGCTTTCACGTGGCAGCTGAAACGGTCATAGTTCCAATATTAAAAAGTAACTGTCAAAAAAAGAGACACTGTCATATCTAATTGGCATTCTGATATTGAACTGAAATTAATCAAGACTTAAGACCATTTTTCAACCAATCAAGAATCCAATGATCTTAATGAAATAACCTAACCAACATATGCTGTTTTTTTCAACAGGGTAACTGAAATTTGTACAAACTACATTTTATTTTGTTAACCATACTGTGCTAAGCAACCTAATTTACTTGAAAAGTTTACTTTCAAAATGATAAAATACACCACTGATCAAAAGTTTGGGATTGGTTTCATTTTTAATGCTGTAAAGGAAGCCTTTAATGCCGACCAAGACTGCATATACAGTTGAGGTCAAAGAGGTCAAAAGGTTACACCCCCTTTTCAGAATTTCTTTTTACAGAAATGAGAGATTAAAAAATGCATGTTATTGTTTATTTAGTTTTGACCTGAATAACATATTTCTCATAAAAGATGTTTGCATGTAGTCCACAAGAGAAAATAATAGTTGAATTTATGAAACCGACCCAGTTCAAAAGTTTACATCCCCTTGATTCTACTGTGTTTTTACCTGAATAATCCAGCATTTCCCAAAATGTTTGTGTCTTTGAACCCTTTCCAACAATGACTGTATGATTTTGAGATCCATCTTTTCATGCTGAGGACAACTGAGGGACTCATATGCAACTATTACAGAAGGTTCAAACACTTGATGCTCAAGAAAGAGAAACAGTGCATTGTTGTGTACTTGTCTTGTCTTACTTTTCCTAAATATATTTATCTATATATATATATATATATATATATATATATAGATAGATAGATAGATAGATAGTACTGCCCTTCAGAAGCTACAGAAGATACTTACATGTTTCCCAGAGGACAAATTAAGTTAAATTTACCCTGATCTTCGAATTAATGCATTGTTTTTCCTTCTGGAGCATCAGTGAGCATTTGAACCTTCTATAATATTACATATGTGTCCCTGAGCTGTCCTCAATGTGAAAAAGATGGATCTCAGAATACAGTCATTGTTGGAAAGGGTTCAAAAACACAAAAATCCTGAAAAAACTAAGAAATTATGGGACCTGAAAGATATTTCCGAAGAACAGTAAGCAGTTTAACTGTTCAGGACAAACAAGGGACTCATGAACAACTATCAAGGAAAAAAAACAAAAAAAACACAGTATTAAGAATCAAGTGTGTGTAAACTTTTGAACATGGTCATTTTTATAAATTCAACTATTATTTTCTTGTTTACAGTAAACATCTTTTATGTGAAATATCTTATTAAGGTCAATACTAAATAAATCTACCTCTTATTTTGGTAAAATCATTAACATTTTACAGATTCTGAAAGGTGATGTAAACTTTTGACCTTAACTGTCACTTTTGGTCAATTTAATCAATCCTTGCTGAATACAAGTATTAATTACTTCAAAAATAAAAATTTTAAACATTAGTGTTATATATATTAACTAACAGTTAATAATGTTGGAGACTCCTAATTTAGCACCTTACTGACCCATAAGTCTTCTTTTTGCAGTTTCTAAAGAGCCAATATTCTCTTGCTTTGAGTCAACAATTTCCTCAGAATACCACATTGTTCTGAAAAACGATCCTAATTTGAAAACCATTTTAAATGTACTACAATAACCATTATTCCTCTGAGCGCCTGATTAAAATGTGAGTTTCAAAACAAGGTGACTAAGGTATGGAATGTGAGCTGTTAATGAGGCTTCACAGAACAGCACGCTATCTGAGTATACAAGGGCTGGGTGTTTGACTTCCTTCCCGAACTCACTGAGAACTGTTTTCTTTTTCCTTTCTGAGTCTTAGTGTTCATGCATACACTAACAGGAAGCGGAGCTCAATTGAAGAACTTAAGGCTATTCAAACAAAAGACGTATGAAAATCTGTTCACATTGTTTGGATCAGCACACACAATGATGCTCTTTGCAAAACAACGTTTCCAGAAACCCTCTATATGTCCTCCAAAAAGTCCACTGAAACAAGTCTGCTGGGATGTGCCAAAATCTAAGGATGAGATGTTGTTCCTCAAGGCTTTCAGGGGGTTGAAATGTTGCCAACAAAGACACAGGACACTCAAGATGTCACAAAGGGAAGGACACACAAACAAGACTGAATTAAAAAGCAAAGTAATGCAGCAGTTTGGTCAACATGAAACACAATAGACTTAGTTTACTTTCTCTGCACACTCCCTTTCTCTTCCTCACCCTGTCCACAAAAATGGCAGACCAGAACACTAATCGGTATTGATAACCAATACCACCCACCTTGAGCGCTTTGTCCTTAAGTTTGCTTGCATTGTCAAATTCTATTGATTTAGTACCTTTTCCACCTGTGTGACCATTAGCTGTAAAATCAACAAGCAACATTAGCACAGGTGGGAAAGATTCTGCTGCAATTTAGTGTCAGTTTACCTAACAAATCCAGCCCTTTGGGTCACTTTTGACCTAGATGATGAAGTTTTGGATAGGTTCATTAGTTGAATGAACAATGCTTGTACAGCATTTATTAATCTTAGTTCATGTTAATTTCAGCATTTCTAATGCATTATTAAAATCACAAATTGTGTCTGTTAACATTAGTTAATGCAGTGTGAATTAACATTAAGAGAAAAAAATAAACGGCTGTATTTTTATTAACTAACATTAACAAAGATTAATAAATAGTGCAATAAATGTATAGTTCATTGTTCATACATGCTAGTTAATATATTAACTAATGTTAACAAATAACACATTGTGTTAAAGTGTTAATGTAAAAAAAATATTTTTTTTACAAATATTTAAAAAAAAAAGTCAGAATTGTGTGATATAAACTTGCAATTGCAAGAAAAAAGTCAGAATTGTGTGTAAAAAGTCACAATTACGAGTTATAAAGTCAGAATTATGAGATATAAACTCGCAATTCTGTGAACATGTCTTTTTTTCTCCTAAGAAATTCACTTTATAACTTTTCTATAGTTCACAATTCTGAGAAAAAAAGTCAGAATTGTGAGATACAAAGTTGCAATTACGAGAAAAAAGTCAGAATTGCCAGATACAAACTCGCAATTGTGAGAAAAAGTCAGAACTGCGAGTTTATATGCAAATAAAAATATTTGTCTATATACATTTAAATTTGTATATAATTTAAAAACATAAATATTTTAGATATAAATATAGCATATTTTTCTTAAATATATGCGTGCAAATGTGTGTATTTATATATACATAATAAATATACACAGTCCTCACACATATATTATGTCAGCACACATTCATTTCGGATGCGATTTTTACACATTTATTCCAATGTATTACTGTTTATTTGTAATTATTAGTGACATATAGCAGTTTCTGAGGGAATTTTACTTTAGTTTATTTTTAATTAAATCCTACATATTTTATTCTTGCCAGAGTGAATCTGGTCAATTACATGATGCTTATTTTACAAATCTATACATTATTAAAAACTATTTTAACAATGTAATTTATGTGACTTCTTGAGTGATGAGTATGCTTGTATTTTGATGTTTTTGGGAGGATTAATTAAAAATGTCAAGGTGATACAACTGTTCTGATCTTAAGAAAAAAACATATTTTTAGCATCTTTCATGTCACACAACTGACAGACAGAAACATACAGGGGGAAAAAAGCTATAAAAATTGAAAATAACAACACAGACCCTCATGAATGTTTGTCAAGATCAATAGGTTTTTAAAAAATGTAATTTAACTTTTATATAGGTCAAAAAGGTTCAGGTTGTAAAATGTCATGAGTGTGACTCCCCAAAAATGTAACAATATTTATGAATTATTAATACATTTATGTAGTTTATTTTTTAGAAATATACATTTACATTTTAATATTTAAAAAAAACCTGTATGTTTTTAAATTTGATTTTCTTAAAAGTATTCTTATTACTGTTGACACTTATGACACGTGTGTCATTGACCCATATCACATTGTTTCAAATGATGGTAATACAGGACACATAAATTAGCCAAGTCTCCAAAGATTCACCCACCAAAGCCTATTCCTGTCAGAAGTTAACCCAGTTCAACAGGAAATCCTTATAAAGCTGCTGAATAATCATTAAAAGTTCTACAATAAGCTTCCCTGTCATACCAAACCATGGACTTGTGCTCTCATGGGGTAGCATGCGGTCATATTTACAATAGAAATAAAATTCTAGCAAAACCACCTTCATGTCTCTGCAGGACCATTATAAGGACCCCACACCCTCCATATCCCTGTGATTACCTCATACATCAACAGCTAAAGAGAACGCAGCCGAGGCCTCATCAATATCACAGCACATGGACTGCGTTCCTACCCGGTAGCCCTCGTTAAAAACTTCCACAGCAACTAACAATTACAAAGACAGCATGGAAGATCATTGCACATAAAATGCCCTCTTTGTTCCAATGCCCAGACAGAGGGGGCTCTCAGAGCGCTATGAACAGATGGATTTGATTCTGTAAGGAAACTAGAAGACGTTCAGCACCAATCACATGAGTGATGCACCGGAAAATATCTAAATATGGTCAATGCATGTGCTGCACTGATCTGAGGTTACTGCGTAAGCATTGCAAGTGACAATACTGACTGTGACCATGCAAATACAAGAATGGAAAATACATGAAGTCAATGACATGCTATGCATTTAATCAAGACAACTGGGTTAATGACAAACTGAGCTTGACACAGAGTCATGAGGGTCAGCAGGGGTCCTCACTATGAAATAATTTACCATTAGTATTTTTTTCTTTCAGCATTTTCTGCATGAATTTTTAATACTTTAATAATGTAATATGTTTATCTCTCTCTCCCTCTCTCTCTATGGTTTTATAATGCTTTCTTTTCAAGAAATGTGACTTTTAATGTAACTTTTTTTAATTATAAGATCTGGACAGTAGTAGCATCCTGACATTTTTGGATTTTATGCAACTCCAAAGTATTAAAATTTTTAAAACATGCTCATCACTGAAGAAGTAACTGTATGTTAGAGAATTTTTAAATAGATTTTTTAGGGTTTCAGGCGCATAGCTTGGCCTGACTGGGCACTACAGCGATCAAAAATACGAAATCACTCATAATTTCTAAACCAATCATTGCGGGGCTCAAGTGTCGTTGGAATCCTTGGCTCATGCCGGACAAAATGCACGCTTCGGATTCAGAAAATTTCAGGCATTTTGCTTTTTTTTGAAAAATCTACTTTTGCAAACTAGTCCTAGGTTTTTCGCCCAATTGAACTTTTAACTTTTGAATGGAATATGATACCTTGGCCAAACTCACAAAGCGTATGTAAGAGCTAAATCTGAGGTCATGTGAAAAAAGTCATGGAGCTCATCCACTTGGTAGCACTATAAAAAAAGGGCATAACTACACACCCGTTTGTTGTATCGACACGAAAATTGGTACACAATGTCTTTGTCCAAAGTGCCACAAGTGGCTTTGAGGGCATTTAAATATCTCAATATCTCTATGAAATTTCAGCACCTATTAGACAAGCTTAACGGAGGCCGATCGGAATGAAATTCAGTGGGCCTATTTGACTCACGGACCTAAATGTTTGAAAGAATTTGGCCGTTGAAGGCCATATCATACCTCATTCCAAACAACTTTGCCTCTAGAACCCCTGCTGTCAATCAAACTGTTAAATTATTTTATTGAATTATTAGACTTTTGCAAACTACTCTGTAAAAAATAAAAAACACAATTTGTTGAGTCAACTTAAAATAATTTGTTACCCTGCTGCCTTAAAATAAAGTTGAATCAACTCAAATATCTAAGATGTCACTTAGTACAACCTAACATTTCAAATTGACCGAACTTCTTTGAGTTGGCTGAACCAACATTTTTAAGGCAGCCAGGTAACAAATTATTTTAAGTTAACTCAACAATTTGTTTTTTACAGTATAGTCCTAGGTTGTTTTGCTCAATCTGAAAATAAAGACACTGCAGTGCAATTCTCTGTACTCTCTAGAACAACAAATGTCAACAAAACATCGAAATGTACCCTTTGGAAAGCTATAATGGGGTCATTCAGAAATGAGTCCTGTCCAAAAATGTCCAAAAACCCATAAAACCTAATACACAAAAGTTTCACGAAACCACATGCAACAGGTAATTCTAAACAACGATGCAAAATATCATATACAAATATCAGATTTCTGCGTTAAATTACCTGGATTTGCCATTGATTTCATCATTGATTTAGGTCACAGATCCTCAAATCTCACAAGATCCACTTTCCAGCAGAGTTTTGCACCAACCCTGATCAAACTCACCTACATGTGATTTTCTAATGATCCTGAAGACGCTGATTAGCATGCTCAGGTGTGTTTGATTACGGCTAGAACTAAACTCTGCAGGAAATGGATCTCACAAGCCAGATTTGAGGATCCCTGATTTAGGTTATTACAAGCTTGATAAGTAATATGTAATATCTTTTTTCATGTGCTTAAATGCCTTGAACCCTTAAAAGCGCATAAACTCTTGTAATCGCTGCTTGCAGCTATATTTAATAATAATGTGTTTTAAACATGTGAACAATTCTTATTGTACACATACATACATATACATATATATATATATATATATATATATATATATAATTTTTTTTAAATCTATTTTATTTTATTTTTTTTTTATTTTTTTTTTTCAAATTTTAATAGTTACATTTTATTGCAAGTAAGACAGACCTGAGATAACCCTGGGATAGTTCAGGTTGTAAAATGGCTTTTTTCCTTGAAAATAGTTTAATATATATATATTTTATCTAATTGACAAGACAACATTTTATTTCAATTTTCAATCATAATTGACCAATCAATTTATGTACTAAAAAAAGCAAAACTAAACTGAAATAAAAATCTATAAAAACTGTATGTGTATTTTTTTATTGTTTAAAATGACAAAAACACAACAAAATTAGTTAAATAAATTACATGTAATATTAAAAAAAAAAAAAAAAACTAAATAGGAATAAAAACTGTAATAGTGACAATAAAATAACACTGAATGACATTATTAGCATTTCAAAAAAAGGTTAAATTATTTTATTTTTTAAAAAACTGCTGCCTGTCGCTTTCTCTCATGGTGGGGCCATTTTGTGCAGCAATGCTCACATCGCAGTCTCTGATAATTCAACACAGAACATAATTATAAACTGAAAAACTTGTGAAATCCAAAATTTACGAAATTCTCAGAACATCCAATATGTCCTTAATTTCTTGTTTTACAGTTCTTTTGTTTTCTTTAGGAATCCTGCAAGCACTTTATTTTTCATTGATATTAAGCAGATGTAATTCTTAAGTTCAGATCAAAATGTTCTGACATTGTATGTTATAAATGTAAACTTAAATTGTAAAGCAGGGTCTAAAAATATATATGGTCTGTTTATAAAAGCTTATATTTTATACATTTAATAACTAAAGTATCTTGGAAGAACTTTACTTTCCCCCTTTACTCGTACTGCACAAAAAGTGGTTCAATAAAATTTTATGTTACAGGGACTGATTAATGCAAATGCAGATCCCACAGTTTTTTTTTGTTTTGTTTTGTTTTGTTTTTTTGGCAAAGGTTTGCATATGGTGGTGTGTTTATAATTAATTACAGCTTTCCTAAAATTATGTCCTATTCATAAAATAAGAAATATCCCAATATATCACCTTGCTTACATTTTCACAGTATCGCAACCCCTGTATCGTGATACGTATCATATCGCCAGATTCTTGGCAATACACAGCCCTATTCTATAGTATCTGTAAACAGAGACTGACTGTTGCACAACAGATGTCAAGGCTGTATGATCAAGGCACACGTGATCCAAGTTGACCGTTATGCTTTCTCCAATAGTAAGTGATACAGACCTTCATATCCCCCACTAATAAAACCATCTCTGATTTTACTTAGGCCTACATGGTGTTCTGATGAAGCCAGTTAGTTAAGAACGCTAATAAAGCAGCATCCAAAACACCAGCATATGCCTGTGATCAACCATCCTGCTCTTTTCAACAAAGTAAATACACTCATAACAAGGAACAGCACTTTCCCAGGGCTGAAGGTTACTGCATTACATTGTTTAATGGAGAGCAGCCCAGTTACAGAGCCTCTGATTATCACATCTTCCAGGATGGAAGACATTCACAGCAAAATGCTTCTCTGCGGTCATGGCTTGCGTTCCGTGCTGCCTCAGCTCACAATAGGGTCTAATAGTCATTTCCTGATGGAGCTCCTTCAAAAGAATCTTTTAATATGATTGTCATATTTCAGCCTGCAGTTATGTAGGCTAAGTGAGATTAAAATGAAGTACAAAGACAGGTTGGATGATGCAGCACACATAATAAAGACTGCTTGAAAGTATGCATGCATTCTTGATCACTATTGACATGCATTGGTTTCTTCTATGCTCTATACAAAGCAGACAAACTTAAGTATCTTTCTGAGAGGGAAGCCAACAAAAAACAATTAGCCTAAATCACAATGTGGCTGATCCATTCAGCACGCAGCAATGAAACAACACAGGCTAACCTATATTTTTGTGACGCATTACCTGCATGATGGAGGAGCTGAGGCTGCATTGCTTTCACCTTGGTCTAATTTGTCCGGTCAGGGTGACACTTGCTTACTGTATTTCCATAACATAGATCTCTCTCAATCTACAGCAGCGAGGCTATCACAGACGCCCTGTCCTTACGTGACCCTGGATTACCTGCATGTCATTTGCTGATAGCGACCGCAGTGAATGGCCTGTCAACTAAATGTATACTTGAAATGACCCTATGGAATCAATCTGCACACTGCAGAAAAAACAAACTGCTGATTTTACAAAGCCTCAAATCTCATTCTCTCTTCAAATTACATGCACGTTGGATTTATGATGCATGCATGAAAAGACATTTGCTAAAACTATTTATCTCCCCAGACCAAAATGCTAGATTGCAGACATATAATTAATACAATTTAATAATGGCAAATGATATACATTTAATACAATTGTATAATTATTTAATTACATATAATTTATTATATATATATACACGTTAATAATAATAATAATAAAAAACTCTTAAAAGGATAGAAAAATTCTGTCACCCTCATGTTGTTCAAATTCCTAGGACCTTTGTTCATCTTCTGAACACAAATTAAGATATTTTTGATGAAATCTGAGAGCTTTCTGACCCTGCATAAACAGCAAAGCAACTAACAAATTCAAGGCCCAGAAATGTAGTAAAGACATTGTTAAAATAGTCCATGTGACATCAGTGGTTCAACCGTAATTTTATGAAGCTACGAGAATACTTTTTGTGCACAGAGAAAACAAATATAATGTGTTTTTTTTAACAATTTGTTTCTCTCCATGTCAGTCTTCGACACATGGTCATGAGAGTACCAAGAAATTGTTGAATAAAGTCCTTATTTTTGTTTTCTTTGCACACAAAAAGTATTCTTGTAGCTTTATACAGGGTTCATACAAATACTGTAAAATGAAATTCCAGGACTTTCAAGGACTTCTCAAGCACTACATTTATGATTTTCAAGGACTTTAATCAGAGATCTCTTTTATCGAACAATGTCTTCCATTTCAAATTCTACAAAAAGAGAAATAGATAACTAAAAATATACTAACAAAACAAAATGGCAAAAATAAAGTGAAGCACATGTGAAGTATTACTACTACTGAAGTATTACAAAGTATACTACACTTAGTTTATAGCAAAACTTTTGTTTTTTAAAACTGTACTGCATTATGGTTTAATGTTTTGGACTGTTTAAAAAAAAAAAGGATCCGAAATCATTCTTTGAAACAAATGATTCGCAAAGCCGCACCAAAGTCCTGATCTGAATCAAATGATTTGCGATCCACGCTCTAAATTTCCAATATAAAGCAAAAGATTCGTCATGATCCACGCTCTGAAGTCGAAATTAAACTTCAAATCACCTATGACGAATCATTTGATTAGAACCATTCAATATGTGCTCTGAAGTCACGATACACCATTTGAAGTCCTGATCTGAAGAAAAAATATTCACGATATGTGATTGGAGCACTTCGAAATAGTGAATCATTTTGTGACGCAGTGGTTTAACTGATTTAGAGTTGCGAAAAATCTCCATTCCACCCATCACTATGTGCTTTTTAAGATCGTTACAAGCAATGTACTATTTTCTTGATTGATTATTTTCGGACATGAACTGAAATTAGCGAAAAAGAAATGTTTATTGAATTTAGCCTAAAACGATATGTGCTTTTTGACTAAATTAAACACTTATTTCATAGCTACATTGTTTTTCAATAATTCAAGCACTTTACAAGTACCTCTTTAGGAATATTGCTTTTTTCAAGGGTTTTCCAGGACTTAAATTTCAAACTGTCAAATTCAAGTACTTCAAGCACTTTAAGCACCTTCTACGAACCCTGTTCATAGCATTACTGTGCAACCACTGATGTTACATGGACTATTTTAACAATGTCCTTACTACCTTTCTGGCCCTTGAACATGTCAGCTGCGTTGCTGTCTATGCAGGGTCAGAAAGCTCTTGGATTTAATCACAAATATATTAATTTGTGTTCTGAAGATGAAGACAGGTCTTACAGGTTTGGAACGACATGAGGGTGAATAATTATTGACAGAATTTTTATTTTTGGGTAAACTATCCTTTTAATTACTAAATAGTAGGCAAGTCTGTCTATTCTGGTAACTGTTAATTCCACATCCATTTATGTTTTATTATTACTTAAGTCAGCAGTCTGACCTGCAGAAACCCAACATTAGCAGCTAGTCTGTGAAAGCGTACTATCATGACCCATGACCTAACCCTACCATTTTGCAAATGCTTTATTTATGCTTGCAGAGTTGCTTGCTGCATCCATTTTTCCACCCTTCCCATTGGGCTACAAACTATATGATTATAGTCATTCTGTTTAACATACCACTTCCTCTTGCAGTGTTTTTCTAAAGGGCAGGCGGAGAGTTTCTCCTATTTTAACCTAATATTTAAGGAAACAAAAGTGGAAGGTGCCACTGGCAGAGTGCCCAATAACAGGTCAATACTTCCAGACTCTGCGGCTTCAGTTCTTTTCCTCTCAGGCACTAAAGTACGCCCTTAACCCCCTTGCTTAAACACACCCACCCTTTCACTTGTTCTACACCAGATACATTTACACAAACACTTTCTACAACCATTCCGTTCTGGTTCATCAGTCTGAATGTTTCTTACATGAGGTAGTTGAATCTTCACTGAACATAGAAGTTGAATCCCAAAAGAAATGAAGAGATTATTTGCAAAAACACTTTAAAAAAAAAAAAATCATGTTCAATCATGTTTTTTTATTATGTTATCATATTTTTATTGTGTTAGCTGTATTTATGGTTATTTTTACTTAATCAAAATAACCCAACTGCAGTTTGCATTTGAATGCTCTTCAAGTATAAATAACATCATAAGGACATTCAGAGAATGCTGTTCTCAGAACATTTTCTCTCAACATTATGAGAACGTTCATTAAGTGTACATAACATCATAAGAACATTCAGAGAATCATGTTGTTCTCAGCACACTTTCAACATTTTGAGAACATTCTTCAAGTGTAAATAACATAATAAGGTCATTCAGAGAATGTTGATCTCAGAACGTTTTCTCTCAACATTATGAGAATCTATATCAAATATTAATAAAGCCATAAGAATGTTCCAAAAACATTACTTTAAGAATGTTTTGTCCCAACATTTATATCCATGGTTAAAAAGGTCAGTGGAAGTTGTAAGAATGTTCTCTGTTATCTGGGATGCACTCTTCTGTCAAATGCTATTTGATTTGAGACATTTCTTATTGGAATTTTCAGAGTGAACACACTACTCACACTATTTTGCATAAGTATGCACACTGGGATGCACCTAGTAAGTTTTTGTTAATGTTTAGATATCAATAAACTACCAGTGCTTTTCAACTTTATACTGACATCTTTTGGCATGGACGCTGCTGCCACTTCACAAAGATGTTTGTTTATTTAGTTTGGACATCAACATGACACTGACACTTTATTTCTCTATGTATAAAGCATAAGCCAAAAGTGATCCAATAATAACTGAATGCATTTTAAAGTAATAAAAAGCCATGTTGCTATTAATTAAAAGTCTAATAATTTAATCTGGTCATTCACCAACAAAAACCAACAACTTAAAAATAAATAATGATTTTTGCATTATTTTCATTTAAGTTACATGTATTAAGTAGCCTATATTACAAACGTTTTGCTTGTGTCTTACCTAAGGTAAAATATATATATATATATATTTTTTTTTTTCAGAAAATATGATAAATAGCTTATTATTGTTACTTTCATAATAGTTGGTTTGAACTTTTACAGCTAACGGAGCATTCACACCATAGACATGCTGTCGCAGACACCCCATCCCAGCTCGCTAGGTAAACTTCACCGCAAACTTGCATGTTAACTTTAAGGTAGCTAAGCCTAATTCAAGATGACATGTTACCATCCTGAAAAGATAGAGTACCCACCAGTGCAGACGCTGAACAGAAGCCCCATGAGAGGTAGAAGTCCATGGAAAAACGTGCTATTCCCAAAGATGTGTCTTACTTCCTCTGCCATGGTTTCAGACTGCAGTAGTGAGTTCCTCCTTGTTGAATCAACTCGGTTGTCTGATCCACAGCAGCCGAACCACGCGTGGGCGGTACCTTCAGTCCAGCAGCGGTTTCCTACTAAAAATAAACCCGTCAACAATGCGGAGCATTGCGATGCAGTTAGCATTTACTCTCTTTCAGAGACAAATGATTGATGAAATTATAATAGCAACAGATATGTCAATGGAGAAAATACGACTGCACAGGTCGAAAAGCGAACGAGTTTCCCGGGACATCTTTGAGATTTTTAAGCTCCTTTAACAAATATATATATATATATATTCAATCGTCTAATACGCTGCATTTGAGTTGTCAGCGCTACTAATACAGATTCTTTAACTTCATTTGCTCGTGCCGGAATGCATTTGCTAAAATGTTGCTTGTAACATTACAAAACTAGATATATTGGAATGGCTTGGCTCAATGGGGTGCTGGGAGATGTCGCCCAGTTCACTCAGATTAAAGCGTGAGCCATGCTGGGCACACTTTCCATGATCCTTGTGTTTTATTTATGTCTTCCAAAAGAGTGATAAATCTCCAGCTGAGTGGTGCCATTTACACCAATCAATCATTTTTATTGGCCCTTTTCTGAATGTAACTCTTCTGTCGCTAAAATGCTAAGACTTCTGGAACTTGATACACACACAGACAAATATTTGCGTGGAGTTGGAAGAGGAAACATATCGAATTTTCTAAACATGCAAAGACTTTTCTAACTATTAGGTAATTTTATTTTATTATTATTATTATGTTTAAAACTTTGTAACTAAATTATGCTGATCATTATACAATGTAGCGTGATAGTTTGTTCTTGTAGTTACTATAAAGTGTTACATAGAAAGTTTTATTCTGGGGGCCTCCAAATGGGAACCCTGGATCTATAAACAGAGAAAACCCTTGACTTAGGGGATTCTCATTATAAATATAGGCCATATCAAGCCTTAATGAACATAATATCAGGAAATTCAATTCGAAGAACCTGTATTAAATCTATTTTGTAACATTAAGTGTAAAAACTTTAAGCTCTCTGATCACCTAATAAATCTGTCATCATCTCTGGAACACAAAAGCAGAATGACAGTTGTATGGAAGACAATATTAATGTATAGTAATTATTATTGTATAGAAAAATATGCATTAAAAGTGTACGGTGACTAAGGCTGCCATTCTGCATGAATACCATCAACTTTTAATGTTTAGCAGAAGATAAAAGTCAGCTTTGATATATGATTACATAAATCTATTTTGGCTATTAATTTACTATTATTTGTTTATAGTTAATAACAGACTTTTGTATTATAATAAAATATTACGATGTTGTATTTCCACAATCATGCAGCAAAAATTTTTTTTCATAAAAAGCATGACATTGCCCTCTGTTGGTCAAAACGGTGAACTTTTACATAAAACTGACTAAATGACAGCATCTTTAAAATATTGTAATTCTAGTAATGATAATGACATTAATTAGAAATTGTAAGTGAATGAAATATTACAAAATATCCACAAAAATATTATAAATAAATGAATAAACATATAAAATCAATTAATCACATCATTATATGTGTACTGTGTATATTTATTATGTATAGACTATAGTTATCTATACATAATAAGTATACACAGTACATACAGATATATTATGTACACAAAAACGTATTTATGTGAGTGTGATTAATCAATCACATCAAACTTTTCAGACGCTCGCTCCAACTTCACAGCAGCAGCCAAAATATCCAAATAGCTGCTGTTATGTTTGTTAATCAAATAACAAAATTAAAAAGAGGATATGAATAACTTCTGTAGTTTTAAGCTTTATCTTTATATAATTTAGTGTTTGATTAGGCTATATTTTCTTGCTGAAGGGCACAGGCCTATATGACATTTATTATAATGGGTTTATGTTAAGATTGTTTAAAGTTCACTTAAATTAGAAGTTATTTGTAGTAAGCTAAATTCAGTTATACTGTAATGTTAAATGGTTATATTTAATGGTTAAACAAATCACGGAGACATCTGTTGGAATCTGTATCTGTGATACTTGCCTTCAGTCATAAAAAAGACGCGATATGAACACCAAGGAGCGCTAAACACTCCGTGCAGTGTGTGTTTCCTTCATGCTCGAAGCCGGAGGGCGCTCTCGCGCATAAAGTCGTACAAGGAAATCCCTTATATGGTCAAAAGCGTCCAGCTATCACTGTATGAAAACAGTTGTTTTCACAGAAAAACAGAAACGTTTGATAACATGAAGACATTAAACACACAATTGCGACAATATATGGTTTATTTGTGTTTTTCAAGTCATCTTCAGGTAATAAATAAAGTATATAAACAATGCAGTGCTAATTGACATAGCATTTATTACAGTATAGAAAATACTCTGCCTTACGTGATAAAAATAAAAAAACAAAAAAAAACAAATGTGTTGTAGTATATAAACAAATCATTATTATTGGTTATTTTCCAGCAGTGTATCTGATTTCTTAGCCAATTAAAAGCTCAAAATAAGAGAAAAAAAAATTAAGTTGCTTACATATACACTACCAGGCAAAATTTTTGAAACAGTAAGATTTTTATTGTTATTTTTAATAGAAGTATCTTCTGCTCTCCAAACCAGCATTGTATGTCATCACTTTTGATAAATTTAAAGCATCCTTGCTACATAAAAGTATTACTTCCTATACATTTGCTGTATTTTGGATCAAATAAATGCAGGCTTGGTGAGCAGTAGAGAATTCTTAAAAAAATAAAAATAAATCCTTTTGACTGGTAGTGTATATACTCCCCTGATATATATATATATATATATATATACACACACGTATCAAATGTCAAATTGCAGGCACCATAATTCAATTCAAGAAAATAATTTATTGGAATTCACACATTTTGCAAAAACAGTTCTCAATAAAATTTCCATTTATTGGGATAATAAATAACAGTGTATAATATATAACAGATTGATTGCAACTTTGTAATATCACATGTGATATGATTTCACTGTTGCATTAACACACATGTAATTGCGCTTAAAAATAAACAAATATGAAAAATATATACATATATACACAAATACCGAATCAATGTTACTTCCAAAGCAATTTCTTTGCAAGCTTCTGCTCTGCATACATTTTATATGCATCTTACAAGCTGTGTTAATCACTTTAATGACACTTACAATTTTTTTTTTACACCTTAACCTGCTCATATGTTATGAACTTTAACCATATACATTAAATGAGGCCTTCAAAAGCATGGCTTCTTTTAATTCCATAACCAATACTGATTGAAAATTCATATCAATGTGCATTCTTGATTCATTCATACTCATTGAGCGATTCACTGCTAGCTACAGAATATCAAGGTCACAAACATGAGTATTTTTTCTAGTCCTCACGAAGGTAGGCCTCTGGAATATCTTCCAGATCACTAATGTCAATGCTGGAGGCATACTCTGCCATTCTCTGGATTTCTTCTGCTTTCGTTTCAGCTAGTTTTTTCTCTGCTTCTTTTGAGATCATTCTAAGCTCTTCCACTTTGCACTGTGCCACCTGCAGATTAGTCTTTGTTGCTGTGCATGCATGCTCTGCTCCTGTAAAACATTAGGGTTGAATCAATCGACAGATCATACCAAAGTCACATGTACAATAAATGCTTTCAGATTGCATAAATTAAACATATAGCTTTAATAATTAAGAAAAATTTCTGAACATACCTGAATTATAAGCTGCTTCTGCTGACAATTCACAAATGTTGATGGCATTTATCCAGTTTGACTCAAAGCGTCTGCATTCTTCCAATCTATCACTAACCTGAAAAAAGGGAAAAACACTGTTAAACCTCCGATATAAACAAAGCTACTTTGATATCAACAAGGTCTGTTTATCTCTCTTAATCATGATCTATACTGTTGCAAAATGTAAACCCTTAGATGAACGAAAACAGACCTTGTTCTACATAAATTAAATAAACATTTAAGGCAACAGAATTTACCTCTACTCGCTGGCCAATGATCACCTGCCAAATGCTGTCCTCCTCAGCAGGGGTCAGTTTACCTATTGAGGTTATGTATCGCTTTTGAAGAGCAATAAGTGTATGTAATGCCTAAGAAAAACAAATACAGTAAAATTACTTTATATTCTATATATTTTATTAGAAATATAACACCTTTGTCAACAATCAAGTGAACTTTGTGAAGCTAGTTTTACTGAGTGAACTATAGGTTTGCAGTGTTTCCAATTCTTACCTTGGCATACTGTGTGAGGGCATCCACAAGAGCCAGTGTGGTCTGAGAGAGGTACGTGTTGGCACTGTCTGTGACCAGACATGAGGCCCGACGAATCAGGGATTCATGTGAGAGGTTTTCAACCTGCTGAAGAAAAACAGATTTTATTACATTTGGCATGACTAGTAATGGGATCCCACTGCATTTTTGACTCCCAAAATGTGACCCTGGACCACAAAACCAGTCATAAGTAGCACAGGTATATTTGTGGCAATAGCCAATAATACATTGTATGGGTGAAAATTATAAATTTTTCTTTTATGCCAAAAAATCATTAGGATAGAAGGAAACATCATGTTCCATTAAGATATTTTGTGAACTTCCTATCATAAGTATATAAAAACTTAATTTTGATTAGCAATATGCATGGCTAAGAACTTTATTTGGACAACTTTAAAGGAAAAGTTTACTGCGCGACCAGTGTAGTGCGATTCTCAAATGAATGACTCTAATGAGCCGATTCTTTTTAGTGAATCAACAAGTGAGTCGAAGCGGTTACTGAATTAGCAGGGCTCTTATAGCCACATATCTCATCATGTAGTAAAAGTTATTATATGTAGTTATATTGCACAGTATTTTAGCAAAATAATAATAAAAAATATTATAAAGTTAATATGGATTACCCGTCCTTTATAAACTTTTGCAATAAATATTTCTGATTATTATTTAGCGGTCATTTAACGTGATTGACTGCACTGAAGCAGCATTCAATAAGAAAAACATTTAAGTTTGCATAAATAAATAAATAAATAAGATGTTAATACGACAGTAACTGAATCAACAAATCAGAATCGTCTTCACATGTTCGTCACACAGACGAATGTTTTACAAGTTTGCCATTTTGTTCACTGGGTACACCTTATATGCAACATTAAAACGTTGATGTATTGAAGTATTAAGGTTACCTGTGTGAAAGGAACCGCACAGAGGCTGCTGCTGACGCTGAACGCGACTGTTTTGGATCGGGCAACCTCCGGCAGGCGCAGGAGACGCTGGTGAACGGGGCTTCTGCAGAAGAGGTTGGCCTTGTCCCTTTAAAATGAGAATATAAAGTAGACTGAGCACAGTGACAAAGTGAAAACACCAATTTCTTCCACGACATTCTGTTTAAAATCGCAAAATATTAACGAAATATCTTACTTGAGAAGTTGAACACAAGCAGCACTCAGCCGCAGGACTGCCATGTTTCTCCGGGCAGCCAGGAAGTCGGTCCGGCCTTTAAGAAGGGTCCCACTAGCACACAAACCGCAGTTTCTAAAAGCCTGCATATTGCCTTACAGTCTTTTACGAATAATAAAAAAAATCGTGTAGGTTTATCCCTTAAGCCTGTGTTTATCTTTAAGCAAAGCTCTTAAATGTTTTAAGTTGAGAGCACTGCCCACCAGTATTTATACTGCAGGAGGACTCTGCCCTCTATGCAGTGTATTGATCCGTTATTCGGACCTTTAATCTTGATTTTAGCGGTTTAAGTTCAAGGAAAGATAGGGTTTGACGTACATTTACATACTACGTCAGCAAAAAAAGATTTAACAAGCTGTGGTAAACACTAGTGAGCTCTTAGTGGTTGAGCTGCAGCACATGGTAACACACACCTCCAGATATTACAAAACAATGTGTATTGAGAACATAACAGGCACAGGAATTGATGAGCATGGCCTGCACGTCTCAAAGGGGTGTGACAGAAAAGTCCACATGATAAGAAAAACACTTAGTGGACAAAATGTAGCCTATCTATCGTGGCAACATAAGGAGCCTTAAAGCTACTGTGTTTGTTTACAGTGAGTTACATGAGTACCTGAAGAAAGCTCTTGATAGACCAATTCAATCGACCTCAACCAATAAGTTATCTTGCCGCTTTAAAGAGTCAAAGTGAATTGGTCTGAACAGTTTCTCAACTGTTCCCTATCAGCGTGTCGGGAGACAATTAATCCAGGACTATTTGTACAGTTTTTGTTGGTATGCCTCAAGGGCTATATGGGAACTTTTGCAGGAAAGAAACCCTAAATTAGTAAATGATAATAATAATAATAAACATAATAAAATTAAATAAAATAAACACATACACTCCTGTTTAAAAGTTTAGAAGAAAAGTTTGGAAAGAAGTCTGCATTTATTTGATTAAAAAAAAAAAAAAAAATATATATATATATATATATATATATATATAGTGAAAATTGATGCTCACAAAACATTTCTTATTATTATCAATGTTGAAAACAGTGCTGCTTAGTATTTTTGTTGATATGTTTTTTTTTTTGCAATTTTTTAGGATTCTTTGATAAACAGAACATTTGAAGGGCATTTATTAGTCACTTTTGATCCATTTAATACATCCTGTGAATCAAAGTATTAATTTATTTTATTATTTGTTTCATTTTTTATTATTTATTATTTCATTTACACTTTATTATATAGAGAAAAGAGCTATGCAGGGAAATATTCTGTGCTGCACTATTTAAAAAAAAAAATGTTCAGTGGAGCAAAAAAAAAAAAAAAAAAAAAACTATTCCACAAAACCATTTGCATTCAAAAGAGCTTTAAACCCGCATTTAAAGAATATTCATAGAAAGAATAAGTGCACAACAAAAAGAAGACCCTTAAATGTGATGAAACCTTTTGAAATGTGTTCAGAATGTACTTATCTTAGGCAGTAGTATAAGAATGTACAGGTAAACAAGGAGTTTATAGAGCTCAGGGTCCAAATCACAAGAATACACAGAAATCACAATAAAGGCTGTTTGGAAGTCATGATTGCATCATGTTACAGTGGCATGCAAGTCCACATAACGTTATAGATATGTAGCAAACATGTCGGCTTTGTTTTTGTGTGATGTTGCAGCTAGTTTATTTTCAAATAATTACTAATAGTTTAAACTCTTTATGAATCTTTATTCATTTAGGCTATTTGTTTATACATACTGCAATACATGTTTAAAATGCTGAATTCCTTTCTGATTTAGCTGCAGGGACTATTTCTAACCTGAGGATTGCTACAAACATAGCTATGAAACAGTGTGTAAAACCATTTTGTGAGTAATATGTGTTTATCCTAAAAAGAGAATGAATAACATCACATAAACGGTATTGATTTGATAGTGTTGCTAAACCACAATGCTGTTCATGTATTTACATTATGGCTTTATAGAAGTTATTCATGTGCATATTTGGAAGACAAAACAACTGAGAAATAAAAGAAAGTACATTTGTTGGCTTGAATAATTGCTTATTAAAACATATTTAGATGATTGTATGTTAGATTGACATGTCACTGATGTTCACCTGAAGACCATTTAAAACCCATTTCCATAAATACAGGGAGTTCAGAATTAAAAATCCACAGGTTTGCCTGCATGTTGCACGTTGCATCCATTTCACAACAGTCATGCATGTAATGCATGAGCTAATTCTTATAATTAAAGAAATGTTGTTAAACAGTCACGCGAGTGAATATAAAGCAAGTAATGTAAACATACGAGTCTATATTTCACTAATAATGCTTAATCCGACCAACAGAGGTCGCTATTAAACAATATACTGAATGTGAGAGGTGCCTTGCAAAGACCATATTAGCCAGACAAATACAAACTCAGAATGGTCTTTTTTATAAACGTGAAGTATTATGGAGTACATGTTAAACACTCTTAATGCATTTGCTTTATCAAAACGGTTCCAATAACTATGTGTTGTATTATACAAATAACTTAGGCCTGTTAAAGTCACATGGACAATCTTAAAACATTAAAAATCATGTAGTTTGACTGTTAAAGATTACTAAAAGACAGTCATGATTGTTTAATTGTGTCAGATGAGATGGTGTTGTTTTTGCATCTGATATAATAAACCATAGCTGCGTAGAATTTCTCATCTCTGAAGCCGTAGACTAGAGGACTTACTGCCCTGGAAGTGATACTAAATGCAAGGAAATTTACAAATCGGACAGTCAGGTATGATTGAATATCATACTGCATAACAACAGCCTCAATGTAAGGACACATGACCTCAGCCGTACATAAAAACAGCTGAAGGATATGCAGGGAAATAGTGCGCTGCCCCTTTGATGCTGACTTTCTATTGTCACCAGATGCTGCACGTGCAGCAAGGTATATCATTACATAACAAAAGACCTCAACTGTCAAAATAACCACAAGCCCCACTATATACAACAGGCCCCTAGCAAAGTGACGAATCTTTTCTGGAATCATAATCTCATAGTGGCAGTGTGTGAGCTGAGACAAGTATTCACTGGAGGCAGTGCTAATGAGGATAAACATATCAACAAAAGGGTTTATGGAGCTCAGGATCCAAATCATTAAAATGACTATTAGGGCTCTTCTAGAGGTGGAGATCGCCTGATGTCTCAGCGGCATGCAAATGGCCACATAGCGCTCCACACACATGGCTATAATCGTCAGTGGTGCACATGCTGTGACCGCTTCCATTAACATGCAGATGGGGATACAGAAACGTAGAGGTATCAAAACAAAGTTGTATGATAAGAGCACCACAAAATCTGTAAGACAAAGAAATATTAGGTCTACCAGAAGAGAATGACCAAACAATATATAGCGTGTCTCTGTTCTGAAAGTCTCTTTCTTGGAGAAAATTAAAAGCATGAGGAAGATGAGGTAGATGAAGGGCCACACAACGATCTGGGTTAGTGCCAGCGAAATGTTCCTCCGGACGGGGTCAACTTGAATCAACTGCAGCTGCTCATAGCCACTAGTATTCTGACTGGCCATTGTGTGCACATCTAAAAAAAAAAAAAAAATAGATAACAAAAACACAAATGTGAGAGATAAATGATGAATAATCCTCATCATCAATATTTATAACATAGTATACATTATCAGTAAGCCTTAAATATTTATGTGGCCATAAAAATATATAATGTGAGTTCACATATTTATGGGTCATGAACTCAGTTACAAATTGTTACATAAACTTGCTGTAATACTTACTGACAATAAGATTCTAGTCTTGAGCCATGGTCATATATCAAGTGTAAGAAATGCGCACTGTGAACAAACATTTATATAGAGTTTGACAGAGAAAAACTCCTGTGGATGACATCAGTTTAGCTGATGGCATCTAGAGCTAAATTTAGATTTCCTTGTGTTTGGGGATAGACATGGAGCACTGAGACACAATCATGCATTTACATTTCTTTTATTTGCAACATGCCAAAATCTAGATTAGTACACAAACTAGAGTAAAAAATGTAAATGGTGTTTAGCCATATTCTCATCCACAACTGATTTTTCTTCCATGTGACATTTAAGTTACATTTTGCACATATTTGCAATCTTTAAGACGAAACTATCATTTTATACACTACTAGTCAAACGTTTATGAACAGTAAGATTTTTAATGTTTTTTTTTTTTGTTTTTTTTTAATATGACTTTCTTCTCACCAAGTCTGCATTTATTTGATCCAAAGTACAGCAAAAACAGTAAAATTGTGGAATATTTTTTACTATTTAAATCAACTGTTTTCTATTTGAATATATCAATTGTAATGTATTCCTATGCTTTCGAAGTTAGATTTTTAGCATCATTACTCCAGTCACCTTCAGAAATCATTCCAATATTCTGATTTGCTGCTCAAAAAAAAACATTTATTATTATTATTATTATTTTGTTGAAGCTGAGTAGATTTTTCATGTTTTTTTTTTGATGAACAGAAAGTTCAGAAGAACAGCATTTATTTGAAAAATAAATATTTTGTAACATTATAAATGTCTTTATCACATTTGATAAATTTAAAGCATCCTTGCTAAATAAAAGTGTTAATTTCTATAATATATACTGACTTCAAGCTTTTTTGATGCTATAGTGTATAATGTTACAAAAGCTGTTTATTTCAGATAAATGCTGATCTTTGGATATTTCTATTCATCAGAGAATCCTGAAAAAATGTAATCCTATATATATAATAGTGCTGAAAATTTAGCTTTGATCACTGGAACAAATTATATTTTAATTATATATTCAAATTTCTATCTGAAATAAATTAGTATAATTTTAGATAATTATAATAATTTTAGATAGTAAAAATATTTCACAATATTAACGCTTTTGCTGTATTTTCGATCAAATAAATGCTTCTTTAAGCATTAAAACAACATTAAAACTCTTGTAGTGCCAGCAGATGCTGATCTATGATGATGTAATCAGCCTAGAATGTTTTATTCATTTGCATCTTTCAGCGACTAACCACCTGCATGCTTGATTAATCTGCTCAACATCCTCTGCCTGCAACACTATCAGTTCACTTGAAACCATTCAAATTGATACCTTTCATCTGAACCTTCATTGCATCAATGGAAAATAGTCAAAATAGAGTGACTACTGTGTGGAAAGGTTTAAACTTAACCAGTCATCTTCTGACAAGATTATCAACCTCAACTTTACCACCATCAAGAACCCAGATACCACAACTCAACAGAAAGTATCCCTCATGTATGGACCATTCCAGGATGTTTTCAGTAAGCAGTTGGCAAACCAACTACCACCTAATTGGCCACAGGACTGTGCCATTGACCTGCTGCCTGGGGCAACTTTACCCAAGGGTAAGGTGTATCCGTTGTCCATCCCTAGAACAGAAAGCAATGGAGGAGTACATTGAGGAGGCACTAAACAGGACTTCATATGACCATCAACCGCCTCAAGCCTTTTCTTTATGAGTAAAAAGGATGAAGGCTTGCGACCAGGCATGCTCTTAACTCTCAAACAGCCAAGTTCCGATATCCCATCCTGGAACAACTTTGTGGAGCTCACATCTTCACCAAGCTGGACCTGCAAATCACATACAGCCTCATCCCGAAATCTAAGGGTGACGAGTGGAAAACCTCCCTTGTTACACCATTAGGCCACTATGAATCAGCTTATGGCATATGACCTGTCCACCTCGCTCTCCAAATTTCAGAGATTTATGAATGAGGGAGTTCCTCTATCGCTTTGTCGTCGTCTACATCAGGGTTGCCCAACCCTGTTCCTAGAGATCTACCTTCCTGCAGAGTTCAGTTCCAATCCTGATCAAACACATCTGTCTGTAATTATGAAGTGCTCCTTCATATCCTAATTAGTTGATTCAGTTGTTTGATCAAGTTTGGAACTCTGCAGGAAGGTAGATCTCCAGGAACAGGGTTAGGCACCCCTGGTCTGCATCAAGGACATTCTGATCTACTTCTGGAACCTGGCCAAACATTGCCTCCAGAAGCTCGGGGAATGCTGCTTGTACCTGAAGCTGGAAAAGTGTGAGTTCCACCACAAGACTATTCACTTCCTTGGTTTTGTTATCAGTGAGCACGGCTTTGAGATGATCAGAGAAAGATACAAGCTATCCAGGACTAGCCACAACCCTCCCCAGTCAAGGACTTGCAACATTTCCTGGGCTTCACTAACTTCTATAGAAGATTCATCATCATTTTCTGTCAGATCTGTGCTCCTCTTATTGAGTCTCTGTCCTGGAACTCTGCTGCAACAGAAGCATTCCAACATCTGAAAGGAGCCTTTTGCACAGCTCTTACCCTCATCCATTCAGATCTCAAGTTACCCTTCATCAATAAGGTTGAAGTTTCCACCACAGGGGTAGGAGCTGCATTATCCCAGTGGCAGGATGAGCCTACAGTCTTCCATCCATGTGCCTTCTACTCAAAGAAACTGTCCCCAGCAAAGTGCAATTATAAGCATCGGCAATCAAAAACTTCTTGCTATGAGGTTATTTCTAGAGTAGTAGAGACATTGGCTGAAGTGAGCCAAGCATCAATTTGAAGTAATCACTGATCATCTCAACTTGCTAGAAAACTAAACCCCTGACAAGCCTGTTGGACTTTATTCTTCACCTGTTTCAACATCACCATCATGTAAAAGAACCTCAAAGAGGATGCTCTCTTCTGAGTTTATCTTAGAGAACAAGAGACAGCACTTCCTGAATCCATTCTCCCACCTGCCATCATTGTGAGTTCGATTCAATGGGTCCTCAAGGGCCAGATAATTGAAGCCACATGCTCTGAGCCAGCTCCACCGAGAGGTCCTGAGGGACTGATCTTTGTACTATCAACTGTACGATTGTCACTCATGTACTCATATATCTCAAGGCTCTGGACACCCAGGCAGCCAGCAAACCTTCGCGCTCTTCTGCAGTCAGTACTGGTGGTCCAACCTGACCCAGGATGTCTCCTGATACGTGAAGAGATGCACAGTCTGTGCCATGTCTAAGACCCTACAACACCTACAAAACTGGTCCTATTGCCCTTTCCTAGGTGACCATGGTCCCACACTGATCAGCTACCCTTCGGGCACCACACCTGTATTCCGGGCATTGTAAACTGATTCACTAAGTCCTGCAAACTACTTCCCCTAAAGGGTTTACCCACCACACTGGAAACCACAGAATTACTATTCCATCAAGTTTTTCACTGTTTTTATTGTGTGTTGGACTAGGGTCCACAATTTATCTCTCAGGTGTGGAATTTGTTCTTTATGCTACTAGGAGTTTCTGTCAACATATACAAAGGTTATCACTCCCAGACTAATGGCCAGACTGAGCTGAAAATTCAGGAGATTGGGAGATACCTGCAGTCCTACTACCACAACCACATCTGAAGTCGATTTACAAGATTACACAAAAATCACAATAAAGGCTGTTTGGAATTCATGATTGCATCATGTCACAGTGGCATGCAGTGGCAAACATGTTGCATTATCACAACTTTATTTTGCATGATGTTGTAGTTAGTTGTAATAACCACTAATATTATTTTCCTAAAGGGCCTCAAACGGAGAGCGTGCTGCATTAATTGTGACCCATGTTCTTATGGTAAGTGCCCTAAATTTATAGAAGTCACACATGAAGTGGACACATGAAAGTGTAATCATGCTTAATGTGGTCAACAGAGGTCGCTATTAAACAATACTGAATGTGAGAGGCACCTTGCAAATACCTTATTGAGTTTACATTTTTACAATCTTGCATTTATGCAGATACAAATGCAGAGAAAAAAATGTGAGTGATTGGAAAGGTACACGATTAATTTACCATTATGAATGCAACTAATATGTCCCAATTATAGTTATATAGAGACTGCATTGTGACATATTGCATCACTGTAATACTTACTGACTATAGGGTTCTATTCTTGAGCCATGGTCATATATTAAATGTAATGATGATATGCAGTGTGCACAAACATTTATTAGATTTGTTTGTGTTTGGGGATAGACATGGAGCACTGAGACACAATAATGCTTTCACCTTTTTATTTGCAATATGGCATAAAAGTCAAAATCTAGATTAGTGCACAAACTAGAGTACAAAAAAAGAGTAAGAGCAAAAATAATAATAATAATAATAAAACTAAAATGGCATTAGCCCAGATTCTAACCCTAAATGGATTTCTTTTCTTCTTTATAAAAATAGACATACTAGCAGATTGTACTGTAACTCATAAACACTTAACGTTAACTAATGCACTTTAACAGAAGCACAAATGTAAAGAATTATTAAAGCACTCCAACAGAAGTAGAAATTTAAAGAATTAAAACACAATGACATAAACAAAGAATTGAATCACCGCAATATAGTTTAATGTGTGTTGTAAAATGCAAACATTGAGTGGTAACCACGCCCACATGATTTACGTATGACCAATCAAATGTTCATATTCAAATTAAGTACTGTTATTACAACATTTCAAGACTACCCAATTATCATTGGTATTTTTTTAAGGAGCACAACACCAAAAGCTTATTTGTCCCATTTTAGCTGATGTCCCTCTTTTGCTGACTTCACTGGAAGATGGTGAAGTGAGTATTGCTGTTACATTAATTGTATTTTATTGAATATTGGAGAACCACAATGCTGCCCATGTATTAAAATTATGGAATATAAAAATAAGGAATATGTTATTTATTTTTCAAATACTCGAACACACTGTGCAAAAACATTCACTTATATTATTATTTTATTTTATATTATTTTATTATTTTACTTCTTTAAGAAGTATCAAAGAAAATTAGAAAATAGTGTCTTGAGTTTTACTCACTGTAGCCTGTTAAATGGTAAATCAGAAATTCATTGGCTTGAATCATATTTATTGGTGCATATTTACATTACTGTATGTTAGATTGACAAGTCAGTGAAGTTCACTTCAAGACTGCAAAAGACAATGCTTGCAATGTGTGGTTATCTTTATTTTATGTATGCAGAAATAATTGACTTTAATTAAATAAATTGATTTAAATATATTTTAATCCAAGGTTAATCATATAAAATGACAATTCAATTTATACAAGGGTTCTGAATTTAAAAAATCCACAGATTGGCCTGCATGTTACATATTACATCCATTTCACAACAGTCATACTTGTAATGCGTGTGATAATTCTTATGGTCAAAGAAATGTTATTAAAAATCTTGAGAGTGAATATAAAGCTAGTAACATTAACAGAAGGGTATTAATGGTTAATCTGGTCAGCAGAGGTCGCTATTAAACGATATCATGAATTGAGAAGCATTTGCAAAGATCTCAGTGGCTGGTCAAATACAAACTCTGGATGGTTATTTTTTACATGGAATATTACAGAGTACTGGACATGCATTTACATATGAAATAAAATCACATTTGCACTCTTAAAATGTACATAATAATAAAAGACATAGACTAAAAGACAGTCATGATTGTTTAATTGTGTCAGCTGAGATGGTGTTGTTTTTGCATCTGAGATAATAAATCATAGCTGTGTAGAATTTATCATCTCTAAATCCATACACAAGAGGACTTACTGCTCTAGAAGTGATACTAAATGCTAGGAAATTTACATATCTGACAATCAGGTATATATTAATATCATACTGCATAACAACAGCCTCAATGTAAGGACACATGACCTCAACCGTACATAAAACCAGCTGAAGGAGATGGAGGGAAATAGTGCGCTGCCCTTTTGATGCTGACTTCCTATTGTCACCAGATGCTGCACGTGCAGCAAGGTATATCATTACATAACAAAAGACTTCAACTGTCAAAATAACCCCAAGCCCCACTATATAAAACAGAGCCCGTCCAAACTGATGCACCTTTACTGGAACCATAATCTCATAGTGGCAGTGTGTGAGTTGAGACAAGTATTCACGAGAGGCCGTGCTGATGAGGATGAACATATCAACAAAGGGGTTTATGGAGCTCAGGATCCAAATCATTAAAATGACTACTAGGGCTCTTCTAGAGGTGGAGATCGCATGATGTCGCAGCGGCATGCAAATGGCCACATAACGCTCCACACACATGGCTACAATTGTAAGTGGTGCACATGCTGTGACTGCCCCTATTAACATGCAGATGGGGATACAGTAACGTAGAGGTATTACAATAACATTATATGATAAGACCACCACAATATCTGTTATACAAAGAAATATTAGGTCTACCAGGAGAGAATGACCAAACAATATATAACGTGTTTCTGTTCTGAAAGTCTCTTTTCTGGAGAATGTTAAGAGCATGAGTAAGATGACATAGACAAAGGGCCACACAAAGACCTGAGTCAGTGCCACGGAAATGTTCCTCCGGACAGGGTCAGATTGGATCAGTTGTATCTGTTCATAGGCACTGCCATTTTGACTGACCATTTTGTGAACATCTGAGAGAAAAGTAATGAACAAAAACACATGAGACATAAATGATGAATAATCCTTGATGTATTTATAAGATACATTTTAACTAATTTTCAAATATTTATGTAGCTGTAAAAAGTATATAATTTATTCTAAATAATTGAAGGTAATGAAATAAGTTACATAAATTACAAAATGTTACATAATCTTGCTGTAATACTTACTGACAATAAGATTCTATTCTTGAGCCATGGGCATATATCAAGTGTAATAAATGATGATGTGCACTGTGAACAGACATTTATAATGAGTTTGATAGAGCAAAACTCCTGCGGATGACATCAGCTTAGTTAATGACATCTAGAGCTAAATTTAGATTTGCTTGTGTTTAGGGATTGACATGGAGCACTGAGACACAATCATGCATTTACATTCTTTTATTTGCAACATGGCATAAAATTCAAAATCTAGATTAGTGCACAAACTAGAGTAGAAATGAAGAGAAAGAGCAAAAAAATAGAATGCTGTTTGGCCAGATTCTAATCATCAATAGACAGATCCATGTGACATTAAATATTTTGCACATACAGTGATTTGTAAACTTAAAGACAAAACAAATATATTATATAGCTTGATTTAGTAACTGTCATGGACTGCATGGGATGCAAAGCTAGAGGATCCAAATGCAGTATTTATTGAAGGGCTATTCCACAAACGTAGCCCAAAAACAGGCAAAGGCAGACAGGTGGCAGGGGGGGAGTTAGACACCAAGGTGGGGCTGGCAGAGCATGAAACCAGGGTGGAGGGACAGAGCGGGAAGCCAGGGCGGAGCAGGCAGAGCAGGAAGCAAGGGCAGAACGGGAAGCCAGGGCAGAGTGGGAAGCAGGGGCAGTTCAGGAAGCCAGGGTGAAGTCGGCAGAGCAGAATGCAGGGTTGAGCCGGCAAAAAAAGCCAGAACTGAAGACCCCTACAATGGAGCCAAAGACCACCACTGCACAGTAGATGGGACCAAAGATCCCCAGGGTGGAGCAGAAGACCACCAGGGTGGAGCCGATGGAGCTGAAACCATTTTAGTGGAGTGGTTCAGATTGAGATGATGTCCACCACAGAACAGCATAAGCAGCAGTAAACCACAGTTGGAACTATAATAGAGAGCACAGAGAGGTTAATTATGGCCATAAGAGGACATGCAGAGGGTTCAGAGACAACCTCCTTAGTCATGTTAAGGCAGGCAGAGAGTACAGGGATGACCTCCATGGTTGTGTCAGGACAGGCCTTCTTTGCCGTGACAGGACAGGCAAAGAATTCTGGGATGACCTCCGTGGCCATGACAGGACAAGTAACAAGCTTAGAAATGGCCTCCCCAGTCATGAAAAGACAGGCGAGGAGCTTAAGGGTGATCTCCATGGTTATGACAGGACAAGAGCACAGAACTGAGCTCTGAAGCTTGAGTGGGCTCTGGAGCAGACACCATTACTGGAAGGGCAGCGGAAGGTGGAGGCTGCAAAGCTGAGGCCGCCCATACCAATATCAGTGATGGGCCTGAAAAAACTGGAAGCTAGTCTTAAAGTCCTAGGGATTGACATGGTAGCTTCACATGCAACATACATGATAATCAGAAACACTGGGGTGGCGTCTATGATAGCCGAAGCCTGAGGACTCTGCCGTGGTGGCCATGACAGGTCAAGGTTCTGGCATAATGGCTATGACGGGTCGAGGCTCTGGAATGGTGGCCATGAAAGGACAAAACTCTGGAATTGTGGCCATGATTGGACGAGACTCTGGAATGGCAGCCAATTCGTAATGAGGCATTGGTGTGGCAGCCATGCCGTGAACAGGCTCTGCAAGAGAACCATCAGGAATGTACTGAAAGTATAGGACTAGTGATCATTATAACTGGACATGCTGGAGACCATGGTGGGCCAAGGGGCAAAGCTTTCAGTGAAGATCACTTCAGGTCATCTGTAATGTATCTGCTTGTTTTACACTCTTTGACCACCAGGTGGTATTGTGAGCAAATGAAGACTCGAGAAATTAACCTTTTTGTGAACTACTTGGCTGAAAAGCTTCAATGGTTCAATGAGGCCTCATCTTGCCTCCATTACAAAGACTTGGGAGAACCAGGACTTTGCTCTTCTTCATATTAGGTGCATTTTAAAATGTTTCCCAAATGAATCCTGGACTCCTGCTCAAAGTGATAACTTAATATAATGACAGCTACAAAAAAAACAACAATAAGCCTGCAAAGCTGTGCCGCTCCATCCTGACAGCTATGAGTTGGAATCACAGAAAATAAATCACAGAATTTTAGGCCAGTGAGAGGACAGTTTACTGCATGACTTGTATTAACAAATTTGGTTCATTTAGAAACTTCGCCATGTGAAAGCAAACCACACCACGATTAAAATGCAGTATTGTAGTCATTTAAATCCCTGTTTTGGAACAACACAATCAGTCTATAGGTGTGAAAGCACCCTTAGTCATCAATGACTGAATGAACCAGGCTTATATAGAGCTAGCAAACAGGGTTAAGGAGACACAGGTGAAAACAATGAGTGCTGATGAGTTTGTGCAAAGGATTGTGGGTAATGAAGTCCATGACAGAATGGCAATGGTATGGGATGGAGTGCCCAGTGGTGGCTATCAAAGGCAACTGCTGATTGTGACAGTAACTAGTTTTGATTTAAAGTCAGCGTAAACAGGAAATTGCTGCAGTCTTTAGTACTGTGACATATTTACAACTGAAACACAGTATTGAATAGGGGCGGGGTTTATTTTGATTTAAGGTTCCACTAGTTCCAGCGGCCTGGTTGAAGGGATTCTGCATGTATGTCTTATATAGCATCTGCAAAAAATTTAATTATTAAAATTTGGTTTACAAACCAGATTCAGATTAAATTGTTTCTCCAATTATAGGTAATCCTTTGATTTTAGTTTTTGCTTCTAATTTAAAAGCTGATCACAAATTTCGATCATGTATTAATTTAGATATCTGATTATTCTGGAAATCTCAGTCTTTCAATTATTTGTTCATTAATGACCTGGTGTCACTTAGAAATTTAACCTACGAACCTACGACACAAACTCGCCAGTTCTGGACTTACTCAGAGGGTGCAGGGTGATTATAATACATTTTAAGTAGGCTGCACCCTGCCAGCCTGTACCATAAAATGTTCTTTTTATATAATGACGGGAATGACAACATGTCAAGCCAGTGACAGTCAGAAATCGGAAGCCCCTAATGGACCCCCATGGGCTATACATTGGCACTTCGGTCTGATGTGTCCTGGACGCAGACTGCAATTCAATCATTATTTAGAGAACATCCGGAATTATTTTGCCAGGCATAAAAAACAATAATCAGAAAGAATGAATACAATCATGAGAATACATCAGATAAAATTCATTTAATTTTGGTTACACTACTGATCAGCATGAAACACAAAACATAGAATAAAAGTTAATACGAAAATAATTTTAAAGAGTCAGCATACCTGACAAATAGAGAGACACATGGCAATTGTGGGGGAAGTTCTGTTTACAGATGCTTCCCTGAATCTTCTTTAAATACCCAAATCACAACAAAACAATTATAAATTTAGCATAATAAAAACTTCATAGGACTTTTGTTGGGACATGAGGTGACCTGAAAACCATATCTATCCTGGGGTAGAAAAGCAACACCTGGCAGAGACCTTATCAGAGGCACACCCCGTAGCAGAATTTTCCTCAGATTTGAAATCTTTATTTTTGGTCCGTTCCACTGATGTGGGACTGAGATCGTATTTCCAACCACAATGATATCATAAAAATGAATATGAAAAGGTTATGATCATAAACACTGATGATAAAGTAAATGTATTATGCAAGTATCTCCCAACGCTTCTAAGTCACCTTTTAGTGACCTGGATCATCTGCCCCGGAGGGAAGGAGGGGGCCTTAAGGATGGGTGAAGGGACAGATGAGCAAATGGTCTTTCTCCCAGATCTTCTAGTCAGATTAGAAAAGTTATTGTTTTGTTGCATGGCATGTGTGTTCCTTATAGCTTCAACAAGAAGCTCATCGCACCCTTTCATTAGCGCCCCTCCTCTCCATCTCTCACTCATAGTGACGGTTGGAGTGACGCTGTTAAGGATACTCTGTCCAAGCATTTAAACTGGCGTCATCAGAGAAGGAATGCCATTCCAGAGCGGAAGAAAATGTTCAGATTTTGCTCAAAGATGACCAAAACATTTTTCCTTTCAGTGGATTAACTTGCACAGATTAATTGCTAACCTCAAGACTATCGATGTGCACTAACAAAGTAAATAATATAAATTTTGATTTCATGAGGACTTGATTCAATATAGTCACATTCTAGCAATGCTATCCTAAAACCAAAAGCATGAAGGCAAAAAAAAACAAAAAAACAAAAAAAACAGGGAGATTAGAAGACTAGGTAACTCTGAAAGACAGAAGGGCTAAACAATCATCAGTGGAGCCCGATGACGAGTTCCTAGGCAGTGGGTTGCCCTGCGAAGTGGACATCACTGTATATTCCGCCATGATTTCAGTTCAGTTCCAGTGTATGTAAGATTCCAGTGTATGTTCCATTCAAAGTGTGCGAGACGTGAATTTAAATTGTATTTATTTACAGAGGTATATGATGTCACAAAGTTTCATCTGTGTGGGAAGACACTGCAAGCAGCAGTGCAACCTAAATGGATTTCCCCTGCTCAGGGAGTGGGAAGCAATGAACACTGTGTAGGTATCATATCAATCAGAACACAGTTCATGCACGCAGAGACAGTTCATTTCTTGCACTCTTCTAACGAGCTGGTTATCTAAATCATGTGTGTTCATTTACAGACATGCAAAATATGCAGAGCGGGGGGCGCGAGGACTGGAGTTGGGAAACGCTGCTTTAGCACAGTTCATGGCCACTCCTGCTAGAGATTGTAACCAAAGGTGCTGTTAAAGGGGTATCAGATGCTTGATATGATTCTTTAGGGTTTTAATGAAAAGTCTATAACATACTTTGGTTAAAATTTCTCATTGGTAGTGTAAAACAACACCATTTTACCTTGTCAAAAACAGCTCCGTTCACAGCGAGCCGTTTCAGTGCATGTCCCTTTAAATGCCAATGAGCTCACTCATGGTGGGTTTGTGCTAAAACAAGAATGGCTTGATCTGACAAAGGGGTTATGATTTATAGGGATTCGTCTCATGAACCCTTTAAATGAGAATTGTTCAAATTTATTTATATAAGCTTGTTTCCTCATGGGGGCCAAAAAATGTCCCCACAAGGACAAGGATTTTGGATATTGCCATCTTTGTGGAAATATTTTCACAAACACACACACACACACACACACACACACACACACACACAAACATACAACTAAAGGGTTCTTAGAACTTGGTGTCCAAAAATCACAATAAGGGTTTGGAAGTAAAGCATTGTGCTGGCATGGAAAGACCACTGTATTATTTAAAACATTTTCATGTTTCATTCATATATACATAGTACAATACCTTTTTAAGCTACTGAAAGATTCACTTTGTGAACCTGAAATGGTATGTAATCCATTTTGTCAAAAAGTAAATTGTGATCCTGGACCACAACACCAAAAAAAGGGTAAATTTGTTGAAATAGTGATATAATAAGCTGAATAAATAAGCTTTCCACTGATGTATGGTTTTTAGGATAGGACAATATTTGGCCGAAATAGAGATTAAAAATCTGAGAAATCTGAGAAAATAAATCGCCTTTAATGTTGTTTAAATGAAGTTCTTAGCAATGAATATTACTAACCAAAAATTAAGTTTTGATATATTTACGGTAGGAAATTTACAAAACATCTTCATGGAACATGATCTATACTTAATATTTGTTTTTGGCATAAATAAAAAAAAAAAGTATATATATATACAGGTCCTTCTCAAAAAATTAGCATATTGTGATAAAGTTCATTATTTTCTGTAATGTACTGATAAACATTAGACTTTCATATATTTTAGATTCATTACACACAACTCGAAGTAGTTCAAGTCTTTTATTGTTTTAATATTGATGATTTTGGCATACAGCTCATGAAAACCCAAAATTCCTATCTCAAAAAATTAGCATATTTCATCCGACCAATAAAAGAAAAGTGTTTTTAATACAAAAAAAGTCAACCTTCAAATAATTATGTTCAGTTATGCACTCAATACTTGGTCGGGAATCCTTTTGCAGAAATGACTGCTTCAATGCGGCGTGGCATGGAGGCAATCAGCCTGTGGCACTGCTGAGGTGTTATGGAGGCCCAGGATGCTTTGATAGCGGCCTTAAGCTCATCCAGAGTGTTGGGTCTTGCGTCTCACAACTTTCTCTTCACAATATCCCACAGATTCTCTATGGGGTTCAGGTCAGGAGAGTTGGCAGGCCAATTGAGCACAGTAATACCATGGTCAGTAAACCATTTACCAGTGGTTTTGGCACTGTGAGCAGGTGCCAGGTCGTGCTGAAAAATGAAATCTTCATCTCCATAAAGCTTTTCAGCAGATGGAAGCATGAAGTGCTCCAAAATCTCCTGATAGCTAGCTGCATTGACCCAGCCCTTGATAAAACACAGTGGACCAACACCAGCAGCTGACATGGCACCCCAGACCATCACTGACTGTGGGTACTTGACACTGGACTTCAGGCATTTTGGCATTTCCCTCTCCCCAGTCTTCCTCCAGACTCTGGCACCTTGATTTCCGAATGACATGTAAAATTTGCTTTCATCCGAAAAAAGTACTTTGGACCACTGAGCAACAGTCCAGTGCTGCTTCTCTGTAGCCCAGGTCAGGCGCTTCTGCCGCTGTTTCTGGTTCAAAAGTGGCTTGACCTGGGGAATGCGGCACCTGTAGCCCATTTCCTGCACACGCCTGTACATGGTGGCTCTGGATGTTTCTACTCCAGACTCAGTCCACTGCTTCCGCAGGTCCCCCAAGGTCTGGAATCGGTCCTTCTCCACAATCTTCCTCAGGGTCCGGTCACCTCTTCTCGTTGTGCAGCGTTTTCTGCCACACTTTTTCCTTCCCACAGACCTCTTGCTTGAGGGTGTCAATGATGGCCTTCTTACCCATGATTGCGGTTTTGAGTAATGAACCAGGCTGGGAGTTTTTAAAAGCCTCAGGAATCTTTTGCAGGTGTTTAGAGTTAATTAGTTGATTCAGATGATTAGGTTAATAGCTCGTTTAGAGAACCTTTTCATGATATGCTAATTTTTTGAGATAGGAATTTTGGGTTTTCATGAGCTGTATGCCAAAATCATCAATATTAAAACAATAAAAGGCTTGAACTACTTCGAGTTGTGTGTAATGAATCTAAAATATATGAAAGTCTAATGTTTATCAGTACATTACAGAAAATAATGAACTTTATCACAATATGCTAATTTTTTGAGAAGGACCTGTATATATATATATGTGTGTGTGTGTGTGTGTGTGTGTGTGTGTGTGTGTATTTTTGGCTATTGCTACAAATATACAGAACATATAGGTGATGTGAGTGATTGCTTTGTCACATAAACTGTATTTACTGAATGTTGGAGAACCACAATTGCCCATGTATTTAAATTATGGAATATGATCCAATTTATTTTTTAAACAAATTAACACACTTTGGTATTATTATATTATATTATATTATATTATATTATATTATATTATATTATATTATATTATATTATATTATAGAAAATTTTGAATGTGCCTTGAATTTCACTTACTGTAGCCATTGCATGTTTGAATGGTTATGAAATGTTATTATTACAGATGTATTACATATCAAAGACATTTCAGAAAGAAAAATAAATCTATATCATATTTAAATGCTAGATTTAGCTTTAAAATGACCATTCAGCCAAAGGTTCATTAAAGAACCATCTCTTTCTTACCTTTTTATAATCTGAAGAACCTTCTTTCGCCTGTCACAAACTGTACCGCTGTGGCTCCCTCTACTCCCCGCTAGAGGGAGCCTTCACATGGACTTATGGACCTTTTTCCACTACATTACCCATAACCCCCTTCTGTCACCTCTCACCCCTGTCGGCCATCTTGCCTTCACCCTCACACACCTGGCAGTCATTACACCTAATCACTCGCAGTATAAAAGCCATTCACACACACAACCGTTTGCGAAGTCTTGTTTAGCCCGTCTGACATTTCCGAGCGTTATTTCCCGTGTTTCCTTTCCCGTTGTTGACTCTGAGTGTTTCTGGTTCCTGATTGTTTCTCCGCCTGCCTTTTGACCCCTTGGATTGTTTATTGGATTATTCTGTTGCTCGCTGCCGGCCCCGACCCTTGCATGGACACTGACCTTCGCTTTCTGGATTGTCTATATTGCTCCTGTTCGTTATTGTTTGACCCTGCCTGCTTGACTACGGCTTATGTCTGAAATAAAGCTGCATTTGGATCCCCAATCCGCTGTGTCACTCGTTACAGAAACTTTTGTGAAACTTTTTGTGTTCTAGGTTCTTTATGGAACCATTAGACAAAACGGTACTTCTAAGGCATTGTGAAGCACCTTTATTTTTAAGAGTGTAAACTGATGCTGAGGGTGGAAAGGGTGGAGAGGGTAGGAATACAGGTACAACTCTTTCCTTGAAGATTGTATTATTAAAACATGTTTTAATAATATGAGTGTAAACTGATTGTTTGATATACTGACATGTCAGTGGTTTTAACAGAAATCACTGACATTTACTAATGTTCTTTGTCCAGAATGAATACAAATAATAATTTGTAAGTAATTTAAAGTCTGCTATGACATATACAAGATCTTCTTTTCCAACAAATTTATATCCAATGCAAATGTAAAATAATCATGCGTGTTTTTGTTTATAATTCAACAATACCGTGTGTGACATAATTATATTTTAAAAACTAAAATATTCCACAAATATTAAAAAGGATAACAGAAATTATATTTATATATATATATAAATTAGTAATGTGGTATGCTAAATAAAATACCCTCTTAAATGCGAATATTTGTGAAAAGCATCTTCCCCGAAAGTTATTGCTGTTCATCATCAGTCATGTCAAACTCTAGATCTTCATTATTCAACCAAAGAACTGCAGTTTTAATGTGTTACAAGGAAATGTAGGCAAACATATAGATGTTCATGTAAATGCTTTAACTGAAGAAAATCATGTTTGTTTATCACTGTCAGTAGAGATTACATTGTTTTTGCATCTGATATAATAAATCATAGCTGTGTAGAATTTCTCATCTCTAAAGCCATAGACAAGAGGACTTACTGCTCTAGAAGTGATACTAAATGCAAGAAAGTTTATGAATCGGACAGTTAAGTACGCCTGAATACCATACTGCATAACCACAGCCTCAATGTAAGGACACACCACCTCAGCCATACATAAAAACAACTGAAAGATGTGGAGGGAAATAGTGCGATGCCCTTTCGACGCTGACTTCTTGTCACCAGAGGCTGCACGTGCAGCAAGGTATATCATTACATAACAAAAGATTTCAATTATCAAGATAAACACAAGCCCCACAATAAACAACAGACCCCTAGCAAACTGGCGTATTCTTTCTGAAACCATAATCTCATAGTGGCAGTGTGTCAGTTGATTCAGGTACTCATGAGAGGCGGTGCTAATGAGGATAAACATATCAACAAAAGGGTTTATGGAGCTCAGGATCCAAATCATTAAAATCACCATTAGGGCTCTTCTAGAGGTGGAGATCGCCTGATGTCGCAGCGGCATGCAAATGGCCACATAGCGCTCCACACACATGGCACCGATGGTCAGTGGTGCACATATTGCGACTGCTTCCATTAACATGCAGACGGGGATACAGAAATGCAGCGGTATTAAAACAAAATTGTATGATAAGAGCACCACAAAATCTGTCAGAAAAAGAAATATTAGGTCTACCAGGAGAGAATGACCAAACAATATATAGCGTGTCTCTGTTCTGAAAGTCTCTTTCTTGGAGAATATTAAGAGCATGAGGAAGATGAGGTAGATGAAGGGCCACACAAAGATCTGGGTCAGTGCCAGTGAAATGCTCCTCCGGATGGGGTCAACTTGGATCAGTTGCATCTGCTCAGAGCCACTAGCATTCTGACTGGCCATTATGTGCACATCTGAAAGACAATTAAACAGACAACAAAAACACATTTACAATAATACACAACATAATTAAGCCCTGGTCATATTAGGTGTAACTTTACCTGCATAAACCAAATCATGAAGTGAGCTGTGAACAAACATTTATATAGAGTTTGACAGAGCAAAACTCAAATGGATGACACAAGCTTAGTTGATGACATCTAAAGCTATATTTAGACGCTTGTGTGTTGGGGATAGATGTTGAGCGCTGAGACATAGTTATGCTTAAAACATTTAAATTATTCAGTAAGCTCAAAAACATTAACCTGAACAAGAAATATATGCAACACAATCGTTTTACAGAGTTTGGCTGTATCAAACACACTTTCTGCTCTTGAAACCAAATACAAAAAGCCAAAGTACATAAATCTAAGGTTAATAATTTTCCTCTGCTATCATGGTTTCTATTTATAATCAATGCTATTTATTTATTAGGGGCTAAGAATTAAAGGAAAGTTATGCAATGCACACAAATAGAGGACAGTCTGAATATTAACCATGGCAAATTTAGAGTCTCTGACTTAAACCCTGAAGCTCCACTAAATGTCCAAATTTGAACTTTATGTTTATAAGCAAAATTCTTGTTTGCTCTGATTACTTGGCTTAATCCAAGTCAACTGAATTTTTAATGTTCTGGATTTTCTTTTTAGTATTCATCCTAGACAGTTTTTCCACAATCATTCAACTGAATCATCTTCAGACCATGCTGACAGAAAGTTAGATAGAATAGAATTGAACAGGTGAACAGTCTAACCATTTTACAAATCGTGAAGTGCATGGCGAAATGCATCTAAGGCTTTATTTCTGCAATGCTTCAGCATATTTAGGCCAAACTTGGTGTGTGTTTCAGCAACATCTACTGGTCAAAAGAGAAGAAAAAAGAGAGTTTTGCTTATAACTATTTATATGTTTGCCCATTAATTACAAAACTTGAATCTTTAGATTTGCAGTGGCAAATGAGTCAAACGATACCTGTTTTTCCTATGTAGTCCTTGGGCATATGCCATTTTAAATTTTGTCTTAAAATACTATATTTTGAGAATACATTGGCATATCGTTATTAAAGTCAGTATAAGTCAAAGGCACCATGCCTTAATGTTACCCAATATTGTGATCAAAATTATACTAAAATTTCTTCCAGATCATTCTACTCAGAAGGCCCCATGATTCTCCAGTGTTTAGCACATGCTGCATGACTATATCTTTAAGTTGTAAAATTTCCATAAAAGGATTTTGTAAATAAATGTGTGTTTCTCTGAACATAGTTGTGGTGAGTGTCACAGTACAGAGCGTACTTGATCAAATAGATCATAGTGTTGCTATTTACAATTTTACCTGTAAATCATCTTTATTTAGTTAGTTAGTATTGTATGTATTTAAGCATGTCACATGATACTTAAATGGAAAGACAAGGAATATAGAATTACCTGTTATTAATTATTTAAAATAATCATTAGAAAAACGGTGTAACGTCATGAGTATTGCTCTCTTTTGTTCACTCAAAATACTAGCACCATAATGACATGAGGGCCTCTGGGCCCTAATCAGTGCACAAGTAATACAAACAATATAAACTTTGGAATAACAAGCAACTTTGAAACCTCAGGGCCCTCAGTCTAAGTCCACCGACAACCCTGATGTGTCTGATGTCTTATTGCTTGATATTTTGGGAGAAAAAAAAAATTGAGAAAATAAAGGATTATCATTGCACTGTGTAAAAATAATTCTGGTTAGCACTCATAGGATTTAGTTTGAAACTGTCTATCAAATCTTTAGACAAATTTTCTGTACATTCATTTTTTTTTTTTTTACATATATCCATGGGTGGCCAACTTCAGTCCTAGAGAGCCACAGTCCTGCAGAGTTTGGCTCCAACCTTGATAAAAACTCACTGGCCTGTAGCTTTCTAGTAACCCTTAGACCTTGATTAGCTTGTTCAGTTGTGTTTAATTAGGGCGGGAGGACTGTGGCTCTCCAAAAAAAAAAAAAAAATTTTGCTTTTATATATACAAAGATTTCTAAGGAAAGTACCATACAACAAAAAGCCTTATATTAAATATGATATCTATAGATTTATCAGGTTAAGATGAGTTAGTGAGATTTATTTTGTCCCATACCTTGAAACTGAACTGAGAAACTCAGTGCTCCCCAAGGAATTTATAATTTCAAACGATATAATGTTATGTAAGCAGTAGGCTAATAATATTATTGTATTCTTTAGATTTAATATATATATATTTCTATTTTTTATTTTATTTTATTTAAAATATATTAGCAATTAGCAATATTATCTAAATACTCTTGTTATTGTAAACTGCATGATTATTCCAACAAACTCAGTTAAGTCATCTTTTTAAACTAAAATGATAGATGTAAACATATGCTATCATAGGTACCATGATAGGGTTCTAAATGCTCCAAAGGCCCCATGGCATGGCATCCTGATTTAAAATATCTTTAAACTGTGACTCTGCACAGTTGTCTTAACATAGACACATGCAAATGCAGGTCGTATTTGATTAAAGGGACGACAATGTTGCTCCTGTATTGACAGTTTGTGTAACTGTCAATTTCATCTGGATGTGATATGTCTAAAAGCATTGTGTACCTTTTTTTTTTTTTTTTTTTTAATTCTGACTTTCAAAATGTTATATATATGTAAACTAAAAAGACTTGTGCACTGAAGCTTCCTTTAGAAGCTGATGTCTTGTTCTCAAAAGTGGTTGCAGCCAAGGTTATTATAGTTTTGCATTTTTAAATTAGTTTTTATTATAATTTCGTTTTCAAATTTGCAATAAATTTTTGTTTAGTTTTAGTTAATTTGTTAATGGTTTTGTTAGTTTTAGTTTAGTTTTTATTTTGTGAAAACATTTCTATTTCGTTTTTATATATTTAGTTTCAGTTTTAGTAATTATAGTTTAGTATAGTTAACACAACACTTCCAGAGCGCACACACAAAAAATATAGTTCAGCAACATTTATTTTTTGCACAGTTGGCATTTAACTCTGCTTAACTCTGAATAATAAAAATAACATAAGGGTTTGAGATACAAATAAGGCTGTGACGGTCGCAATGACAATGATAATGACAAATGTAGTCGGCTGCCACCGGCGGCAATGTACGTGACGTCACACAATCTATAACAAGCATAAAGTATAGTGATGCTGCAACATTCATTCTGCCGTGGTGGCGTTTAGTGCCTGCTGGAAGAGATCTGCGTTCAAACACACGCAATAGACTAAAGCTGGCAAAGTTCCAGGAAAAGTAGTTACTATGAATGTGTCGGAGGGAAATAAGGAGATACGAATTATTAATAAACTAGTGTTTTCTGAGCCAGTGTGGCAAAGATGAAGTTGACGACCCTGACTCACCACTTGCTCACTGGACGAGCCTTTGGAGAGAAATGTATCTCTACGGCTTTTATAAAATATCTAAAATCAAAACCTTTTGTTTTATAATATAATATTTTCATTTTAAAAGTGGTAAAGTAATATTTTCAAGCTTTTTTATCCTGACTGTAAGTATTTTGTTTGTTTTCTTTATTTTTACAAAAGCACCCGATTTTTTTTTTATATTGTGAGTGCATGGAAATAAAATTAGACCCTTTACAGTTCCGGATGATATGCTATGCTAACCTTTTATGAGCAAAGATTACGGCGTTTTTATTTTATTTATTTATTTTAATTTGTTTGCAAGTGATCGCGCTGGCGACTCCATGTCCTGCAGCTTCCACTCTCTAACAAACGACTGTATGCGCATAATAGCACGCATTTAATATAATCACATGTAAGTTTAACGTGTAAAATAACATTCTGATGTGCTTGAAGATTTTATTTTAGGCAAAGTCGTTATGATTTGAACGGGCAAAACTGATCAAACAGGCTGTAATCAACTCACTGCCTGCCGCTGACCGCTTGGTTTGTTACTTTAAATAACAAAAGCTTTAATTTAACAAACAAAAAATGTTCCAAACACATTTCTAAATTAACTTTTTGAAGAACCGAAACGAAAAATAACCATGTTCCTATTAAAAACAAAACTGAGCAATTGTAATGGATGCAACAGTGTAATGAGGAAGAGAGAGAAAAGACACGGACTCCAGTCGGACTCGGTCGGTAATTTTGATGAGCAGTTGGACAGGGGCTGGGCGAAGTTGTTACGAATGTTTGTTTAATATTTACCATTCTTATTTTGGCTACTTTCTTATAGGCTATAATTTCTTTGACCATTATTTTAGTGTTTTGTAGGCTGCTTGTTCACTGACTGAAATAAAACAAACACGCACCTTTGTTAATTTTATCATTAAATAATTAAATATTAATATTCGCGATGGCTGGTTTGGAGACGTACTTTAAGGTTTGTGGGGTTTTCCCCTTAATTTCAACAACACAATGTGTGTTATACATTTACTTTTCCCGCTTCTGTTTCAGAATTAAATTCGAAATGGTCCCAAACAGGGCTCTGTCGTTTCCTGCCAGCAGTCATCATTTATGTCCGTCTTCTTGATCACTTAACTGATGTTTGTTTTGCGCTGTCAGCCTCAGCTGCATCATCATTTGCCAAATACAGGTGATGCACGATTAAAGACCCACGTCAAATTTTCCGCAGTTGGTTGAATGCTTGTTAATTACTACGAAAACGATAATTTATTTATGCCAGTTATTATTTTATTTTAGTTCGTTTTTCAATAGTTTTTGATAGTTTCGTTTAGTTTTAGTTTTTCATTTATTATGAATTTCTTATTTTATTTCAGTTTACGAAAATGTTTTTTAACCAATCGTTTTCGTCTTAGTTTCAGTTTTCGTTTACGATAATAACCTTGGTTGCAGCAATATCATAACTACATAACTGCTACTAATTTATATTTGTTCAAGAGATATTGGTTTTAGTCTTATTTTTAATTATATATATGACGAGTTCAGATGCGAAACCAGCTAAAAGCCATCTCGGTCAAAAATTAGATAATGATACTTAGTGAATGCTTTTGACACATATTATATACATCCATCAAATACTTTTACTTCAAAATCGCTAAAATACCAACCTCAGCCCTATCAGAAGTACCACTACTTACATAGAAACCTATACATCGGAGCCTGAAAAAAATGCATTTTTTAAAGAAAGATGTCAGATGGATTTATATGGATGGATGAATATATATATATATATATATATATATATATATATATATATTATAATCACATAACTTCTTTTTTTTAAAGAAAGTTTCACAAATCTATTGTGGTGTCTTGGGAGCTGCACCTTTTGTGGGTCAATGTTTATTAAACATATTTACATCATTCTAACAGACTGGTTCTGTCTGGTGGCGGTATCACTCAAGAGATTAATCAGAGCGAAAAGTCATTAAATAAACATTTGCTTTGGAGCTTGGTTTGGTGCAAAGGGATCAGACAGCTTGGCTTCATCCTGCCAGGCGGGATTGCATCATTGCCAAACAATTAGATAACACAAATTACACTGATATGCAAACTTGTGGTTTACCACTGATGGCCTTCTCTAACAACCTCTAAAGCACATAATTAGTCACATAGGATTTGACTCTGGAAAGATTTGGTCAACTATTTTCTGCGATGCATAGCTGATCCTTGGAGATTTTACCAGTGTTAGAATGGAAGACCTATACATATACATATACATATACATATACATATACATATACATATACATATACATATACATATACATATACAGGTTGCATCATTGCCAAACAATTAGGTAACACAAATTACACAGAAATGCAAACTTGTGATTTACCACTGATGGCCTTCTTAACTACCTCTAAAGCACATAATTAGTCACATAGGATTTGACTCTGGAAAGACTTTGTCAGCTATTTTCTGTGTTGCATATCTGATGTATCTGACATATGTCTGACATAGTCACCACTATTAAGATACTACTAAATATTGTACAAACTTTAATTTGCTGTAAAGTTGCTTTGCAATGATACGTATTGTAAAAAGCGCTATACAAATAAACGTGACTTGACTTGATCCTTAAAGACTTTACCAGTGTTAGAATGGAAGGCATATACATATACAGTACACATACATATATATACAACAATTTTTTTTAGATGCTGTACCCACAAAATTACTGAAATATGTGTTACCTGTAGCAGAACAACTTAATATTATTAACATTATCTCTAGGTCATGTCCCAAAAGCCACAACTAGATCCTAGTGGGAACTGACAAATTACAGACCTATTAAAAGTCTTCCATTTATGTGTAAAATTTAAGAAAAAGTTGTTTGCTCAATTGTGCTCCTTCCTTCAAAAATACAAACCAAAATGTAAACCACACTGTTAGGAACTTTGGAATAACAAGCAACTTTGAAAGATGCTTATTTGCTGTCAAATAGACCTCAGGGCCCTCAGTCTAAGTCCATAGATAACCCTGATTGTCTGACGTCTTACCGCTTGATATTTTGGGAGGTAAAAATTGAGAAAACAAAGAATTATCGTTGCACTGTGTTAAAAAAAATTCTGGTTAGCACTCATAGGATTTGGTTTGAAACTGTCTATCAAATCTTTAGACAGAACATATAACAAATATACTGTACATACCTTTTTTTGGGATATATGTTTTTTTTTTTTTTTTTTTTTTTTTATATATCCATGGGTGGCCAGCATCAGTCCTGGAGAGCCACAGTCCTGCAGAGTTTGGCTCCAACCTTGATAAAACTCACTGGCCTGTAGCTTTCTAGTAACCCTTAGACCTTGATTAGCTTGTTCAGTTGTTGTTCACTTGCTTATTCCATAAGACTAAGGCTGCATCTCAATGGTAGTTTTACTTGATCTTAGTATTGCGTTTAACACTATAGATCATGACGTACTCATAGATCGATTACAAAACTATTTGGGTATTTAAGGGAAGACTTTAATATGGTTTAGATCCTACCTGTCCGAACAGGGAATCATCTCAGTTAACACCAGTAAAGAGTGCCGCAAGGATCTGTCTTCTGTTTTCAATATACTTGTTGCTTCTTGTGTAATATTGTTAGAAAATTTGAGATTAGTTTCCATTGTTATGCTGATGATACTTAACTACAGTTAAAGAGAAAATTATTAGCCCCTATAAAATATTTCATTATTTTTCAAATAACTCCCAAGTGTTGTTTAACAGAAAGACAATTTTATCAAAACAGGAACTTTAAACATAATACGTTATTCAGGAAGCTTTTAGTGTTTGTAATACAAATAGAAATAAATGTATAATCAAGAATTTTAAAAAGTCTACTGGTCAAAATTATTAGCCAATTAATAGTCAATAGTGTATCCCTTTTGCTTGATAACAACCTTTAGTTGTTTGCTGTAGTTCTCAACTAGTTTCAAGCATGTCTCCTGAGGAATGACAGACCATTCTTCCGTAGCAAATCTCTTAAGCTCCTCCAGATTTGTTGGTCTTCTGGCACAAACTCTGGACTTTAGTGTGCCCCACAGATTTTTTTTATTGGATTCAAGTCTGGGATTTGTGCAGGCCAGTCAAGTACACTCACTTTGCTCATTTGGAGGTATTTCTTCACCAGAAGTGAGGTATGCTTTGAGTCGTTATCATGCTGGAAGACAAAATGTCGAACCAAACCAAGTTTTCTTGCAGACTGTCTGAGGTTGTCTTTCAAAATCTTCTTATAGTCTTCCTTTTTCATGTTTCCTTCAACCCTGACAAGATTCCCAGTTCCAAATGCACTGAAACATCCCCACAGCATTATACTCCCACCACCATGTTTCACTGTGGAAACTGTGTTCTTGGGGTTGAATGCCTGTCCCTTCTTTCTCCAAACATAGGCAACATCTTTATTTCCAAAAAGCTCTAGTTTTGTCTCATCTAACCAAAGGACACATTTCCAGTATGCATCACATTCCCCCAGGTTGTCCTTAGCAAACTTCATTCTAGCTTGGAGGTGTCTCTTCTTCAGAAGTGGAGTCTTTCTTGGTCGGCAACCTCGCAGTTCATTCCTGTGCAGGGCTCTAGTGACTGTCTTTGTTGAAACATCAATTCCTGACTTGGCTAGGTCATTCACTAGTGTCTTGGCAGTTGTTCTTGGGTCTTTAGAAACCTCTCTCTCTAGTTTTCTTTCCAAAGTTTTTGAAATCCTTCACTTCCTGCCTCTGCCCGTCTTGTTCTCCACTGTGTTGGTCTCTTTAAACTTCTTGATAATGCATCTGCAGATACTGCAGTTCTTGACACGAAAATGCTTTGATAAACGTGTGTACCCTTCTCCATCTTTATGAGCATTAACAATTCTTTCTCTCAAGTCCAAACTAACTTCTTTTGTCTTTGCCATGATGACAGTACATATTATTTTACTAGTTCTCAATCCTCAGCTTAAAGAGCAGTTTAAAGGCTTAACTAGATTAATTAGGTTAATCAGGCCAATTAGGTTAATTGGGCAAGTCGCTGGACAACAGTGGTTTGTTCTATAGCTAATCAAACTAATAATTTCTTAAGGGGGCTAATAATATTGACCTTAACAGTTTTTTTAATTTATTTATTTATTTATTTATTAAAGCAACTATAAGAAATCAGACTTTCTCTAGAAGAACAAAATAATAGGAAATAATGTGAAAACATTCTCTTGCTCTGTTAAACATCACTTGGGAAATATTCTAAAAAAATGTACAATTTCACGGGGGGCTAACAATTTTGTCTTTAACTGTATATATTTTAACAAGACCAGATGAAACTTCTAAATTATCTAACAATTAGGAACCACAAATTGCATTAATACACAAAATTGAGGTTTACCACTGATGGCCTTGTTAACAACCTCTAAAGCACATAATTAGTCACATAGGATTTGACTCTGGAAAGATTGTCAACTATTTTCTGTGATGCATGTCTGATCCTTAGAGATTTTACCAGTGTTAGAATGGAAGGCCTCTGTATATACATAATATACATATACATATACACATATACATATACATATACATATACATATACATATACATATACAGGTTGCAACATTGGCAAATAATTAGGAAACACAAATTACACTGATATGCTATTATGGTTTGCCATTGATGGTCTTCTTAACAACCACTAAATCACATAATTAGTCACATGGGATTTGACCCCCGACTATCAACTATTTTCTGTATTGCACATCTAATCTTGAGATTTTAACAGTGTTAGAATGGCATAGAAGGCCTATGCAAATGCATATACATATACATATACATATACATAAATTTACATACATCACTAGTCAAAAGTTTTTGAACAGTAAGATTTTTTATGTGTTTTAAAGAAGTCTCTTCTGCTTGCCAAGCCTGCATTTATTTGATCCAAAGTACAGCAAAAAGAGTACAATTTTGAAATGGTTTTACTATTTTAAATAACTGTTTTCTATTTTCTATTTGAATCATTTTAAAGTGTAATTTATTTCTGTGATTTCAAAGCTGATTTTAGCATCATTACTCCAGTTACACGATCCTTCAGAAATCACTGTAATATTCTGAATTTTTTCAGTTTTTTTTTTTTTTTCTGATGAATAGAAAGGTCAGAAGAATAGAATTTATCTGAATTAAAAATGACTTCATCAGCACTTTTTACTTTTGTTCAAGTTAAAGCATCCTTGCTAAGTTAAAGTATTAATTTCTATACTTTCTCCCCTTTTAAATAGTCAAAATATTTCAAAATTTTACTGTTTTTGCTGTGCTTTGGATCAAATAAATGCAGGCTTGGCGAGGACAAAAGACCTTTTAAAAACAATACAAATCTGACTGTTCAAACACTTTTGACTGGTAGTGTTTACATATGCAGGTTGCATCATTGGCATACCATTAGGAAACCCAAATTACACTGATATGCAAAATTGTGATTTATATATATTATAAAATATATATATATATATATATATATATATATATATATTAAAATAAAATACATTAAATAAAATAACAATAAAGGTAGCACTTTTTATGTTTAATGACATTACAGTTGATTTACATCAACACATATATGCTAAAACTAAAATGAGTTTATTTTTTCCAGCCAATTAAATAGCTAGAAAGCAGCAGCAATTCTTGTTGTTGACCTAAATCATGCAGACAGGGATATGCAATCTTTCAACCCCCCTAAATGCTCCAGATCTTCTTTATCATAAAACTTGTTATTTGCTCTTTGCTGTTCGATGTTTCCCCCTTCCCTCCATATTTAAGGTCAGTGCACTTCAGAAAACAAGCAGCTGTGAGCTACGTGCCTTACTGCCCTTAAGAGTGACGCATATGACACCGCAGATCAGGCTGCCAATGTACTTTCGTCTCTTGAATATGACTTTTTCTGCCGCACTGCAGAACAAAAAAAAAATAAGGTAGAGCACCACAGTTCACAGTCAATAATTGATAGCTCTGTTAATGACTAGCCATAAGAAACAGACAAACATTCTGAGTATGCTTATCCAGCAGTGAATATTTGACAACTTATATAAGATTAGTTGCAAAAGAAAAAAACCTTACTCCAAAATGACTTTATTAAAAGAACTTATTTAATAAATGGATACAATATATAGACAAAAACTTACTTAGTAGTAGTCAACATGTAAAGTGGATCAAAACCTTTCATCAAAGTTGTCCTAAAATCAAAACAGTACCCATTCTTGTTCAAGTTAGGACAACTTTGATTAACTTTTTTGATCCACTTTAAATGTTGACTATTGCAAAAAAAAAAAAAAAAAAAAAAAAAAAAAATATATATATATATATAGCTATTCAGTCACAAGCAATTCAGTCTTGTTAAACAGATATATAACTTTGGATAAAATATATAGATAAAAACATTTTTAAAATCTATATACATTTAAAAAAAACCATATAACTATTATCAATAATTGTCATTGGTTATTCAGTGACAAACGATCCAGTCTTATTAAACAGATGACGCAATCAGGTCTGCATATATAACCTTGGATACGAAATAAGCTAAATTCCTAAAATAAAATAAAAAAATAAAAAAGTGATTATTATCAATAACTTTGCAAAAGCACATTGTCTACTGATTCACAAACAGTCTATCAAGTTACAGCCAACTTGGTTTGTTTTGTTTGGATTGTTTGATTGTTAATTGCTATAATGATGCTTTGTGTTCATAGCGTGAAATGAATCCATCCTCTGGGAAAACAAATCCCATTCCTTTGTCATGAAGCAAATCTTTAGCAGTATAAAAGCGGGCTACCCATCTCTAATTATCTTTTAATTTCTCTTCCAACAGAGGCAGTGTGGTGAGTGAACAAACTTTATAAAAGGAAAGTTTATTTCACAAATGGATGAATTACACTAATAGATTAGTTACGATTATCTACTGCTTTTCTCATTTACCGCATTCCAAACTAAATAAATTCTCTTTTGCAAACATCCTTTTAGCCTTTGTAACATCAGCATCTTTGCAGAGTGCTTGAAACCATGCAGAATTTGACAGACCTCCCAAGCAACACGACATCCAGCATTAACCTCTCTGTCATCGTGAAGGTGTGTGTGGTGATCCCGTTCTTCATTGCCTTCCTGTTCTTCATCCTACTGACGCTGTACACCTTTGCATCTCACAGGCAGTTCTTTGACAGCTCGCGTTATATCCTCTTCACCTACATGTTGATAAACGACACCCTGCAGCTGCTCTCCTCTGTATCCCTTTTCTTGCTAGTGATGGGTGGTGTTCAATTTGCAATCGTCTTCTGCGCACCATTGCTGTTTGTGTCCACTGCTACCTTTCTAAACACCCCACTCATCCTTTCCACTATGTCATTGGAGCGCTATGTTGCTATTTTCTACCCGCTTCACCGCCCTGCCATTTGGAGACCTGAATGGATTTGGATCATCATTCTAAGCCTGTGGATCATCAGCTGCATCCTGCCCACCGTTGACTTTGTCTTGATGCGGCTCAAGCCAGGCGTAGATGTCTATTCGACCCCTGTGCTGTGTAAAACCGCCGTGCTCAATGCTTCTCCCATTCAGGCTCTGTTCAAAGTGAGCCTCAATGGGATCTTCTTTGCAGTGGTCGCTGTGGTCATCCTCTTTACATACATTCGGATCCTGCTGGAGACCCGGCAGATGCGGCAGGACCGGGTGTCAGTGAGGAAGGCTCTGCACACAGTGCTGCTTCATGGGTTGCAGCTGCTCCTCAGCGTGATGGCCTTCTCCCAGCCTGTCGCAGAACTCTTACTTTTCCAGCGTGTAAGCTTGTCTCAAGCAGATATGTCTTTTATCTATTATTTTTGCTTTATCCTACTTCCCCGCTTTCTGAGCCCGCTCATTTATGGCCTTAGAGACGAGACTCTCAAAAGTTATATGAAGAAAGCTATGCCTTGTTATGGTGCATGTATTGATCCACATAAAGATGTCAAAATAACTAAATGACATTGCAAGAACAACGGGTTTGTTACTGGTTTTTGAGTGACAAATCAAACACTTAAAATCAATGTAAATTATGATCTATCTATCTATCTATCTATCTATCTATCTATCTATCTATCGATACATCTTTTTTTTTTTAAATGTAAGGCTAAATAATAATGATGTTGTACCCATGTTTGACGTGCATTATTTGCTATAAAAGTAGGTTGAGAATCTTTGAGAATAAAAATATATTCAATTCTGAATACAATTCCGAATTACATTGTAAGAAAGTTCATGTCAGACAGATGAAGTGTAAAAAGAAGAAGAAGAAGAAGAATATAATTTGGCCTGCAGTTACATATACATTTAACATTTTATTTAAGTTTTTGAAAGAAGTCCTTACATGTATCCAAGTTTGACTAAAAATGCAATAAAAACAGTAAAACTGTAAAATATAATATTAATAAAGTGGCTGCTTTGATTTTAATATATTTTAAAATGTAATTTATAACTTTGAATTTTCGGCCTCTATAGTTTTCAGTTTTTGTTAGTTTTAATCAGTGTCACATGATCAATCAGGAATCATTCTGCTGATAAGCTGCATAAGCTGATTTGTTGCTCAAGAAACATTTCATATTATTTATATTGTTGGAAACAGTTGTGCTGCTTAACATCTTTTGTGTAAACCATGACATACTGTATGTTTTATGATCCAGGAGTCTTTTGTAATAATATAAATTTCTTTACTGTCACTTTTACTGCCAATTTCATGCATACTTGCTGAATAAAAGTATTCATTTCTTAAAAAACGTAAAGAAATTACTGACCCCAAACTTTTGAACTGTTTTTTCATGTAGATATGAAGGCTGTTATAAAGTAAAAATTACCATTTATGATGCTCAGTGTACTTTTACATTGTTAATGAATATGTACTGCATACTTTTTAAAGATACTAATAGTAATTGTTCATTCTGTTTGTGGGTTTTACAAATATATATATATATATATATATATATATATATATATATATAACCAATGAAAAGCATTTAAAAGAGCTTATAACTAAAGCTTTTAATTCCATTGGGTCCTCAAACTGTTGGCGAAACCTTATAAGTCCATCCCCCAGTTGCTTGTTTGCAATGCAAGGGTAAATAAAGAACTGTTGTGTGAATAAGTACAGTGTCTAATATGGCATTTTTTTATTGTTGTATTTGACAAAACACATATCTTTGTCATTCGCTGGTCAAAAACCTTGTAACTCCATTTGAGATTGATGTTAATAGTACAAGGCAAATAGTATGCAAAATATGCCATAACATTTCTACAGTTTACATCCATGTATGCTTTTCAGCCCTGTGCAAAACACCATGTTTCTGACAGGCATCTTTTGACTTACAGTATGTATCTCTCTATTCTATTCTATTCTATTCTATTCTATTCTATTCTATAGCACAACTGTACATACCACTTATTTCTTAATTTATTTTTCTATATATTTTTGTCTATTTATATTTACATATGTGTATTTTTTATTCTCATCTTATTTTATTGTATCTGTGTTGTTGTTGTCTCTGTATACTGGAAGCTAATGCCACAAAAACAAATTCCTTGAATGCGCAAGCATACTTGGCAATAAAGCTCTTTCTGATTCTGATTCTGAATAAAGGATAAACCTGCAGTTTTTAAAATAGGTCTACCTGAAAAAATAAAAGTCAAGTGATAACAATTTTATGGTAGATAATAAGGCTAGAATCTAATGCTTACTGTATATGCAGCTACAGTCATGTAGCTGACTAATTTTCTTAAATAGTCTAGTTACCTTTATTTATAAAGCACTTTATACAAGATTGTGTCAAAGCTGCTTTACAGCGTCAAACAGGTAATTAGTTTGTCAATAATGCAAGAGAACAATAACATACTAGTATCAGTGCTTCCATCTGTATATATTTCATGTACTTTATAGAGGCATATTTTCATTTAAATACTCCTGTATATTCTACATCAGTGGTTCTCTCAGGCTCCCTCTAGTGGTACGCAGCAGATTCACAAATTTTAATATAAATTAATGTTAAAACACAATACATGTACAGTACAGTTTTTAACTTATAGGTACAACACATTTTTATTTAGTCATTATTTAAATTTTGCATTTACCCGTTTGTAAGCACTGTGCAGTGGTAATGTTCAAACTGTGTATTAACAGTGTTAAAGTGGCTGACAACAATAAATATTCTTAACAAACTGCCTCCCTTCCCTTTTAAACTGTGCAGAGCTCTAGATGAATGGTTAGGCCTACTAGGCTACTGTATTATAATGCTGGTCATTTTGGTGGTACAGAGGGAAATATTTTCTGAGGTGGTGCTTGGTATAAAAAGTTTGAGAACCACTGTTCTACATGAAACATTTAAAAAGTCCAGATTTCAGAAAATAAAGGACATCCAAAATGTGGTGGGCATCCAGGACAAGCTTAGGAGACATTGTAATTACCAGTAATTTGGGGAAAAGTAAACAGTGAATAAACCATGTGTAAATAAAATACATGCAAATAAACAAAAATAAATGAAATCTAGCATATAAAAGGAAATTTTTTAACGTTCCTGCCTTGGTTAATCGGTTGTCATCATTATGGTTAGGTGTGTGTGTCGGTTTTCTTTGTGTTTGATTGTCGGATCTCGTCTCTGTGTAGCTGTGTTGGATATACTGTTGATATTACCCTGTGGAGTAATAAAGCCTGTTTACAGTACCTTCATCTTCTTTGAGCGTTTTGTCTCTCGCCTCAAAACCTGTGACAAAATTATGTAATTTATTTGTTAAAACTGTATTATGTAATTTATTTGTTTATTTAAAATTTGATATGATTGGGACAACATAGAAAGCAAATATTTATTCACATACACAAAACAATAATAAATAATAAAATAGTTTGTGCTTATTAGACGTGTTATGACAGTCAGACTGCCTCCCTTGGGCCTAATTAAAGCACAGAGCGAAATAAACATGTTTTCATCCTGCTTTGGGTTAACCGACAAAGGTAACAAGCAACAATGAGTAGTCTCATGTTACATCAGTCCTTAGTTACTATTTCTGTACCAGATGCTCCTCCAAACAACTAAATTACCTCTATGAAGACTTCATTAATTTTGTTTATTAACTTTATTAGATGTAACGTTGGCTAATACTGTATTTAATAACCTGCAATCACCATTTGACCTTTTATTGACCTTCACCATTTGACCTTTTATTTCAGCAAGTCCAGCCATCACAAGTCCAGGCTGCATCACAAGTCTGTGGACTGACATCACATTTCCTTTCGCCTGAAGACTGGAATACATCACATGGTGAAGGAGTTGAAGCTGGCCACAGGGTCTCTGCAGGGAACTTGGTTCTTGTGGTCTTTGCTGAGGACTTGTGCCGATAGCCATTCTAGTTGATGAGGTCTTTGCAGGAGATCTGTCTCTAGGGCTTATCTTGTTGTCATGGTCTCCTCTGCAATGGACTGCTGTGTTCGTCTCTAGGTGCTCACCCACCATCTGATCTGGATATGGACTGGATCCAGGTGGCAACGGTGACCTAAGAGTAAGAACGAAACAGACAAATTTTAGCGTAGATGCCATTTTTCTTCCGAAGTAATAATTATATCAGCTGGGAAGTGTTCGTGGTTCCGGTTGACCTACATAATGCAGCCTTACAATCCTTTAACCACTTTTAATTATAGAAATATTATAGTGTGTTTTGTGTATGCCAGGGTAAAGAGATGGGACTTTAATATAGATTTAAATTGACAGAGCACTAGGAAGATTGTTTCAGAGCTTGGGTGCTAAATAGGAAAAGAATCTACCGGTAACAATAGCAGAACCCTTTTTGGTGCTAAATAGAACCCTTTTTTATAGGGTTCCATATAACCATGCTTTGAAAACCTTTTTAATGATTTATTAAATTTATTTCAATTAATATTAGTATCTTAATATATTTATATAATTCTGAATATTATTTGATATTGGTATTATTAATATCTGTAGCGTCTATTAGGGTTTTTACATAAAAAAACAACAACAACAACATGTCAATTAGGTACTTTTATTTTTTAATGACATTAATTAGTAGCAAAAATGGCAGTGCTATGACAACAGTTATTAGCAGAAAACATTAATAAATGACAACTGACACTGAACATAAATGCTTAAAGAAGTAAAATAAAATAGAAACAGAAAATAGTTAAATGAAGACCAAGTTCCAGTGAAATATGCATTTTCATAATGTTCTATAATGCCTGTAAGTCTATCATTATGTGTATTTTGATGCGACTGAGTGGCAGTTTCTCTCTGCAGATGACAAAGTTGTAGGATGTGACAGCATCTGAAATACACAATTGAGTTTTGATTTACAATGTGTCTCCTTCCATTTGTTTTTGTAAAAACAATAAAAAGATCATGAATTAAATGTTTTTGTTACTTAATGGTGAAGAGAAGAAAAGTATCCTTAACTGAACAGGGCTGGTCAGAGAACTTACATGCTCTCTTCAACCGAAAAGAGAAAAAGATATGGTTGGAAACCAGTTACAATTAAAAAAATAAATAAATACATTATAAGAAATAAATCATTTACCTGATGAGAGTGTGTTGATAGTCTGTGTAGTTGGCTAGCTGAACTCCAGAAGATCAGTAATGAGCCCTTTTTTTGTGTGTGGCCTCTGTTAGTAATAAATAAATAAATAAGTAATTAAAAAAAAAAAACATCAACATATGGATTATAAATTCAGTGATACTTGCTTGTTGGAGAAGAAGAGTATCCTCAGCTTAACAAAGCTGCTCACACTTACATGTGATCAAAAAAAAAAAAGAAAGAAAAAAGAACGTTTGTTTGGAAACAAACGAATTTTTTGTATTTAAATGTAAGAATTAAATCATTTACCTGTTGAGAGTGTGTTGACAGTCTGTAGTTGGATTTCTGAGCTCCAGAAAATCAGTAATGAAGTGATACTTGCTTGTTGGAGAAGAAGAGTATCCTCAGCTTAACAAAGCTGCTCACACTTACATGTGATCAAAAAAAAAAAGAAAGAAAAAAGAACGTTTGTTTGGAAACAAACGAATTTTTTGTATTTAAATGTAAGAATTAAATCATTTACCTGTTGAGAGTGTGTTGACAGTCTGTAGTTGGATTTCTGAGCTCCAGAAAATCAGTAATGAAGTGCTTTGACAGTTACAGATTTGAAAATCAAAAGGGCGGGAAAAAAGAACCCTAAACTCTAACACAAAGAACCATTTCAGCATTAAATGGGTTCTGTAACCCCTCAACTGTCACTCCCATTTTTGAACATAGACGTGAAAATGCACTATCCAAACGAAAACATTTTGATTTTGATGTACATTTTCCATGGTAATGCAATGTCTGATTTTAAAATGGTTTTCAAGGGATGAATTTGCAGATTTTAAGATGTTTTGACTGATATATAATTTCTTATGATGTCTAAAACATGATAGAGAAAAAGGCAACGAAGTAAGTCTTGTTGTGACAAAGGTCAGAACTCCTTAAGTAGATTTTTGAGGTGCACTCTTGTCATAAATTAATCTATTACTTTTCCTATATAATCTGAAACGCAAAAAAATGGTGAAATATCTATTTAGGAGTCTTAGACCTTTCACTTTCAATAGAAAAATATTGAAATATTTTGTCATTTTTGAACGAGATGCTAATGGTCTAATCAGACTTAATGATTTATGCTAAACTATGCTAAAAGTGCTAACGGCCAGACACGGAGATCGGCTGAATGGACTCAGAAACGGTAAAACTCATTTGGTGGAGTTTTCCTTTAAAAACTATGGTTTTACATTCCAGTTGTTGCCTTCATTCATTTAGCTTTGGTGTCTATTTGTAGAGCAGGCCTTGTTAAATTTTGATATTTATATATACATGGAGCGTAGGTATTTTGATTATATTGTATTTTTTGCCATCCACTTTTGTATGGATTGTAAGGATTTTTCTCAGCTTTGAAATATTGTGCATTCTGTGCACAAGATTTGCGGATGCAGATTTCTATTAAGATAAAAAAAAAAACAAAAAAAAAAAATCTATATTTTGTGTCTAAATTTTTAAATAACAAAAATATATAATTAATTAAACAGCCAGGAACATTATAGGAGCATCGAAGTAATAATCAAAGTGTAATGTAAATTTGTTATATATTAAAAATGAAACTAGAACATCAAACTGTATTTGTAACATTTATTGTAAAGTACATTTACCACTGTTTGACAACACAATGCATTTATTTTTCATATTAAACACAGGCCTGGTATTTAAATCAGTGGGCAGTTTCTTTTTACGTGAAAGCACAGCTAAATGGCACCATCTTGTGTTTGAAAACGGTTAGACATGTTACACTGTAGTTAAATAGTTGCTCTAAGTAGTCTAACTAGAAAAGTTAACATAGACTGCAGATTATTAATAAGACATATAAATGAAGACTATATTAAGAACTCTTTTATAACTAAGAGATCTATGCAGGACACATAGCAATGTTAATGTTATATAAAATGAAATTATCATCATCTACAATTGTTTGCCTTACTTTGTCTGAACATGATTCTGTCAACAGGTTTCAGTGTAAAATTGCAGTTTCCAGTTGTGTACCTTATAAGTATATTGTGGGAGCTATATTTCTGAGATTTGCTTCTTTAAAGCAGTTCTTCAGACCTCATAAGAATTACACGGTCAGCCAATATAGCAGTATTAATCCTTCATTACACAATGAATCTCTTATAATGTTCCAGCTGTTCAATAACATTGGAGTCAAGGGATACAAGGGCAAAAAAGAAGAAGGAATGCTACTGGTTGTTCAGTGGACCTCACATTTAGTTTTTGAGCAAGATCTTTATCCTAGATTGGTAGTTCACACAGTTCACAACGAATTCACAACTTTGGCACCTCAATGTGGAACTTAGACCAACAAAAGCAGTGGAGCAGGGCCTCATTACCCAAGCTTTACAGCAGTGCTAGTACAATTTTAAATAAAAATGTGGAATGTTGAGTTAAAAAATATATATAATAATAAAAGATATTAACATTATGCATAGAGTAAAAAGCCACATGGGACATTAACAAGTGACTTGGGTAAATAGCAATGATCACAGTCCACCTTGACACCTCTACATATTTGTGACTCAATTTTTTCTGTCCATTTCTGTAAGATTAATAATTAAATATATATATATATATATATATATAATAAAAGTTTATTTGTGATACCATGATATATACTATAGTAGATCTAAAACACTTTTTAAAGCCTCTACAGTATATTTTAAAAATATATTTGAAAAACAGGATTGTTTAGAAGCAATGAGACCAAGGAACGTTCAGTTTTTAAAATCCTATTTCTATTCTGTAATATTCTATACTTGTGGTAGGCTATTACTCAAACCCCCCCACCACCCCCTCCCTCTCTCTCTCTCTCTCTCTCTCTCTCTCTCTCAAACACACACACACACACACACACACACACACACACACACACACTGCGTGAGCGCGCACACGCGCTGATGGCTCATCATGAGCTGTGCAAGTTCTTTATGTCTTTATTTCGCTTATGTAGAGGATTGAAAAGCTGTGGAATAACGTCTTCAACGCTTTAATATGTAATACCTCTTAAACATCTACCTTACAAAATGACTTCATACATCAGTCTCTTTACATTTTTATACGTAGTTAATTTATCTGACAAATCGTTTGGTGAGATGTTCACTTCAATGATGAGCGTGAAGCAAGCAGTTTTCGCAGAAAGACAACTCATCGATTATTTAAGAATTTACTTAGAAAACGAAACGCAAAGACTTGACGATATTAAAAGGTAAGATAACGCATGTTTACCATTTATATATGTATTAACTCGGTGATTAATTAATTAAGCAATATAAACAGATGCAACAAAATGTGGTTACGTTTAATCGTTACACTGTAAGAAATATCTGTGTATTAAAACTTTGTCGTAGTATATTTTAAGAACCATGTCAAACTTCTCTAGCGACAACTCAGATAACAGCAAATACATCACAATTGCTAAAATTATTGTTACAGTGAAACATAAAATAATATGCTTTCAGTTTTTTTTTGTATTTTCAGCTTCTTGTTGAATCAAAACGTGTGTTACACATCTGTGTCACAGGCTACAAGGGATTCAAATATTAGCATTTTATGTATGGATTTATTTTTAATTTTATAAATATAAAATTTGAAACGAAAAACTTGTAAAGGGGCATTGCTGTATGATGTTGTTTCCTAAACATGACAGTTATGTCAACACTGAAACTGACAGATTCCTGTTGTACCTTGCTAAAAAAAAAAAGCTAATAATAATAACTAAACCATCACAGTAATTCTAATGGTTTCCACTACAAATACAATTACAAACATTAAACCATCACCTTTTAACCATTAAAACCATTAAAAATGATTTTCTGTAATGTGTTTTGGGACATATTCCATTAGGATTTAGTGGTTTTAACAAGCCACCAAAAGAAGGCAACCAATTACCAGTAGAAACCCACAGGGTCCATTACAGTTTCCATTAAAAAACGATACCATTATAACCAGTAAAAACATTACAAATTTGTGATGGTGTCTATTGATTTTTTCAGCAGTGTAGTTTTAATTAAATCTGACAAATTTTGTTGTTATCATGTTTAACTTATTTAATAATAATAAAAAAATACAACCAAATAATTTCTTTGATCTTTTTTTAGATTCTTCTCACGAGTCACATCATTGCACAATGGCATATACAGTGAGCCATCAGCTACAATAGCTAATCCAATTGTTGCATTCAAACTGGTCAAAAGACTCAAGTCTGAATGGATGAATGTTGTCCACAGCAATGAAGCTGAAGAAAACCTTAACGGTAGTTTGCACACACATACGCAGCTTCATAACTGTAACTGTAGCTTCATATGTTTTATCAGTGTACTTTTGGCTTGCTTGTCTCACTTAAATCTACCCCTTCACAACCCCCATTTACTGTTTTCTCTAAGCCCTCAGGGAGGGATACAGGAGGATGGAAGGCAGCTTACCCAAGCTGGAAGATCTTCAGGGGGCAGCCCAGGGGCTGATGAGACTTCAGGATGTGTATGATCTGCGTGTGGAGGGGCTTGTGCGAGGCCACTTCCAGCAAATCACAAACGGAAATGCTGTTGACATTTACAAACCTTCTGTGTCTGATACGCTGTCTGGGGATGATTGCTTCCTCATTGGAAAGGTAGAACACACTGTATTATTTCCAGTCTGCAAAGCATAGCATGGCACTGAAGCTAATCATTTCTTATTTGTCACAAGCTTAACTTTTAGAGGAGTTGAGAAACACTACATGCCCACACTCTCACAGTTTGGAATGTGTTGTGAATCACTGGGAAAACCTTTGGAAAAAAAGTGTTCAGAATGTGTTCCCATAATGTTACTTCCTGATGTACATTCCATACTGCTCAGTTATGTCTAGTAACTGGTGCCTCTTTTGTGGTGAATAAAATACCAAATGATTTATACTATTCCTTCATGCACGAAGAAAAGCACTGTTTTGCTGCCTTCTTGTAATAAGCACCATCTGTTCTCTTCACCACCATCCAAACAACTACCAAGTAAAATATGCGGCGTTGCCAACGATTGGCAAAGTACTTTTAACATTCATAAAGCAACACATTGAACAACCAGTGACTAAATGGCTTTTGACTGAATTGTGTAAGAAGCTTTTGAGTCCAAGTGTCAGATATGTGGGATGTCATCATCTTTTTTACCTTTTTGTCCTTTTCCATGTCATAGTTGTATTATGCTACATCTGTGAGAGTTTTATGCTTGTAGGTGGCCTATGATTTGGAAGATTACTACCATTCTGTGCAGTGGTTTGAGGAGGCAGTTCGTCTCTTCAGAGGAACAAATTGGAGTCCAGAAAATGAAGGCACACTTGAAGATGCCCTTGACCATTTAGCTTTCTCTCATTTCAAGGTATAGTAACGCTTTTTAAATAAATATGTTTACACCAGGTTTTAAGATCCATCTTGGGTGATCCAATCCATCCAGTGTGAACAGCAGTGTTAGGGCAAGTTACTTTTAAAAGTAATGCATTACAGTATTGCATTACTCCTTTAAAAAGTAACTAGTTATAAAGTAACTAATATTACTAATATATATATATATGAAGAGTTCAGCTGCAAAACCAACTAAAAGCCATCTCAGTCAAAAATATGATAATGATACTGAATGAATGCTCTTGACACATAGTATATACATCCATCAAATACTTTTACTTCAAACTCGCTAAAATCCCACCCTCAGCCCAATCAGAAGTACCAGTACTTACATAGGAACCTATACATCGAAGCCTGATAAAAATGCATTTTTTAAAGAAAGATATCAGATGGAATATATACACTAATGAAAAACAACCTAAACTTGTTGTATTTTAAGATCATTACCAAAGCAACATTTCTCTTTTTTATTTAGTTTAACTTTTAGTTTAAAAATATTCCCCTCAAAATCTGGGCTCACAGGAGATGCATTTTACAAGCAGATCTAAACAGTGATGTGTCTTGGCTGACCACTTGTGATTGGATCACTCAATGAATTTTAATACTAGGTAAAATCAGGGCCAAATAATCTCATTTTATGGATGCATTTCGCAATCTAGTGAAGCATTTACACTTGTTAACTATTTTCAATGTTTTTTTAGACTGGAAACCTATCTCACGCCCTCAGTCTCTCCCAGGAACTATTGCTTCATGGTAAACCTCTGCAGTCTACTATCAGCCAACAGCAATAACTGAGACAGTGAGAAAACAAAAAGTTGGCCAAACAGATTCATTTATTTTTAAATACAAATCAATATGTAAAATTCTCTATGATATTTCATCACAATGCAATTTCAATCTTGTCTTCTAGATCCTCTGAACAGTAGGGTACATTTCAATGTGGAGAAGTATGAGAAGCTCCTTGATGAAAGTCCAGCTGTTACTAACCAAAGCTTGGTTTTGAAAAGGCCTGACTCCGCCTATCTGAGAACCAGGAATGTCTATGAGAAGCTGTGTCAAACAAAAGGTTCTCAGGTATCATTCCACTCTAAGCTCCGCAGCTTGTATAAACAATGCAGTGTTCACTGTTCATCACAGGCTATATCTTGCTATTCAATATGATCAGTTGTTGGAAGTATTATAAGCTACACAAATATTAAATGTAGGCACATGTGTTAGCAAAAGAAAAGTTTACTCAGAAGTAAATTCAAGAATCATTTCAATTTCTAAACGAAGTAACTTCCACTAAACTTCTCTGAAATAACTTCATATGATTCATATCATTAAAAGAGTAAGTACAAGTACAGCAAATCCTTTGTGGAACTTTGTTTGAATTCCTCCCATGACAGCCTGAAGGAAATTGCACAGCAGTGTACAAAAGTTTGGATCATGAAGAAGGTCACATGCAATAATAACTTGCTTTAAATGTTAAATATGTTGTTTCTGCATGACTAGTGGCACCAGTTTATGCTACTTAATAATGTTGGATAATTAATACTGTAAACTTGCTACTTGTCTGTATAATAATAATAGTAACATTAATAGTACTAATGATGCACTTTCTCTTTACAGCCAAAGCATTTTGAAAACCCCAGGTTGTTCTGTGACTATTTCACCAATGGCAACCCTGGTTTACTTCTGCAACCAATTAAACGAGAACTAATCAGCCTGCACCCTTATGTTGTGCTCTTCCATAACTTTGTCAGCCGAGCCGAAGCTAAAAGCATCAGAGAACATGCTGTTCCGGGGGTGAGTGCCTTTATGTGGAAACATACAGAATTGCATATGCAATGAGTATCACAGGACTTTTACCAAGATTGTATCACTAGTGATGCAACATGAATAATGTTGCCTCTGATATTAGGTACAAGCAAACGTGAGTGTACCTTTATGTTACTTGGATTATTTTTGGTTTGAGGAAAAATGGTTGGCAAAGACCAGAGCTCACTTGTTGCCAGTTCTCAGCTAAGCTTTTTTTTTTCTTTAATTTTCTAATTTATCCTCTTTTGAACGCACAATAAATTTTTCACTCATTTTTCATCTTACTGTTTAAACCATGTATGCCAGCTACTGGCCAGCTCAATATGGAGAGATTCTTCAAAGTGTCTGTATAAACTGGTTTCTCAAGAGAGACACAAACTTTTGTGTGCTAGTTTTTCCTCTTCTTCCAGGCATATTTAACCATACAACATGAGCCAGTCTTAAACTGAGCTGGAGAGAAGATGAAGAGCACATTATGTGAATAAGTAATGCTTTTGGAATCAACTGTTCTCACAGCTCGTCAGTTATTCCACCCAGAGTGAGGTTTTTTTCTTTTCTTTTTTTTTTTTTGTGGGAGCAGACTGAGCATTAAATCATGTGTTTCCATCCTTTTTTTCTGCTGGATTAAAACTCCCTGCCAGTATTTTTTTTTTTCTTTTTCTTTTTGGAATTCTCACATAACAAAAACAGCAAGAGATTATTTTGTTCTGATCTTATCTATTTGAATTTTCTCTGTCTATGTCTGTATCTCTTTTCAAATGTGTACTTTTTGTTCTTCACGGTGATTAAAATATGTATTTATATTTAATTTCATGTTTTCCTCCAGCTCAGAAGATCTGTGGTGGCATCAGGAATAAAACAGTCAACTGCAGAATATCGCATTAGCAAGAGGTACAAGTAATTTTTTTAGGACCCCATGAAATCAATGGTAAATCAGCTCATCCATATGCTAGTGTACTGCTAAACATTCAAAACCATCGTATCTCAATGGCAAATAATACTTGCAATAATATATCCAATGTCCAACAATATCCCTTTTTTCTCTTTTTGTACTTCCCTAATATGTAAAGCGACTGTCACATTACAATGTTTGTCAATGATCTTTCAGTGCATGGGTTAAAGAGTCAGCCCATGGAGTTGTAGGCAAAGTGGACCAGCGGATCACTATGGTCACTGGATTGAATGTGCAGCCTCCTTATGCTGAATATCTCCAAGTTGTAAATTATGGCATTGGAGGACACTATGAACCTCATTTTGACCATGCCACAGTGAGTAACAAAAATTTTACGCTGTATTTTCAAAGAATTCACAATTCAGAAATAGTAAATGCTTTTCGATGCAGAAATTTCCTGTTGATAATTTATGTTGTATGTACATTATGTGTCATGATCCAGACCTGTTGTGGATAATTGTTATTTATTTTTTATTTTTTAATGGCAGTCTGATTCTAGTCCTTTGTACAGACTAAAAACTGGGAATCGAGTGGCTACATTCATGATATATGTAAGTAAATATTAGTTTAGCTCTTGATTGCTTGCTTTCTCAATTAAAAGACAATCTTTTGCCAATGTAGCTTGAAAAGTAAGTATGTGAGTTTTGGAAGCATTCAGCAAGTTGATTTTTTTCCTCTTTAGCTGAGCACTGTGGAAGCAGGAGGATTCACTGCCTTTATTTACGCCAACTTCAGTGTTCCTGTAGTGGAGGTATAAAATTCCATACATCATTCTCACATTCCAATTCATTTAAGACAGAAATTACACTGCACAGCTTTCAGAATGCTATGCCCTGCAATGCTGAGTGATAACAGATTGTTTTCTATTGAGGTCAGACATTTCATTGGATATCCTGTTACAACAAAAGCTTTAGGGTTGGGAGTTGGTGTTGTTTCAATAAATGAACTGTTGGAGAAACTTGACAGATAGCTATCTAGAATTTTAAACTTTCACCTCCATATGCTCAGGTTTTCACCACCCACTATGGGGATTTTATCCCAGCACAACCTCTAGCAGGGGATAAAATACATTAACAGAAGTTCAAGCTTTTAAACTACATACAGTGCCTTGCAAAAGTATCGATACCCCCCTTTTTTCACATTTTAAAAATAATGCATTACAATATTGTGTTACTCCCTAAAAAAAGTAACTAATTATGTTACTTAGTTACTTTTTGTGGAAAGTAATGCGTTACAATACTTTTGCGTTACTTTTTAAATCTGGGAAGGGCTTGATTTTTAGCAAATGTAAACACCAAAAAGTGAAATGAATAAGCCATAGGCTGAAGGAAAAGTAAATTCACATCTTTACTGTAGAACTGTAGGAAAAGGAAGTTAAACACTCTTCAGCAATGAGAAAAATGAAAAGATAGATCAGATATTTTCTTGTAAATTAAAAAAGGTAATCTGATTACGTAACTCACATTACTTGTAATGCGTTACCCCCAACACTGCTCCATACACCATATGACAAAAGAAAACACAGGTTTTTAACACCTTTGCAAATGTATTAAAGATAAAAACTTTTTTGACTCCATTGCATAAGTATTCATCAGGGACAGTTAAAATTTAGCTCAGAAACATTCATTTTGCTTTTAGATGTCCTACACTTCGATTGACGTTAACCTGTGGCAAATTAAATTGAATGGTATGATTTGGAAAGGCACACATGTCTTAATAAAAGGTTTTAACAGCTGAAAAAGCATATCAGAGGAAAAACCAAGCCCTGGGGTCAAAAAAGTGCCTGTAGAGATTGCATCAAGCCACACATCTGGGGAAGAGTTCAGAAAAAAACACCTGCATTGAAGGTTCACAGAAGCATGCAGTTTGAAACAACCAGGACTCTTCCTAGAGCTGGCCTAACTGGGCAATTAATGGAGAAGGGCTTTGGTTAGAGTGGTGGCCAAGAACCTGGTGGTCACTCTAGTTGAGCTCCATGATCATATGAGATAGGAGAAACCTACAGAAGGACAAACATCACTGCAACACTCCACCAATCTGGGCTTTGTGGCGTTATGGACAGACTCATTCCTCTCCTCGGTGAAGACACATGAAAACCCACTTGTAATTTGCAAAAAACAAAAATAAAACAAAACACAGAACCTCAGACTGGGCAGAAGGTTCGCCTTCCAACAGGACAATGACCCTAAACACACAGCAAGAGTGGCTTATAGACAACTCTTTGAATGTCCTTGAGTGGCCCAGCCACAGCCTGGGCTTGAACCCAATCAAATATTTCTGAAGAAACCTGAAAATATGCATCTCTCTCCATCCAAGCTTGAGAGGTGAAGAGGTGAGGAGAAGAATGGCAGATAATTGCCAAATGCTGATGTGCAAAGCTTGTCGCATCACACCCAAAAAGACTTGAGGCTGTACAGGTCAGTCAACCAAGTACTGAGTTTAAGTGTATGAATACTTATGCAATGTACTTATTTAAGTTTTTAAAATGAAATTTATGAATTTACGAAGTTGTGAAAATTAAAGTTTTGCTTTGTCATTATAGTATATGAAGTGTAGATTGATGTGTAAAAAAAGTAATTTAAAGCAGTTTAAGATAAGGCAGCAACAAAACAAAACGTGAAAATATAGGGGTATGAATACTTTCACAATGCACTGTAAACATAATATAACTATATTGGGATTTGCTATTTATTGTTTACTTATGATATAGGATTTACAGTATCAGCTAATAGGTTACAATAAGTGTATTTACGTGTTTGCTTTCCAGAATGGTGCTCTCTTCTGGTGGAATCTTCATAGAAATGGTCAAGGAAATGTTGACACGCTTCATGCTGGCTGCCCTGTCATTGTTGGCGATAAATGGGGTATGATTGTTGCATCACATGATGTCTTGTTATATTCAAGGTATACATTTGATAAGCTGATATATATATATATATACAGTGAAGGAAAAAATTAAGAGAGTGCTCTGAATCTCAGCTTGTTAATCAAATCAAAATCAGCAGGGATCAAATATTTTTTTCCTTTACTATAAATTCCCTGGAAAACAAAAGTTCTACTTTTATTTACTAATTTACTTGTTATGCCGACATTAAAAACGTTAAAGATGTTCTTACATGTGCTATATTCCAAGACGTTTGAAGCCTTATGATTTCTGTGAAAAACATACCAATATTAAGACATTGGTCACTGTCATTTCTTTTGTAGTTGCCAATAAGTGGATTCACGAGTATGGGCAGGAGTTCCAACGTCGTTGTAGCCTTAATCCTGAGGAATGAAGAAAGCAATAGACCATTTAAAGTGCAAGAGTCAACCCCCTTACAGGAGCAACATTGGCAACACAATAGAATGAAAAGCTGAAATGAAGGGGAGAGAGATGTCTGCCTTCATGAGTGATCTGAGAACACAGCTTTAAGGAGAGAGACGCATGGATAATTATTGTGGCTGTCTGAAGAGCACAGGGAAATAAAGAAACTGCCACATTGTATGTTTGTGTGTGGTTAAGGAGTGGTTTGGCATGCAGCCCTAAGGGCAAGCTGACCTCTTTTTCCTGCTTTCCAAGATAAACATCAGAATGTTTGATGAAAATGGAAAATACAGTTTACAGTTTATAAGTGTTGTCATCTGTTTTGACAGCAAACAATGTGATGTGGGTGTATATATATACACAGGTGCAGCTCAAAAAATTAGAATATCATGAAAAAAAAACTTAAACTTTCATATATTCTAGATTCATTACATCTAAAATAAAATATTTCAAACGTTTTTTTGTGTGTGTAATTTTGATCATTAGAGCTTACAGCTCATGAAAGTCAAAAATCCAGTATCTCAAAATATTAGAATATTTCCTAAGATCAATCAAAAAACAGATTTGCAAAACAGAAAAGTTCAAGTTCTTTAAAGTATGTTCATTTATGCACTCAATACTTGGTCAGCAGCACATATTACAGCAAATGACTTGCTCCTAGCACAAATTACAGCATCAGTGAAGTGTGGCATGGAAGTGATCAGCCTATGGCACTGCTGAGGCACTATTGAGCCTTCAGATCATCTGTGGTGACTCTTGATGCGCTGACTCCTGCTTCATTCTACTCCTTGTGAAGCTCTCCCAAGTGGTTGAATACTTAACAGTTTAGTTTAGTTTGTGGTCATCCCTGTTGCTTGTGCACCTTTGCCTACCCAATTTCTTCCTTCCAGTCAACTTTGCATTTAATATGCTTTGATACATCACTCTCTTTGTGGAGGGTGTCAATGATTGTCTCCTGAACCTTTGGCAAGTCAGCAGTCTTCCCCATTAGTGTGGTTTCAAAGAACAACAGATACCTGGAATTTATACTGTAGGGATGGTCATTTAATGAAACTCAAATGTAAATATTCTAATATTTTGAGATACTGGATTTTTGACTTTCATTGACTTTTAAAAAAAAATAAATAAATAAATAAATGTTACTTTACATTACATGTACTTTACATGTAATGAAACTAGAAAATATGAAAGTTTCGTTTTTAAAATGAGTTACAAAAAAAAAAAAAAAAAAATCTTTTTCAAGTATTGTATTTTTTGATATGACACAGTGGTGTTAACGTTTAGTTCAGTACGGGGTTACTTTGCAATGTTGGAAATACTTCTGTTTTAAACCATTAAGGCGAGCCAATGCATATCGCACAAGCAACATGCAAACTTTGTGCAAGTTATGAGTTATGCCAGTGAACGTCTCAGTCAACTCATTATGCAGAAAGTGAAAGTAAAAAAAAAAATGACATCTGATGGCGCATTATTCTCTCAACATGTGCTGACAAAGGTATATATACCTGTTTTCATTTATTCCCTAAATGTTTCTCTTGTGGTCCATACACAGTGAGAAAAAAATAAATAAAATAAAAAATATGAAGAAACATATTTTGTGTTAAACATGTTGTTTTTTTTAAAAGTCGGTGCTTGAAATAAAAGCTTTTTAAATTCATTTATTTTTATAGATGACTGCAGTGTTAATATTTGATAATTAATTATATAACAGGCCTGTTTTAAAACACCTGTTTTTAAAACTTTTAACTGAAGAGTAAATAGCCTAATCTTGTTATCCTCACAGCACGTGGTAGTATTGGCAATAATTTTAATTCATTACCGTACCACCACTACCTAGAGATACCTGGAATTTATACTGTAGGGACTGGTAATTATATATATATAATAACGTTAATTACATGAATGCTGTGCTGCACTGGATAGTTGTTAAGACTAACAAACATCCAAGTGGGGAAATTATTATCCTTTATGATGTGGTTATATGTACAGGGCCACTGCTGGCCAAATGGGTGCCCTTAGCAGAATTGTATTGCTGTGTAAATAAATTGTAAATTAAATTGTATTATTTATAAATTACAGTTTTAGCTCTAGAGATATAATAATATTATAATAATATGTAATGTACATAAATTGTTTTTTTTTCATATTAACCCACATTATGAAACCGTATGATTAATTAATAATTAACCAGTCATTATTGCCTCAATGTTTTTATATAATGCATTTTAAGTAGGGCTGTCAAATGATTAATCGCGATTAATCGCATCCAAAATAAAAGTTTATGTTTACATACTATATGCGTGTTTACTCTGTATATTCATTGTGTATATATAAAAACACACACATACATGTATATAATTAAAAACACATTTATATGTATATGTATTTACACCTGTATACAATTTAGATTATAAATAAATATAAATATTTTAGATATAAATCTAAAATATTTTTCCTGAATATATACATGAATGTGCTTGTATTTATATATACATAATAAATATACACAGTACACCGACATATAGTGTGTAAACATAAACTTTTATTTTGGATGTGATTAATCGTGATTAATCGTTTGACAGCCCTAATTTTAAGACATGTAAACTAGAATCTTAAGGCAGTTGGTAGTGGTAAAATTATTACTGACATTAACGTCAAAAGCCAAAAAAAAGTTTCACACGATTATAAACGTGGCATACCTGAATGGACATCATCTTGGGTTTTTTCCTTTTCTCGGCGCCGGACTGCTTATTGTGATCATTTGCCGTCAGCCGTAAACGAGTGCGTCACGAGTGCTTATACTGCCCCAACCGTGCAGGATGGCGCCGTGCCTTAGTTGGTTAAAGTGCCTGTCTAGTAAACAGGATATCCTGGGTTCGACTCCCAGCGGTGCCTCTGGGGGAGCGTGGCTTTTCTTTTCGAGAACAGAACGCAAACGGGGGTGCAGTGGGCCGGTTGGGTTGCGAACCAGCCCTCGGCGGCTGCCGAAGAATGCTGGCCCGGGCTGACGCGTCACAGCAGCGGGGCGCCGTGGCTTAGCTGGTCAAAGCGCCTTTCTCGTAAACAGGAGATCCTGGGTTCAAATCCCAGCGGTGCCTTGGGTGGCGCTCGCGTCCCCCTGCGTGCGAGCGCGTTTCCGAGGGCGGCCACGCAAGCAGAGGTTAGCGAGGGCAGCGGGTGGTTAATTTTGCAAACCGCCCCGACCCAGTTGTCAGCAAACGCTTTAAAGCTGTCCAGCGCCCGGGCCGCCAACCCATGGCCGCTTCTCTGGACGACCTGGATCCCCTGAGTCGCCCTCCCGGAGGGCGAGCGTGCAGCTTGGCGCCGTGGCTTAGTTGGTTAAAGCGCCTGTCTAGTAAACAGGAGATCCTGGGTTCGAATCCCAGCGGTGCCTATGGTCGCGGGCCTCAATACGGCCGAGCACGCGCTTTTTCAAAAACGGACGGCGAGTGGGGACTCGGAGCAGCGTGAGGACAGCGGGCGGTTTCCCTTGCGACGCCACCCCCTCGCCCGCTTTTGAAGGATAGCGTCCCAGGCGGACGAATCGAAAGAGCCGGGCGCCGTGGCTTAGCTGGTCAAAGCGCCTGTCTTGTAAACAGGAGATCCTGGGTTCGAATCGGTGAGTACGTCGGCAGCTGTCTTTGTCTCTGGGCTCGCCGTTGGACAGGAAACCCCGATGACGCTGTGTGTTTTTGAACCGGGCATCAATTGTACAGAGACTAGAGGACCTGTCTTTCTGCGTGCAAGTTGGCCCAGCTGGACGGCCACAAATCTGGAAGAAAAGCCTTCACGTGGCCCAACCGGGTGCCCCGACGGACTCTGTGGCGCAATGGATAGCGCATTGGACTTCTAGACTGCCGGGTGAGGCCATTCAAAGGTTGTGGGTTCGAGTCCCACCAGTGTCGTGGCTTTTGGCATTTGGTTAAGCCCATACTGCGCAGTGTTGCCCTCGGGCAGCAGAAACCATTTTGAGGCCTAATGTTCTCGACATACGTTAAATAAAACACCAAAAATGTCCCATTTTAAAGGTTGCAAAACACGCCCAAGAACCATCTCACAGAGGTACGGCAGTCACTGTCTTGCATCCTGTGGAGGCAGCGGAATGTTGGAAGTGCTCATACATGCATCGTGTAGAATTGGCATTAGCAATGCTTACCAAAATCCTCGTGGCGCTTGCATTCTCGGACCAGCCGTCGGACCAACTCTTTTAAGCCGCGCAGCGCCTCTTCGCTGGATGCTTTGATCCTCTGAGACGTCCTCCCCGCCCCGACCGTGCGGGATGGCGCCGTGGCTTAGTTGGTTAAAGCGCCTGTCTAGTAAACAGAAGATCCTGGGTTCGAATCCCAGCGGTGCTTCTGGGGGAGCTCTGGCACCTCCTTGGGGAGCGTGGCTTTTCTTTCCGAGAACAGAACGCAAACGGGGGTGCAGTGGGCCGGTCGGGTTGCGAACCAGCCCTCAGCGGCTGCCGAAGAAAGCTGGCCCGGGCTGACGCGTCACAGCGACGGGGCGCCGTGGCTTAGCTGGTCAAAGCGCCTGTCTTGTAAACAGGAGATCCTGGGTTCGAATCCCAGCGGTGCCTCGCAAGCGGCGGCTTTACGCTTTGCCTCTCCCTTGGACATGGGGCCCCGACAGTGCTTTTCAAACCACACTTCAACTGCGCAGAGACCCGAGGGCCTGTCCTTCCTGCCGAAGCAGCACGCGTCCTCTTGGCGTTGGAGGGCCACGAAACCGGAAGATCAGCCTTCACGTGGCTCTACCCGCCGCCCTGTCGGGCTCTGTGGCACAATGGATAGCGCATTGGACTTCTAGGCTGTCAGGTAAAGCCATTCAAAGGTTGTGGGTTTGAGTCCCACCAGAGTCGTGGCTTTTGGCTTTCTGTTAACTCTTGTACTGCACAGTGTTGCCCTCAGGCAGCAGAAAGTTGTAAGCATTCTCTTTTAAGCTGACCAGCGCCTGGCCCGTGCACCGTTGGCCTTGCCTCTGGATGTTTTGATCCTCTGAGTCGCCCTTCCGGCGTCATCGCGGGCCGGTTGGCGCCGTGGCTTAGTTGGTTAAAGCGCCTGTCTCGTAATCAGTAGGTCCTGGGTTCAAATCCCAGCGGTGCCTTTGGTCGCGCGTCTCAATACGGCCGAGCACGCGCTTTTTCAAAAACGGACGGCGAGTGGGGACTCGGAGCAGCGTGAGGACAGTGGGCGGTTTCCCTTGCCACGCCACCCCCTCGCCCGCTTTTGAAGGATAGCGTCCCAGGCGGACGAATCGAAAGAGCCGGGCGCCCTGGCTTAGCTGGTCAAAGCGCCTGCCTTGTAAACAGGAGATCCTGAGTTCGAATCCCAGCGGTGCCTCTGGGGGAGCTCTGGCACCTCCTTGGGGAGCGTGGCTTTTCTTTCCGAGAACAGAACGCAAACGGGGGTGCAGTGGGCCGGTTGGGTTGCGAACCAGCCCTCAGCGGCTGCCGAAGAAAGCTGGCCCGGGCTGACGCGTCACAGCGACGGGGCGCCGTGGCTTAGCTGGTCAAAGCGCCTGTCTTGTAAACAGGAGATCCTGGGTTCGAATCCCAGCGGTGCCTCGCAAGCGGCGGCTTTACGCTTTGCCTATCCCTTGGACATGGGGCCCCGACAGTGCTTTTCAAACCACACTTCAACTGCGCAGAGACCCGAGGGCCTGTCCTTCCTGCCAAAGCAGCACGCGTCCTCTTGGCGTTGAAGGGCCACGAAACCGGAAGATCAGCCTTCACGTGGCTCTGCCCGCCGCCCTGTCGGGCTCTGTGGCGCAATGGATAGCACATTGGTAAAGTCAGGTAAAGCCATTCAAAGGTTGTGGGTTCGAGTCCCACCAGAGTCGTGGCTTTTGGCTTTCTGTTAACTCTTGTACTGCACAGTGTTGCCCTCAGGCAGCAGAAAGTTGTAAGCATTCTCTCTTAAGCTGACCAGCGCCTGGCCCGTGTACCGTTGGCCTTGCCTCTGGATGTTTTGATCCTCTGAGTCGCCCTTCCGGCGTCCTTGCGGGCCGGTTGGCGCCGTGGCTTAGTTGGTTAAAGCGCCTGTCTCGTAAACAGGAGATCCTGGGTTCAAATCCCAGCGGTGCCTTTGGTCGCGCGCCTCAATACGGCCGAGCACGCGCTTTTTCAAAAACGGACGGCGAGTGGGGACTCGGAGCAGCATGAGGACGGCGGGCGGTTTCCCTTGCCACGCCACCCCCTCGTCCGCTTTTGAAGGATAGCGTCCCAGGCGGACGAATCGAAAGAGCCGGGCGCCCTGGCTTAGCTGGTCAAAGCGCCTGCCTTGTAAACAGGAGATCCTGGGTTCGAATCCCAGCGGTGCCTACGTCGGCAGCTGTCTTTGTCTCTGGGCTCGCCGTTGGACAGGAAACCCCGATGACGCTGTGTGTTTTTGAACCGGGCATCAATTGTACAGAGACCAGAGGACCTGTCTTTCTGCCCACACAGCGTGCAAGTTGGCCCACCTGGACTGCCACAAATCTGGAAGAAAAGCCTTCACGTGGCCCAACCGGGTGCCCCGACGGGCTCTGTGGCGCAATGGATAGCGCATTGGACTTCTAGACTGCCGGGTGAGGCCATTCAAAGGTTGTGGGTTCGAGTCCCACCAGAGTCGTGGCTTTTGGCATTTGGTTAAGCCCATACTGCGCAGTGTTGCCCTCGGGCAGCAGAAACCATTTTGAGGCCTAATGTTCTCGACATACGTTAAATAAAACACCAAAAATGTCCCATTTTAAAGGTTGCAAAACACGCCCAAGAACCATCTCACAGAGGTACGGCAGTCACTGTCTTGCATCCTGTGGAGGCAGCGGAATGTTGGAAGTGCTCATACATGCATCGTGTAGAATTGGCATTATCAATGCTTACCAAAATCCTCGTGGCGCTTGCATTCTCGGACCAGCCGTCGGACCAACTCTTTTAAGCCGCGCAGCGCCTCTTCTCTGGATGCTTTGATCCTCTGAGACGTCCTCCCCGCCCCGACCTTGCGGGATGGCGCCGTGGCTTAGTTGGTTAAAGCGCTTGTCTAGTAAACAGGAGATCCTGGGTTCGAATCCCAGCGGTGCCTCTGGGGGAGCTCTGGCACCTCCTTGGGGAGCGTGGCTTTTCTTTCCGAGAACAGAACGCAAACGGGGGTGCAGTGGGCCGGTTGGCTTGCGAACCAGCCCTCAGCGGCTGCCGAAGAAAGCTGGCCCGGGCTGACGCATCATAGCGACGGGGCGCCGTGGCTTAGCTGGTCAAAGCGCCTGTCTTGTAAACAGGAGATCCTGGGTTCGAATCCCAGCGGTGCCTCGCAAGCGGCGGCTTTACGCTTTGCCTCTCCCTTGGACATGGGGCCCCGACAGTGCTTTTCAAACCACACTTCAACTGCGCAGAGACCCGAGGGCCTGTCCTTCCTGCCGAAGCAGCACGCGTCCTCTTGGCGTTGGAGGGCCACGAAACCGGAAGATCAGCCTTCACGTGGCTCTACCCGCCGCCCTGTCGGGCTCTGTGGCGCAATGGATAGCGCATTAGACTTCTAGGCTGTCAGGTAAAGCCATTCAAAGGTTGTGGGTTCGAGTCCCACCAGAGTCGTGGCTTTTGGCTTTCTGTTAACTCTTGTACTGCACAGTGTTGCCCTCAGGCAGCAGAAAGTTGTAAGCATTCTCTTTTAAGCTGACCAGCGCCTGGCCCGTGCACCGTTGGCCTTGCCTCTGGATGTTTTGATCCTCTGAGTCGCCCTTCCGGCGTCCTTGCGGGCCGGTTGGCGCCGTGGCTTAGTTGGTTAAAGCGCCTGTCTCGTAAACAGGAGATCCTGGGTTCAAATCCCAGCGGTGCCTTGGGTGGCGCTCGCGTCCCCCCGCGTGCGAGCGCCTTTCCGAGGGCGGCCACGCAAGCAGGGTTAGCGAGGGCAGCGGGCGGTCAATTTTGCAAACCGCCCCGACAGCTGGTCCGAGAATGCAAGCGCCACGAGGATTTTGGTAAGCATTGATAATGCCAATTCTACACGATGCATGTATCAGCGGTGCCTCTGGGGGAGCTCTGGCACCTCCTTGGGGAGCGTGGCTTTTCTTTCCGAGAACAGAACGCAAACGGGGGTGCAGTGGGCCGGTTGGGTTGCGAACCAGCCCTCAGCGGCTGCCGAAGAAAGCTGGCCCGGGCTGACGCGTCACAGCGACGGGGCGCCGTGGCTTAGCTGGTCAAAGCGCCTGTCTTGTAAACAGGAGATCCTGGGTTCGAATCCCAGCGGTGCCTCGCAAGCGGCGGCTTTACGCTTTGCCTCTCCCTTGGACATGGGGCCCCGACAGTGCTTTTCAAACCACACTTCAACTGCGCAGAGACCCGAGGGCCTGTCCTTCCTGCCGAAGCAGCACGCGTCCTCTTGGCGTTGGAGGGCCACGAAACCGGAAGATCAGCCTTCACGTGGCTCTGCCCGCCGCCCTGTCGGACTCTGTGGCGCAATGGATAGCGCATTGGACTTCTAGGCTGTCAGGTAAAGCCATTCAAAGGTTGTGGGTTCGAGTCCCACCAGAGTCGTGGCTTTTGGCTTTCTGTTAACTCTTGTACTGCACAGTGTTGCCCTCAGGCAGCAGAAAGTTGTAAGCATTCTCTTTTAAGCTGACCAGCGCCTGGCCCGTGCACCGTTGGCCTTGCCTCTGGATGTTTTGATCCTCTGAGTCGCCCTTCCGGCGTCCTTGCGGGCTGGTTGGCGCCGTGGCTTAGTTGGTTAAAGCGCCTGTCTCGTAAACAGGAGATCCTGGGTTCAAATCCCAGCGGTGCCTTGGGTGGCGCTCGCGTCCCCCCGCGTGCGAGCGCCTTTACGAGGGCGGCCACGCAAGCAGGGTTAGCGAGGGCAGCGGGCGGTTAATTTTGCAAACCGCCCCGACCCAGTTGTCAGCAAACGCTTTAAAGCTGTCCAGCGCCCGGGCCGCCAACCCATGGCCGCTTCTCTGGACGACCTGGATCCCCTGAGTCGCCCTCCCGGAGGGCGAGCGTGCAGCTTGGCGCCGTGGCTTAGTTGGTTAAAGCGCCTGTCTAGTAAACAGGAGATCCTGGGTTCGAATCCCAGCGGTGCCTTTGGTCGCGCGCCTCAATACGGCCGAGCAAGCGCTTTTTCAAAAACGGACGGCGAGTGGGGACTCGGAGCAGCGTGAGGACAGCGGGCGGTTTCCCTTGCGACGCCACCCCCTCGCCCGCTTTTGAAGGATAGCGTCCCAGGCGGGCGAATCGAAAGAGCCGGGCGCCGTGGCTTAGCTGGTCAAAGCGCCTGTCTTGTAAACAGGAGATCCTGGGTTCGAATCCCAGCGGTGCCTACGTCGGCAGCTGTCTTTGTCTCTGGGCTCGCCGTTGGACAGGAAACCCCGATGGCGCTGTGTGTTTTTGAACCGGGCATCAATTGTACAGAGACCAGAGGACCTGTCTTTCTGCCCACACAGCGTGCAAGTTGGCCCAGCTGGACGGCCACAAATCTGGAAGAAAAGCCTTCACGTGGCCCAACCGGGTGCCCCGACGGGCTCTGTGGCGCAATGGATAGCGCATTGGACTTCTAGACTGCCGGGTGAGGCCATTCAAAGGTTGTGGGTTCGAGTCCCACCAGAGTCGTGGCTTTTGGCATTTGGTTAAGCCCATACTGCGCAGTGTTGCCCTCGGGCAGCAGAAACCATTTTGAGGCCTAATGTTCTCGACATACGTTAAATAAAACACCAAAAATGTCCCATTTTAAAGGTTGCAAAACACGCCCAAGAACCATCTCACAGAGGTACGGCAGTCACTGTCTTGCATCCTGTGGAGGCAGCGGAATGTTGGAAGTGCTCATACATGCATCGTGTAGAATTGGCATTATCAATGCTTACCAAAATCCTCGTGGCGCTTGCATTCTCGGACCAGCCGTCGGACCAACTCTTTTAAGCCGCGCAGCGCCTCTTCTCTGGATGCTTTGATCCTATGAGACGTCCTCCCCACCCCGACCGTGCGGGATGGCGCCGTGGCTTAGTTGGTTAAAGCGCTTGTCTAGTAAACAGGAGATCCTGGGTTCGAATCCCAGCGGTGCCTCTGGGGGAACTCTGGCACCTCCTTGGGGAGCGTGGCTTTTCTTTCCGAGAACAGAACGCAAACGGGGGTGCAGTGGGCCGGTTGGCTTGCGAACCAGCCCTCAGCGGCTGCCGAAGAAAGCTGGCCCGGGCTGACGCGTCACAGCGACGGGGCGCCGTGGCTTAGCTGGTCAAAGCGCCTGTCTTGTAAACAGGAGATCCTGGGTTCGAATCCCAGCGGTGCCTCGCAAGCGGCGGCTTTACGCTTTGCCTCTCCCTTGGACATGGGGCCCCGACAGTGCTTTTCAAACCACACTTCAACTGCGCAGAGACCCGAGGGCCTGTCCTTCCTGCCGAAGCAGCACGCGTCCTCTTGGCGTTGGAGGGCCACGAAACCGGAAGATCAGCCTTCACGTGGCTCTGCCCGCCGCCCTGTCGGGCTCTGTGGCGCAATGGATAGCGCATTGGACTTCTAGGCTGTCAGGTAAAGCCATTCAAAGGTTGTGGGTTCGAGTCCCACCAGAGTCGTGGCTTTTGGCTTTCTGTTAACTCTTGTACTGCACAGTGTTGCCCTCAGGCAGCAGAAAGTTGTAAGCATTCTCTTTTAAGCTGACCAGCGCCTGGCCCGTGCACCGTTGGCCTTGCCTCTGGATGTTTTGATCCTCTGAGTCGCCCTTCCGGCGTCCTTGCGGGCCGGTTGGCGCCGTGGCTTAGTTGGTTAAAGCGCCTGTCTCGTAAACAGGAGATCCTGGGTTCAAATCCCAGCGGTGCCTTGGGTGGCGCTCGCGTCCCCCCGCGTGCGAGCGCCTTTCCGAGGGCGGCCACGCAAGCAGGGTTAGCGAGGGCAGCGGGCGGTTAATTTTGCAAACCGCCCCGACGGCTGGTCCGAGAATGCAAGCGCCACGAGGATTTTGGTAAGCATTGATAATGCCAATTCTACACGATGCATGTATCAGCGGTGCCTCTGGGGGAGCTCTGGCACCTCCTTGGGGAGCGTGGCTTTTCTTTCCGAGAACAGAACGCAAACGGGGGTGCAGTGGGCCGGTTGGCTTGCGAACCAGCCCTCAGCGGCTTCCGAAGAAAGCTGGCCCGGGCTGACGCGTCACAGCGACGGGGCGCCGTGGCTTAGCTGGTCAAAGCGCCTGTCTTGTAAACAGGAGATCCTGGGTTCGAATCCCAGCGGTGCCTCGCAAGCGGCGGCTTTACGCTTTGCCTCTCCCTTGGACATGGGGCCCCGACAGTGCTTTTCAAACCACACTTCAACTGCGCAGAGACCCGAGGGCCTGTCCTTCCTGCCGAAGGAGCACGCGTCCTCTTGGCGTTGGAGGGCCACGAAACCGGAAGATCAGCCTTCACGTGGCTCTGCCCCCCGCCCTGTCGGGCTCTGTGGCGCAATGGATAGCGCATTGGACTTCTAGGCTGTCAGGTAAAGCCATTCAAAGGTTGTGGGTTCGAGTCCCACCAGAGTCGTGGCTTTTGGCTTTCTGTTAACTCTTGTACTGCACAGTGTTGCCCTCAGGCAGCAGAAAGTTGTAAGCATTCTCTTTTAAGCTGACCAGCGCCTGGCCCGTGCACCGTTGGCCTTGCCTCTGGATGTTTTGATCCTCTGAGTCGCCCTTCCGGCGTCCTTGCGGGCCGGTTGGCGCCGTGGCTTAGTTGGTTAAAGCGCCTGTCTCGTAAACAGGAGATCCTGGGTTCAAATCCCAGCGGTGCCTTGGGTGGCGCTCGCGTCCCCCCGCGTGCGAGCGCCTTTACGAGGGCGGCCACGCAAGCAGGGTTAGCGAGGGCAGCGGGCGGTTAATTTTGCAAACCGCCCCGACCCAGTTGTCAGCAAACGCTTTAAAGCTGTCCAGCGCCCGGGCCGCCAACCCATGGCCGCTTCTCTGGACGACCTGGATCCCCTGAGTCGCCCTCCCGGAGGGCGAGCGTGCAGCTTGGCGCCGTGGCTTAGTTGGTTAAAGCGCCTGTCTAGTAAACAGGAGATCCTGGGTTCGAATCCCAGCGGTGCCTTTGGTCGCGCGCCTCAATACGGCCGAGCAAGCGCTTTTTCAAAAACGGACGGCGAGTGGGGACTCGGAGCAGCGTGAGGACAGCGGGCGGTTTCCCTTGCGACGCCACCCCCTCGCCCGCTTTTGAAGGATAGCGTCCCAGGTGGGCGAATCGAAAGAGCCGGGCGCCGTGGCTTAGCTGGTCAAAGCGCCTGTCTTGTAAACAGGAGATCCTGGGTTCGAATCCCAGCGGTGCCTACGTCGGCAGCTGTCTTTGTCTCTGGGCTCGCCGTTGGACAGGAAACCCCGATGGCGCTGTGTGTTTTTGAACCGGGCATCAATTGTACAGAGACCAGAGGACCTGTCTTTCTGCCCACACAGCGTGCAAGTTGGCCCAGCTGGACGGCCACAAATCTGGAAGAAAAGCCTTCACGTGGCCCAACCGGATGCCCCGACGGGCTCTGTGGCGCAATGGATAGCGCATTGGACTTCTAGACTGCCGGGTGAAGCCATTCAAAGGTTGTGGGTTCGAGTCCCACCAGAGTCGTGGCTTTTGGCATTTGGTTAAGCCCATACTGCGCAGTGTTGCCCTCGGGCAGCAGAAACCATTTTGAGGCCTAATGTTCTCGACATACGTTAAATAAAACACCAAAAATGTCCCATTTTAAAGGTTGCAAAACACGCCCAAGAACCATCTCACAGAGGTACGGCAGTCACTGTCTTGCATCCTGTGGAGGCAGCGGAATGTTGGAAGTGCTCATACATGCATCGTGTAGAATTGGCATTATCAATGCTTACCAAAATCCTCGTGGCGCTTGCATTCTCGGACCAGCCGTCGGACCAACTCTTTTAAGCCGCGCAGCGCCTCTTCTCTGGATGCTTTGATCCTCTGAGACGTCCTCCCCGCCCCGACCGTGCGGGATGGCGCCGTGGCTTAGTTGGTTAAAGCGCCTGTCTAGTAAACAGGAGATCCTGGGTTCGAATCCCAGCGGTGCCTCTGGGGGAGCTCTGGCACCTCCTTGGGGAGCGTGGCTTTTCTTTCCGAGAACAGAACGCAAACGGGGGTGCAGTGGGCCGGTTGGGTTGCGAACCAGCCCTCAGCGGCTGCCGAAGAAAGCTGGCCCGGGCTGACGCGTCACAGCGACGGGGCGCCGTGGCTTAGTTGGTCAAAGCGCCTGTCTTGTAAACAGGAGATCCTGGGTTCGAATCCCAGCGGTGCCTCGCAAGCGGCGGCTTTACGCTTTGCCTCTCCCTTGGACATGGGGCCCCGACAGTGCTTTTCAAACCACACTTCAACTGCGCAGAGACCCGAGGGCCTGTCCTTCCTGCCGAAGCAGCACGCGTCCTCTTGGCGTTGGAGGGCCACGAAACCGGAAGATCAGCCTTCACGTGGCTCTGCCCGCCGCCCTGTCGGGCTCTGTGGCGCAATGGATAGCGCATTGGACTTCTAGGCTGTCAGGTAAAGCCATTCAAAGGTTGTGGGTTCGAGTCCCACCAGAGTCGTGGCTTTTGGCTTTCTGTTAACTCTTGTACTGCACAGTGTTGCCCTCAGGCAGCAGAAAGTTGTAAGCATTCTCTTTTAAGCTGACCAGCGCCTGGCCCGTGCACCGTTGGCCTTGCCTCTGGATGTTTTGATCCTCTGAGTCGCCCTTCCGGCGTCCTTGCGGGCCGGTTGGCGCCGTGGCTTAGTTGGTTAAAGCGCCTGTCTCGTAAACAGGAGATCCTGGGTTCAAATCCCAGCGGTGCCTTGGGTGGCGCTCGCGTCCCCCCGCGTGCGAGCGCCTTTCCGAGGGCGGCCACGCAAGCAGGGTTAGCGAGGGCAGCGGGCGGTTAATTTTGCAAACCGCCCCGACCCAGTTGTCAGCAAACGCTTTAAAGCTGTCCAGCGCCCGGGCCGCCAACCCATGGCCGCTTCTCTGGACGACCTGGATCCCCTGAGTCGCCCTCCCGGAGGGCGAGCGTGCAGCTTGGCGCCGTGGCTTAGTTGGTTAAAGCGCCTGTCTAGTAAACAGGAGATCCTGGGTTCGAATCCCAGCGGTGCCTTTGGTCGCGCGCCTCAATACGGCCGAGCAAGCGCTTTTTCAAAAACGGACGGCGAGTGGGGACTCGGAGCAGCGTGAGGACAGCGGGCGGTTTCCCTTGCGACGCCACCCCCTCGCCCGCTTTTGAAGGATAGCGTCCCAGGCGGACGAATCGAAAGAGCCGGGCGCCGTGGCTTAGCTGGTCAAAGCGCCTGTCTTGTAAACAGGAGATCCTGGGTTCGAATCCCAGCGGTGCCTACGTCGGCAGCTGTCTTTGTCTCTGGGCTCGCCGTTGGACAGGAAACCCCGATGGCGCTGTGTGTTTTTGAACCGGGCATCAATTGTACAGAGACCAGAGGACCTGTCTTTCTGCCCACACAGCGTGCAAGTTGGCCCAGCTGGACGGCCACAAATCTGGAAGAAAAGCCTTCACGTGGCCCAACCGGGTGCCCCGACGGGCTCTGTGGCGCAATGGATAGCGCATTGGACTTCTAGACTGCCGGGTGAGGCCATTCAAAGGTTGTGGGTTCGAGTCCCACCAGAGTCGTGGCTTTTGGCATTTGGTTAAGCCCATACTGCGCAGTGTTGCCCTCGGGCAGCAGAAACCATTTTGAGGCCTAATGTTCTCGACATACGTTAAATAAAACACCAAAAATGTCCCATTTTAAAGGTTGCAAAACACGCCCAAGAACCATCTCACAGAGGTACGGCAGTCACTGTCTTGCATCCTGTGGAGGCAGCGGAATGTTGGAAGTGCTCATACATGCATCGTGTAGAATTGGCATTATCAATGCTTACCAAAATCCTCGTGGCGCTTGCATTCTCGGACCAGCCGTCGGACCAACTCTTTTAAGCCGCGCAGCGCCTCTTCTCTGGATGCTTTGATCCTCTGAGACGTCCTCCCCGCCCCGACCGTGCGGGATGGCGCCGTGGCTTAGTTGGTTAAAGCGCTTGTCTAGTAAACAGGAGATCCTGGGTTCGAATCCCAGCGGTGCCTCTGGGGGAACTCTGGCACCTCCTTGGGGAGCGTGGCTTTTCTTTCCGAGAACAGAACGCAAACGGGGGTGCAGTGGGCCGGTTGGCTTGCGAACCAGCCCTCAGCGGCTGCCGAAGAAAGCTGGCCCGGGCTGACGCGTCACAGCGACGGGGCGCCGTGGCTTAGCTGGTCAAAGCGCCTGTCTTGTAAACAGGAGATCCTGGGTTCGAATCCCAGCGGTGCCTCGCAAGCGGCGGCTTTACGCTTTGCCTCTCCCTTGGACATGGGGCCCCGACAGTGCTTTTCAAACCACACTTCAACTGCGCAGAGACCCGAGGGCCTGTCCTTCCTGCCGAAGCAGCACGCGTCCTCTTGGCGTTGGAGGGCCACGAAACCGGAAGATCAGCCTTCACGTGGCTCTGCCCGCCGCCCTGTCGGGCTCTGTGGCGCAATGGATAGCGCATTGGACTTCTAGGCTGTCAGGTAAAGCCATTCAAAGGTTGTGGGTTCGAGTCCCACCAGAGTCGTGGCTTTTGGCTTTCTGTTAACTCTTGTACTGCACAGTGTTGCCCTCAGGCAGCAGAAAGTTGTAAGCATTCTCTTTTAAGCTGACCAGCGCCTGGCCCGTGCACCGTTGGCCTTGCCTCTGGATGTTTTGATCCTCTGAGTCGCCCTTCCGGCGTCCTTGCGGGCCGGTTGGCGCAGTGGCTTAGTTGGTTAAAGCGCCTGTCTCGTAAACAGGAGATCCTGGGTTCAAATCCCAGCGGTGCCTTGGGTGGCGCTCGCGTCCACCCGCGTGCGAGCGCCTTTCCGAGGGCGGCCACGCAAGCAGGGTTAGCGAGGGCAGCGGGCGGTTAATTTTGCAAACCGCCCCGACCCAGTTGTCAGCAAACGCTTTAAAGCTGTCCAGCGCCCGGGCCGCCAACCCATGGCCGCTTCTCTGGACGACCTGGATCCCCTGAGTCGCCCTCCCGGAGGGCGAGCGTGCAGCTTGGCGCCGTGGCTTAGTTGGTTAAAGCGCCTGTCTAGTAAACAGGAGATCCTGGGTTCGAATCCCAGCGGTGCCTTTGGTCGCGCGCCTCAATACGGCCGAGCAAGCGCTTTTTCAAAAACGGACGGCGAGTGGGGACTCGGAGCAGCGTGAGGACAGCGGGCGGTTTCCCTTGCGACGCCACCCCCTCGCCCGCTTTTGAAGGATAGCGTCCCAGGCGGGCGAATCGAAAGAGCCGGGCGCCGTGGCTTAGCTGGTCAAAGCGCCTGTCTTGTAAACAGGAGATCCTGGGTTCGAATCCCAGCGGTGCCTACGTCGGCAGCTGTCTTTGTCTCTGGGCTCGCCGTTGGACAGGAAACCCCGATGGCGCTGTGTGTTTTTGAACCGGGCATCAATTGTACAGAGACCAGAGGACCTGTCTTTCTGCCCACACAGCGTGCAAGTTGGCCCAGCTGGACGGCCACAAATCTGGAAGAAAAGCCTTCACGTGGCCCAACCGGGTGCCCCGACGGGCTCTGTGGCGCAATGGATAGCGCATTGGACTTCTAGACTGCCGGGTGAGGCCATTCAAAGGTTGTGGGTTCGAGTCCCACCAGAGCGACTCAAACTTGATCCAAGATGGCGGCGTGTGCACACGCAGCGGCTTCTCTCTCTCCCGACAGATCGGTGTTTTCGTGTTTTTTATCTTGTAAGTCACAGTGTTTTTGTACGTATTTGTCGCGTCCATCTGTCTTCAAACGCACCTACAGTCGTGAGTTTCTGCTAGATGTCGGAAAGACCACAGTTTTAAATCCAAACTCAACGCTCGTACAAGAACTGCGGGACCATTGTCTTCTCCGGAGGCCTACTCCATCACCGACCCCCACTACTGCACCTCACCCACAGTGGATGCGCCACAAGCGGTGTGAGAGGAAACAAAAGAGGGGGAAGCGCGGAGGTATCCGGGCTAGGCTAGTGGCTAACCCACACAAGCCAGCTATTCCAACCATTGTTCTGGCTAATGTACGCTTGTTGGATAATAAACTGGATGATCTCCGACTTCTGCGCTCAACTCAGAGGACTGTAAGAGACTGTTGTGTTTTTGTGTTTACGGAAACATGGCTCAACAACAGCGTTCCGGACGGCGCCATTCAGCTCGACCAGCTAACATGCTATCGAGCGGACAGAGTGCTCGTCGAGGGAGGTAAGACCCGCGGCGGCGGACTTTGTGTTTACACCAATGATGCGTGGTGCCGCGATACTGTTGTGGTCTGCAAACACTGCTCACCCCTGGTGGAGTTTATGATTATTAAGTGCCGGCCGTTCTATCTACCGCGGGAATATACAGCCATAATACTTGCTGCAGTATACATCCCTCCCAGCTCCAATAACAACAACAGGAGTGAGGCACTGAATGAACTTTACCAGCACATCAGTGAGCAGCAGACAGCCCACCCAGATGCTTTTCTCATCTTGGCTGGGGATTTCAATCATGCAGATTTAAAAAGTGTGTTTCCTAAAATACAACAACACATAGACTTTCCAACACGTGGAAACAACACACTGGACTTTGTTTACACCACACAGAGAGGAGCTTACAAAGCCCTACCCCTCCCCCACCTTGGTGCTTCGGACCACATCACTGTTATGCTAATGCCAGCATACAGACCGCTCGTTAAAGTCACCAAACCGGTTCAAAAACAAATTCAAGTGTGGCCAGAAGGGTCGTCAGAGGCACTTCAAGACTGCTTTGACACCACTGACTGGGACATGTTCAAACAGGCTGCTACATACCACAACACAACAGACCTCCAGGAGTACTCAGAGACTGTCACTGCCTACATCACCAAGTGCATTGAGGATGTAACAGTCACAAAGACCATCACCGTCCGGCCCAACCAAAAACCGTGGCTGACAGGGGAAGTCTACAGACTTCTAAAGACTCGCAACGCTGCCTTCAGAGCTGGAGACGAGGCGGGTCTGAGGAAAGCTAGAGCCAACCTGTCACGCGGCATCAGAAAGGCTAAGAGACAGTACTCCAGGAGGATAGCCCATCGTTTCAGTGACAGCAGAGACACCAGGAGCCTGTGGCAGGGGATTCAGACCATCACGGACTACAAGCCCCCGCCGCGGACCTGTGACAACACCACCCCAATGCTGAACGAGCTGAACGCTTTCTTTGCTCGCTTTGAGGCACACAACAGCACCACTGCACAGAAGACTCCACCTCCTCCGGACGACCAGATGCTGACTCTGTCCACAGACAGCGTGAGAAGATCCTTCAGCAGGATCAACGCACGCAAAGCTCCTGGTCCTGACAACATCCCTGGACGTGTTCTGAGAAACTGTGCAGCAGAACTCACTGATGTCTTCACAGACATCTTCAACATCTCCCTGAGTCAGACTGTTGTTCCCACATGCTTCAAAGCTACCACAATCATCCCAGTCCCGAAGAAATCATCTCCATCCTGCTTCAACGACTATCGCCCAGTCGCACTTACTCCCATCCTCATGAAGTGCTTCGAGCGACTAGTCATGCAGCACATCAAGTCTGTCCTCCCCCCCTCCCTGGACCCCTACCAGTTTGCATATCGGTCAAACCGCTCGACCGATGACGCCGTCTCCACTGCCCTCCACTCAGCACTCACACATCTGGACAAAAAAGACTCTTATGTCAGAATGCTGTTCATAGACTTCAGTTCAGCATTCAACACGATCATCCCTCAACAGCTCACTCATAAACTGTCTCAGCTGGGACTCAACACATCGCTGTGCAACTGGCTGTTGGACTTCCTGACCGGGAGACCTCAGGCAGTACGGGTCGGCAGCAACACATCCAGCACCATCATTCTGAACACTGGGGCCCCTCAAGGATGTGTGCTTAGCCCCCTCCTCTTCACTCTGCTGACCCATGACTGCACACCGACACACAACAGCAACCTCTTCATCAAGTTTGCGGATGACACGACTGTGGTTGGTCTCATTAGCAACCGTGATGAGACAAACTACAGAAGTGAAGTGAGCCGCCTGGCCGGATGGTGCGGTGACAACAATCTCTCTCTGAATGTAGAGAAGACGAAGGAGATTGTTGTTGACTTCAGGAGAGTGCACACTCAGCATGCTGCTCTGACCATCAACGGTGCGACCGTGGAAAGAGTGAGTAGCACTAAGTTCCTGGGTGTGCACATCACAGAAGACCTCTCCTGGACAGCCAACACCACAGCACTGACCATGAAAGCACAGCAGCGACTCTACTTTCTTCGCAAACTGAGAAGAGCCAGAGCCCCAGCCCCCATCATGTGCACCTTCTACAGAGGCACCATCGAGAGCATCCTGACCAGCTGCATCACTGTGTGGTATGGCACCTGCAGTGCATCCTGCCGGAAGAAACTTCAGCGCATAGTGAGAGCAGCTGAGAAGATCGTTGGTGTCTCTCTCCCCTCCCTCCAGGACATTTACAACACCCGTCTCACCCGCAAAGCCCTCAGCATTGCTGGTGACCCCACCCACCCGTCACACAGCCTCTTCAGTCTGCTGCCATCAGGGAGGAGACTGCGCAGTCTTCAGGCCAGGACCAGCAGATTGAAAGACAGCTTCATCCATCAGGCTGTCAGGACGCTGAACTCCCTCCGACTCTGCCCCCCGCCCCCCTCTCTCCTCTTTCTGCCCCATGTACCTGACCTCTGAGACATCACCCCACACCCCCCCATGATTCACTACCTCATCCATCTACCTCATAACACGTCTGACTCTCTGAGCACTGGTCTCTACATACACAGACTATTAAGCTCTTGCACTACACATTAATTGCACTATTTGTCTGGATTGCACTGTTATCTGCCATTGTCACTTTATCTTCATAAGTCACTTTATCTTTCATACATCTTTATAATTAATGCCACTTTATTTTGTTACTTGACTCTTACTGGAAATGTGTATTTTTATATATTATTTATTTTTGTACGTAATTGTATTTTACTTCTTGTTATTGTTAATGTTACCTGTATGTATCTAGGGTTTGAGAGTAACGCAATTTCAATTCTCTGTATGTATGTACTGTATATATAGCAGAATTGACAATAAAGCAGACTTTGACTTTGACTTTGACTTTGAGTCGTGGCTTTTGGCATTTGGTTAAGCCCATACTGCGCAGTGTTGCCCTCGGGCAGCAGAAACCATTTTGAGGCCTAATGTTCTCGACATACGTTAAATAAAACACCAAAAATGTCCCATTTTAAAGGTTGCAAAACACGCCCAAGAACCATCTCACAGAGGTACGGCAGTCACTGTCTTGCATCCTGTGGAGGCAGCGGAATGTTGGAATGTTGGCGTTGGAGGGCCACGAAACCGGAAGATCAGCCTTCACGTGGCTCTGCCCGCCGCCCTGTCGGGCTCTGTGGCGCAATGGATAGCGCATTGGACTTCTAGGCTGTCAGGTAAAGCCATGCAAAGGTTGTGGGTTCGAGTCCCACCAGAGTCGTGGCTTTTGGCTTTCTGTTAACTCTTGTACTGCACAGTGTTGCCCTCAGGCAGCAGAAAGTTGTAAGCATTCTCTTTTAAGCTGACCAGCGCCTGGCCCGTGCACCGCTGGCCTTGCCTCTGGATGTTTTGATCCTCTGAGTCGCCCTTCCCGCGTCCTTGACGGCCGGTTGGCGCCGTGGCTTAGTTGGTTAAAGCGCCTGTCTCGTAAACAGGAGATCCTGGGTTCAAATCCCAGCGGTGCCTTGGGTGGCGCTCGCGTCCCCCCGCGTGCGAGCGCCTTTACGAGGGCGGCCACGCAAGCAGGGTTAGCGAGGGCAGCGGGCGGTTAATTTTGCAAACCGCCCCGACCCAGTTGTCAGCAAACGCTTTAAAGCTGTCCAGCGCCCGGGCCGCCAACCCATGGCCGCTTCTCTGGACGACCTGGATCCCCTGAGTCGCCCTCCCGGAGGGCGAGCGTGCAGCTTGGCGCCGTGGCTTAGTTGGTTAAAGCGCCTGTCTAGTAAACAGGAGATCCTGGGTTCGAATCCCAGCGGTGCCTTTGGTCGCGCGCCTCAATACGGCCGAGCAAGCGCTTTTTCAAAAACGGACGGCGAGTGGGGACTCGGAGCAGCGCGAGGACAGCGGGCGGTTTCCCTTGCGACGCCACCCCCTCGCCCGCTTTTGAAGGATAGCGTCCCAGGCGGACGAATCGAAAGAGCCGGGCGCCGTTGCTTAGCTGGTCAAAGCGCCTGTCTTGTAAACAGGAGATCCTGGGTTCGAATCCCAGCGGTGCCTACGTCGGCAGCTGTCTTTGTCTCTGGGCTCGCCGTTGGACAGGAAACCCCGATGGCGCTGTGTGTTTTTGAACCGGGCATCAATTGTACAGAGACCAGAGGACCTGTCTTTCTGCCCACACAGCGTGCAAGTTGGCCCAGCTGGACGGCCACAAATCTGGAAGAAAAGCCTTCACGTGGCCCAACCGGGTGCCCCGACGGGCTCTGTGGCGCAATGGATAGCGCATTGGACTTCTAGACTGCCGGGTGAGGCCATTCAAAGGTTGTGGGTTCGAGTCCCACCAGAGTCGTGGCTTTTGGCATTTGGTTAAGCCCATACTGCGCAGTGTTGCCCTCGGGCAGCAGAAACCATTTTGAGGCCTAATGTTCTCGACATACGTTAAATAAAACACCAAAAATGTCCCATTTTAAAGGTTGCAAAACACGCCCAAGAACCATCTCACAGAGGTACGGCAGTCACTGTCTTGCATCCTGTGGAGGCAGCGGAATGTTGGAATGTTGGCGTTGGAGGGCCACGAAACCGGAAGATCAGCCTTCACGTGGCTCTGCCCGCCGCCCTGTCGGGCTCTGTGGCGCAATAGATAGCGCATTGGACTTCTAGGCTGTCAGGTAAAGCCATTCAAAGGTTGTGGGTTCGAGTCCCACCAGAGTCGTGGCTTTTGGCTTTCTGTTAACTCTTGTACTGCACAGTGTTGCCCTCAGGCAGCAGAAAGTTGTAAGCATTCTCTTTTAAGCTGACCAGCGCCTGGCCCGTGCACCGTTGGCCTTGCCTCTGGATGTTTTGATCCTCTGAGTCGCCCTTCCCGCGTCCTTGACGGCCGGTTGGCGCCGTGGCTTAGTTGGTTAAAGCGCCTGTCTCGTAAACAGGAGATCCTGGGTTCAAATCCCAGCGGTGCCTTGGGTGGCGCTCGCGTCCCCCCGCGTGCGAGCGCCTTTACGAGGGCGGCCACGCAAGCAGGGTTAGCGAGGGCAGCGGGCGGTTAATTTTGCAAACCGCCCCGACCCAGTTGTCAGCAAACGCTTTAAAGCTGTCCAGCGCCCGGGCCGCCAACCCATGGCCGCTTCTCTGGACGACCTGGATCCCCTGAGTCGCCCTCCCGGAGGGCGAGCGTGCAGCTTGGCGCCGTGGCTTAGTTGGTTAAAGCGCCTGTCTAGTAAACAGGAGATCCTGGGTTCGAATCCCAGCGGTGCCTTTGGTCGCGCGCCTCAATACGGCCGAGCAAGCGCTTTTTCAAAAACGGACGGCGAGTGGGGACTCGGAGCAGCGCGAGGACAGCGGGCGGTTTCCCTTGCGACGCCACCCCCTCGCCCGCTTTTGAAGGATAGCGTCCCAGGCGGGCGAATCGAAAGAGCCGGGCGCCGTGGCTTAGCTGGTCAAAGCGCCTGTCTTGTAAACAGGAGATCCTGGGTTCGAATCCCAGCGGTGCCTACGTCGGCAGCTGTCTTTGTCTCTGGGCTCGCCGTTGGACAGGAAACCCCGATGGCGCTGTGTGTTTTTGAACCGGGCATCAATTGTACAGAGACCAGAGGACCTGTCTTTCTGCCCACACAGCGTGCAAGTTGGCCCAGCTGGACGGCCACAAATCTGGAAGAAAAGCCTTCACGTGGCCCAACCGGGTGCCCCGACGGGCTCTGTGGCGCAATGGATAGCGCATTGGACTTCTAGACTGCCGGGTGAGGCCATTCAAAGGTTGTGGGTTCGAGTCCCACCAGAGTCGTGGCTTTTGGCATTTGGTTAAGCCCATACTGCGCAGTGTTGCCCTCGGGCAGCAGAAACCATTTTGAGGCCTAATGTTCTCGACATACGTTAAATAAAACACCAAAAATGTCCCATTTTAAAGGTTGCAAAACACGCCCAAGAACCATCTCACAGAGGTACGGCAGTCACTGTCTTGCATCCTGTGGAGGCAGCGGAATGTTGGAAGTGCTCATACATGCATCGTGTAGAATTGGCATTATCAATGCTTACCAAAATCCTCGTGGCGCTTGCATTCTCGGACCAGCCGTCGGACCAACTCTTTTAAGCCGCGCAGCGCCTCTTCTCTGGATGCTTTGATCCTCTGAGACGTCCTCCCCGCCCCGACCGTGCGGGATGGCGCCGTGGCTTAGTTGGTTAAAGCGCCTGTCTAGTAAACAGGAGATCCTGGGTTCGAATCCCAGCGGTGCCTCTGGGGGAGCTCTGGCACCTCCTTGGGGAGCGTGGCTTTTCTTTCCGAGAACAGAATGCAAACGGGGGTGCAGTGGGCCGGTTGGCTTGCGAACCAGCCCTCAGCGGCTGCCGAAGAAAGCTGGCCCGGGCTGACGCGTCACAGCGACGGGGCGCCGTGGCTTAGCTGGTCAAAGCGCCTGTCGTGTAAACAGGAGATCCTGGGTTCGAATCCCAGCGGTGCCTCGCAAGCGGCGGCTTTACGCTTTGCCTCTCCCTTGGACATGGGGCCCCGACAGTGCTTTTCAAACCACACTTCAACTGCGCAGAGACCCGAGGGCCTGTCCTTCCTGCCGAAGCAGCACGCGTCCTCTTGGCGTTGGAGGGCCA
>CM065134.1:19300000-19315000 GCA_033026305.1 Cirrhinus molitorella
GGAAGAAAAGCCTTCACGTGGCCCAACCGGGTGCCCCTACGGGCTCTGTGGCGCAATGGATAGCGCATTGGACTTCTAGACTGCCGGGTGAGGCCATTCAAAGGTTGTGGGTTCGAGTCCCACCAGAGTCGTGGCTTTTGGCATTTGGTTAAGCCCATACTGCGCAGTGTTGCCCTCGGGCAGCAGAAACCATTTTGAGGCCTAATGTTCTCGACATACGTTAAATAAAACACCAAAAATGTCCCATTTTAAAGGTTGCAAAACACGCCCAAGAACCATCTCACAGAGGTACGGCAGTCACTGTCTTGCATCCTGTGGAGGCAGCGGAATGTTGGAAATGCTCATACATGCATCGTGTAGAATTGGCATTATCAATGCTTACCAAAATCCTCGTGGCGCTTGCATTCTCGGACCAGCCGTCGGACCAACTCTTTTAAGCCGCGCAGCGCCTCTTCTCTGGATGCTTTGATCCTCTGAGACGTCCTCCCCGCCCCGACCGTGCGGGATGGCGCCGTGGCTTAGTTGGTTAAAGCGCCTGTCTAGTAAACAGGAGATCCTGGGTTCGAATCCCAGCGGTGCCTCTGGGGGAGCTCTGGCACCTCCTTGGGGAGCGTGGCTTTTCTTTCCGAGAACAGAACGCAAACGGGGGTGCAGTGGGCCGGTTGGCTTGCGAACCAGCCCTCAGCGGCTGCCGAAGAAAGCTGGCCCGGGCTGACGCGTCACAGCGACGGGGCGCCGTGGCTTAGCTGGTCAAAGCGCCTGTCTTGTAAACAGGAGATCCTGGGTTCGAATCCCAGCGGTGCCTCGCAAGCGGCGGCTTTACGCTTTGCCTCTCCCTTGGACATGGGGCCCCGACAGTGCTTTTCAAACCACACTTCAACTGCGCAGAGACCCGAGGGCCTGTCCTTCCTGCCGAAGCAGCACGCGTCCTCTTGGCGTTGGAGGGCCACGAAACCGGAAGATCAGCCTTCACGTGGCTCTGCCCGCCGCCCTGTCGGGCTCTGTGGCGCAATGGATAGCGCATTGGACTTCTAGGCTGTCAGGTAAAGCCATTCAAAGGTTGTGGGTTCGAGTCCCACCAGAGTCGTGGCTTTTGGCTTTCTGTTAACTCTTGTACTGCACAGTGTTGCCCTCAGGCAGCAGAAAGTTGTAAGCATTCTCTTTTAAGCTGACCAGCGCCTGGCCCGTGCACCGTTGGCCTTGCCTCTGGATGTTTTGATCCTCTGAGTCGCCCTTCCGGCGTCCTTGCGGGCCGGTTGGCGCCGTGGCTTAGTTGGTTAAAGCGCCTGTCTCGTAAACAGGAGATCCTGGGTTCAAATCCCAGCGGTGCCTTGGGTGGCGCTCGCGTCCCCCCGCGTGCGAGCGCCTTTACGAGGGCGGCCACGCAAGCAGGGTTAGCGAGGGCAGCGGGCGGTTAATTTTGCAAACCGCCCCGACCCAGTTGTCAGCAAACGCTTTAAAGCTGTCCAGCGCCCGGGCCGCCAACCCATGGGCGCTTCTCTGGACGACCTGGATCCCCTGAGTCGCCCTCCCGGAGGGTGAGCGTGCAGCTTGGCGCCGTGGCTTAGTTGGTTAAAGCGCCTGTCTAGTAAACAGGAGATCCTGGGTTCGAATCCCAGCGGTGCCTTTGGTCGCGCGCCTCAATACGGCCGAGCAAGCGCTTTTTCAAAAACGGACGGCGAGTGGGGACTCGGAGCAGCGTGAGGACAGCGGGCGGTTTCCCTTGCGACGCCACCCCCTCGCCCGCTTTTGAAGGATAGCGTCCCAGGCGGACGAATCGAAAGAGCCGGGCGCCGTGGCTTAGCTGGTCAAAGCGCCTGTCTTGTAAACAGGAGATCCTGGGTTCGAATCCCAGCGGTGCCTACGTCGGCAGCTGTCTTTGTCTCTGGGCTCGCCGTTGGACAGGAAACCCCGATGACGCTGTGTGTTTTTGAACCGGGCATCAATTGTACAGAGACCAGAGGACCTGTCTTTCTGCCCACACAGCGTGCAAGTTGGCCCAGCTGGACGGCCACAAATCTGGAAGAAAAGCCTTCACGTGGCCCAACCGGGTGCCCCGACGGGCTCTGTGGCGCAATGGATAGCGCATTGGACTTCTAGACTGCCGGGTGAGGCCATTCAAAGGTTGTGGGTTCGAGTCCCACCAGAGTCGTGGCTTTTGGCATTTGGTTAAGCCCATACTGCGCAGTGTTGCCCTCGGGCAGCAGAAACCATTTTGAGGCCTAATGTTCTCGACATACGTTAAATAAAACACCAAAAATGTCCCATTTTAAAGGTTGCAAAACACGCCCAAGAACCATCTCACAGAGGTACGGCAGTCACTGTCTTGCATCCTGTGGAGGCAGCGGAATGTTGGAATGTTGGCGTTGGAGGGCCACGAAACCGGAAGATCAGCCTTCACGTGGCTCTGCCCGCCGCCCTGTCGGGCTCTGTGGCGCAATGGATAGCGCATTGGACTTCTAGGCTGTCAGGTAAAGCCATTCAAAGGTTGTGGGTTCGAGTCCCACCAGAGTCGTGGCTTTTGGCTTTCTGTTAACTCTTGTACTGCACAGTGTTGCCCTCAGGCAGCAGAAAGTTGTAAGCATTCTCTTTTAAGCTGACCAGCGCCTGGCCCGTGCACCGTTGGCCTTGCCTCTGGATGTTTTGATCCTCTGAGTCGCCCTTCCCGCGTCCTTGACGGCCGGTTGGCGCCGTGGCTTAGTTGGTTAAAGCGCCTGTCTCGTAAACAGGAGATCCTGGGTTCAAATCCCAGCGGTGCCTTGGGTGGCGCTCGCGTCCCCCCGCGTGCGAGCGCCTTTACGAGGGCGGCCACGCAAGCAGGGTTAGCGAGGGCAGCGGGCGGTTAATTTTGCAAACCGCCCCGACCCAGTTGTCAGCAAACGCTTTAAAGCTGTCCAGCGCCCGGGCCGCCAACCCATGGCCGCTTCTCTGGACGACCTGGATCCCCTGAGTCGCCCTCCCGGAGGGCGAGCGTGCAGCTTGGCGCCGTGGCTTAGTTGGTTAAAGCGCCTGTCTAGTAAACAGGAGATCCTGGGTTCGAATCCCAGCGGTGCCTTTGGTCGCGCGCCTCAATACGGCCGAGCAAGCGCTTTTTCAAAAACGGACGGCGAGTGGGGACTCGGAGCAGCGCGAGGACAGCGGGCGGTTTCCCTTGCGACGCCACCCCCTCGCCCGCTTTTGAAGGATAGCGTCCCAGGCGGGCGAATCGAAAGAGCCGGGCGCCGTGGCTTAGCTGGTCAAAGCGCCTGTCTTGTAAACAGGAGATCCTGGGTTCGAATCCCAGCGGTGCCTACGTCGGCAGCTGTCTTTGTCTCTGGGCTCGCCGTTGGACAGGAAACCCCGATGGCGCTGTGTGTTTTTGAACCGGGCATCAATTGTACAGAGACCAGAGGACCTGTCTTTCTGCCCACACAGCGTGCAAGTTGGCCCAGCTGGACGGCCACAAATCTGGAAGAAAAGCCTTCACGTGGCCCAACCGGGTGCCCCGACGGGCTCTGTGGCGCAATGGATAGCGCATTGGACTTCTAGACTGCCGGGTGAGGCCATTCAAAGGTTGTGGGTTCGAGTCCCACCAGAGTCGTGGCTTTTGGCATTTGGTTAAGCCCATACTGCGCAGTGTTGCCCTCGGGCAGCAGAAACCATTTTGAGGCCTAATGTTCTCGACATACGTTAAATAAAACACCAAAAATGTCCCATTTTAAAGGTTGCAAAACACGCCCAAGAACCATCTCACAGAGGTACGGCAGTCACTGTCTTGCATCCTGTGGAGGCAGCGGAATGTTGGAAGTGCTCATACATGCATCGTGTAGAATTGGCATTATCAATGCTTACCAAAATCCTCGTGGCGCTTGCATTCTCGGACCAGCCGTCGGACCAACTCTTTTAAGCCGCGCAGCGCCTCTTCTCTGGATGCTTTGATCCTCTGAGACGTCCTCCCCGCCCCGACCGTGCGGGATGGCGCCGTGGCTTAGTTGGTTAAAGCGCCTGTCTAGTAAACAGGAGATCCTGGGTTCGAATCCCAGCGGTGCCTCTGGGGGAGCTCTGGCACCTCCTTGGGGAGCGTGGCTTTTCTTTCCGAGAACAGAATGCAAACGGGGGTGCAGTGGGCCGGTTGGCTTGCGAACCAGCCCTCAGCGGCTGCCGAAGAAAGCTGGCCCGGGCTGACGCGTCACAGCGACGGGGCGCCGTGGCTTAGCTGGTCAAAGCGCCTGTCGTGTAAACAGGAGATCCTGGGTTCGAATCCCAGCGGTGCCTCGCAAGCGGCGGCTTTACGCTTTGCCTCTCCCTTGGACATGGGGCCCCGACAGTGCTTTTCAAACCACACTTCAACTGCGCAGAGACCCGAGGGCCTGTCCTTCCTGCCGAAGCAGCACGCGTCCTCTTGGCGTTGGAGGGCCACGAAACCGGAAGATCAGCCTTCACGTGGCTCTGCCCGCCGCCCTGTCGGGCTCTGTGGCGCAATGGATAGCGCATTGGACTTCTAGGCTGTCAGGTAAAGCCGTTCAAAGGTTGTGGGTTCGAGTCCCACCAGAGTCGTGGCTTTTGGCTTTCTGTTAACTCTTGTACTGCACAGTGTTGCCCTCAGGCAGCAGAAAGTTGTAAGCATTCTCTTTTAAGCTGACCAGCGCCTGGCCCGTGCACCGTTGGCCTTGCCTCTGGATGTTTTGATCCTCTGAGTCGCCCTTCCGGCGTCCTTGCGGGCCGGTTGGCGCCGTGGCTTAGTTGGTTAAAGCGCCTGTCTCGTAAACAGAAGATCCTGGGTTCAAATCCCAGCGGTGCCTTGGGTGGCGCTCGCGTCCCCCCGCGTGCGAGCGCCTTTACGAGGGCGGGCACGCAAGCAGGGTTAGCGAGGGCAGGGGGCGGTTAATTTTGCAAACCGCCCCGACCCAGTTGTCAGCAAACGCTTTAAAGCTGTCCAGCGCCCGGGCCGCCAACCCATGGCCGCTTCTCTGGACGACCTGGATCCCCTGAGTCGCCCTCCCGGAGGGCGAGCGTTCAGCTTGGCGCCGTGGCTTAGTTGGTTAAAGTGCCTGTCTAGTAAACAGGAGATCCTGGGTTCGAATCCCAGCGGTGCCTTTGGTCGCGCGCCTCAATACGGCCGAGCAAGCGCTTTTTCAAAAACAGACGGCGAGTGGGGACTCGGAGCAGCGCGAGGACAGCGGGCGGTTTCCCTTGCGACGCCACCCCCTCGCCCGCTTTTGAAGGATAGCGTCCCAGGCGGACGAATCGAAAGAGCCGGGCGCCGTGGCTTAGCTGGTCAAAGCGCCTGTCTTGTAAACAGGAGATCCTGGGTTCGAATCCCAGCGGTGCCTACGTCGGCAGCTGTCTTTGTCTCTGGGCTCGCCGTTGGACAGGAAACCCCGATGGCGCTGTGTGTTTTTGAACCGGGCATCAATTGTACAGAGACCAGAGGACCTGTCTTTCTGCCCACACAGCGTGCAAGTTGGCCCAGCTGGACGGCCACAAATCTGGAAGAAAAGCCTTCACGTGGCCCAACCGGGTGCCCCGACGGGCTCTGTGGCGCAATGGATAGCGCATTGGACTTCTAGACTGCCGGGTGAGGCCATTCAAAGGTTGTGGGTTCGAGTCCCACCAGAGTCGTGGCTTTTGGCATTTGGTTAAGCCCATACTGCGCAGTGTTGCCCTCGGGCAGCAGAAACCATTTTGAGGCCTAATGTTCTCGACATACGTTAAATAAAACACCAAAAATGTCCCATTTTAAAGGTTGCAAAACACGCCCAAGAACCATCTCACAGAGGTACGGTAGTCACTGTCTTGCATCCTGTGGAGGCAGCGGAATGTTGGAATGTTGGCGTTGGAGGGCCACGAAACCGGAAGATCAGCCTTCACGTGGCTCTGCCCGCCGCCCTGTCGGGCTCTGTGGCGCAATGGATAGCGCATTGGACTTCTAGGCTGTCAGGTAAAGCCATTCAAAGGTTGTGGGTTCGAGTCCCACCAGAGTCGTGGCTTTTGGCTTTCTGTTAACTCTTGTACTGCACAGTGTTGCCCTCAGGCAGCAGAAAGTTGTAAGCATTCTCTTTTAAGCTGACCAGCGCCTGGCCCGTGCACCGTTGGCCTTGCCTCTGGATGTTTTGAACCTCTGAGTCGCCCTTCCGGCGTCCTTGACGGCCGGTTGGCGCCGTGGCTTAGTTGGTTAAAGCGCCTGTCTCGTAAACAGGAGATCCTGGGTTCAAATCCCAGCGGTGCCTTGGGTGGCGCTCGCGTCCCCCCGCGTGCGAGCGCCTTTACGAGGGCGGCCACGCAAGCAGGGTTAGCGAGGGCAGCGGGCGGTTAATTTTGCAAACCGCCCCGACCCAGTTGTCAGCAAACGCTTTAAAGCTGTCCAGCGCCCGGGCCGCCAACCCATGGCCGCTTCTCTGGACGACCTGGATCCCCTGAGTCGCCCTCCCGGAGGGCGAGCGTGCAGCTTGGCGCCGTGGCTTAGTTGGTTAAAGCGCCTGTCTAGTAAACAGGAGATCCTGTGTTCGAATCCCAGCGGTGCCTTTGGTCGCGCGCCTCAATACGGCCGAGCAAGCGCTTTTTCAAAAACGGACGGCGAGTGGGGACTCGGAGCAGCGCGAGGACAGCGGGCGGTTTCCCTTGCGACGCCACCCCCTCGCCCGCTTTTGAAGGATAGCGTCCCAGGCGGGCGAATCGAAAGAGCCGGGCGCCGTGGCTTAGCTGGTCAAAGCGCCTGTCTTGTAAACAGGAGATCCTGGGTTCGAATCCCAGCGGTGCCTACGTCGGCAGCTGTCTTTGTCTCTGGGCTCGCCGTTGGACAGGAAACCCCGATGGCGCTGTGTGTTTTTGAACCGGGCATCAATTGTACAGAGACCAGAGGACCTGTCTTTCTGCCCACACAGCGTGCAAGTTGGCCCAGCTGGACGGCCACAAATCTGGAAGAAAAGCCTTCACGTGGCCCAACCGGGTGCCCCGACGGGCTCTGTGGCGCAATGGATAGCGCATTGGACTTCTAGACTGCCGGGTGAGGCCATTCAAAGGTTGTGGGTTCGAGTCCCACCAGAGTCGTGGCTTTTGGCATTTGGTTAAGCCCATACTGCGCAGTGTTGCCCTCGGGCAGCAGAAACCATTTTGAGGCCTAATGTTCTCGACATACGTTAAATAAAACACCAAAAATGTCCCATTTTAAAGGTTGCAAAACACGCCCAAGAACCATCTCACAGAGGTACGGCAGTCACTGTCTTGCATCCTGTGGAGGCAGCGGAATGTTGGAAATGCTCATACATGCATCGTGTAGAATTGGCATTATCAATGCTTACCAAAATCCTCGTGGCGCTTGCATTCTCGGACCAGCCGTCGGACCAACTCTTTTAAGCCGCGCAGCGCCTCTTCTCTGGATGCTTTGATCCTCTGAGACGTCCTCCCCGCCCCGACCGTGCGGGATGGCGCCGTGGCTTAGTTGGTTAAAGCGCCTGTCTAGTAAACAGGAGATCCTGGGTTCGAATCCCAGCGGTGCCTCTGGGGGAGCTCTGGCACCTCCTTGGGGAGCGTGGCTTTTCTTTCCGAGAACAGAACGCAAACGGGGGTGCAGTGGGCCGGTTGGCTTGCGAACCAGCCCTCAGCGGCTGCCGAAGAAAGCTGGCCCGGGCTGACGCGTCACAGCGACGGGGCGCCGTGGCTTAGCTGGTCAAAGCGCCTGTCTTGTAAACAGGAGATCCTGGGTTCGAATCCCAGCGGTGCCTCGCAAGCGGCGGCTTTACGCTTTGCCTCTCCCTTGGACATGGGGCCCCGACAGTGCTTTTCAAACCACACTTCAACTGCGCAGAGACCCGAGGGCCTGTCCTTCCTGCCGAAGCAGCACGCGTCCTCTTGGCGTTGGAGGGCCACGAAACCGGAAGATCAGCCTTCACGTGGCTCTGCCCGCCGCCCTGTCGGGCTCTGTGGCGCAATGGATAGCGCATTGGACTTCTAGGCTGTCAGGTAAAGCCATTCAAAGGTTGTGGGTTCGAGTCCCACCAGAGTCGTGGCTTTTGGCTTTCTGTTAACTCTTGTACTGCACAGTGTTGCCCTCAGGCAGCAGAAAGTTGTAAGCATTCTCTTTTAAGCTGACCAGCGCCTGGCCCGTGCACCGTTGGCCTTGCCTCTGGATGTTTTGATCCTCTGAGTCGCCCTTCCGGCGTCCTTGCGGGCCGGTTGGCGCCGTGGCTTAGTTGGTTAAAGCGCCTGTCTCGTAAACAGGAGATCCTGGGTTCAAATCCCAGCGGTGCCTTGGGTGGCGCTCGCGTCCCCCCGCGTGCGAGCGCCTTTACGAGGGCGGCCACGCAAGCAGGGTTAGCGAGGGCAGCGGGCGGTTAATTTTGCAAACCGCCCCGACCCAGTTGTCAGCAAACGCTTTAAAGCTGTCCAGCGCCCGGGCCGCCAACCCATGGGCGCTTCTCTGGACGACCTGGATCCCCTGAGTCGCCCTCCCGGAGGGTGAGCGTGCAGCTTGGCGCCGTGGCTTAGTTGGTTAAAGCGCCTGTCTAGTAAACAGGAGATCCTGGGTTCGAATCCCAGCGGTGCCTTTGGTCGCGCGCCTCAATACGGCCGAGCAAGCGCTTTTTCAAAAACGGACGGCGAGTGGGGACTCGGAGCAGCGTGAGGACAGCGGGCGGTTTCCCTTGCGACGCCACCCCCCTCGCCCGCTTTTGAAGGATAGCGTCCCAGGCGGACGAATCGAAAGAGCCGGGCGCCGTGGCTTAGCTGGTCAAAGCGCCTGTCTTGTAAACAGGAGATCCTGGGTTCGAATCCCAGCGGTGCCTACGTCGGCAGCTGTCTTTGTCTCTGGGCTCGCCGTTGGACAGGAAACCCCGATGACGCTGTGTGTTTTTGAACCGGGCATCAATTGTACAGAGACCAGAGGACCTGTCTTTCTGCCCACACAGCGTGCAAGTTGGCCCAGCTGGACGGCCACAAATCTGGAAGAAAAGCCTTCACGTGGCCCAACCGGGTGCCCCGACGGGCTCTGTGGCGCAATGGATAGCGCATTGGACTTCTAGACTGCCGGGTGAGGCCATTCAAAGGTTGTGGGTTCGAGTCCCACCAGAGTCGTGGCTTTTGGCATTTGGTTAAGCCCATACTGCGCAGTGTTGCCCTCGGGCAGCAGAAACCATTTTGAGGCCTAATGTTCTCGACATACGTTAAATAAAACACCAAAAATGTCCCATTTTAAAGGTTGCAAAACACGCCCAAGAACCATCTCACAGAGGTACGGCAGTCACTGTCTTGCATCCTGTGGAGGCAGCGGAATGTTGGAAGTGCTCATACATGCATCGTGTAGAATTGGCATTATCAATGCTTACCAAAATCCTCGTGGCGCTTGCATTCTCGGACCAGCCGTCGGACCAACTCTTTTAAGCCGCGCAGCGCCTCTTCTCTGGATGCTTTGATCCTCTGAGACGTCCTCCCCGCCCCGACCGTGCGGGATGGCGCCGTGGCTTAGTTGGTTAAAGCGCCTGTCTAGTAAACAGGAGATCCTGGGTTCGAATCCCAGCGGTGCCTCTGGGGGAGCTCTGGCACCTCCTTGGGGAGCGTGGCTTTTCTTTCCGAGAACAGAACGCAAACGGGGGTGCAGTGGGCCGGTTGGCTTGCGAACCAGCCCTCAGCGGCTGCTGAAGAAAGCTGGCCCGGGCTGACGCGTCACAGCGCCGTGGCTTAGCTGGTCAAAGCGCCTGTCTTGTAAACAGGAGATCCTGGGTTCGAATCCCAGTGGTGCCTCGCAAGCGGCGGCTTTACGCTTTGCCTCTCCCTTGGACATGGGGCCCCGACAGTGCTTTTCAAACCACACTTCAACTGCGCAGAGACCCGAGGGCCTGTCCTTCCTGCCGAAGCAGCACGCGTTCTCTTGGCGTTGGAGGGCCACGAAACCGGAAGATCAGCCTTCACGTGGCTCTGCCCGCCGCCCTGTCGGGCTCTGTGGCGCAATGGATAGCGCATTGGACTTCTAGGCTGTCAGGTAAAGCCATTCAAAGGTTGTGGGTTCGAGTCCCACCAGAGTCATGGCTTTTGGCTTTCTGTTAACTCTTGTACTGCACAGTGTTGCCCTCAGGCAGCAGAAAGTTGTAAGCATTCTCTTTTAAGCTGACCAGCGCCTGGCCCGTGCACCGTTGGCCTTGCCTCTGGATGTTTTGATCCTCTGAGTCGCCCTTCCGGCGTCCTTGCGGGCCGGTTGGCGCCGTGGCTTAGTTGGTTAAAGCGCCTGTCTCGTAAACAGGAGATCCTGGGTTCAAATCCCAGCGGTGCCTTGGGTGGCGCTCGCGTCCCCCCGCGTGCGAGCGCCTTTCCGAGGGCGGCCACGCAAGCAGGGTTAGCGAGGGCAGTGGGCGGTTAATTTTGCAAACCGCCCCGACCCAGTTGTCAGCAAACGCTTTAAAGCTGTCCAGCGCCCGGGCCGCCAACCCATGGCCGCTTCTCTGGACGACCTGGATCCCCTGAGTCGCCCTCCCGGAGGGCGAGCGTGCAGCTTGGCGCCGTGGCTTAGTTGGTTAAAGCGCCTGTCTAGTAAACAGGAGATCCTGGGTTCGAATCCCAGCGGTGCCTTTGGTCGCGCGCCTCAATACGGCCGAGCAAGCGCTTTTTCAAAAACGGACGGCGAGTGGGGACTCGGAGCAGCGTGAGGACAGCGGGCGGTTTCCCTTGCGACGCCACCCCCTCGCCCGCTTTTGAAGGATAGCGTCCCAGGCGGACGAATCGAAAGAGCCGGGTGCCGTGGCTTAGCTGGTCAAAGCGCCTGTCTTGTAAACAGGAGATCCTGGGTTCGAATCCCAGCGGTGCCTACGTCGGCAGCTGTCTTTGTCTCTGGGCTCGCCGTTGGACAGGAAACCCCGATGGCGCTGTGTGTTTTTGAACCGGGCATCAATTGTACAGAGACCAGAGGACCTGTCTTTCTGCCCACACAGCGTGCAAGTTGGCCCAGCTGGACGGCCACAAATCTGGAAGAAAAGCCTTCACGTGGCCCAACCGGGTGCCCCGACGGGCTCTGTGGCGCAATGGATAGCGCATTGGACTTCTAGACTGCCGGGTGAGGCCATTCAAAGGTTGTGGGTTCGAGTCCCACCAGAGTCGTGGCTTTTGGCATTTGGTTAAGCCCATACTGCGCAGTGTTGCCCTCGGGCAGCAGAAACCATTTTGAGGCCTAATGTTCTCGACATACGTTAAATAAAACACCAAAAATGTCCCATTTTAAAGGTTGCAAAACACGCCCAAGAACCATCTCACAGAGGTACGGCAGTCACTGTCTTGCATCCTGTGGAGGCAGCGGAATGTTGGAAGTGCTCATACATGCATCGTGTAGAATTGGCATTATCAATGCTTACCAAAATCCTCGTGGCGCTTGCATTCTCGGACCAGCCGTCGGACCAACTCTTTTAAGCCGCGCAGCGCCTCTTCTCTGGATGCTTTGATCCTCTGAGACGTCCACCCCGCCCCGACCGTGCGGGATGGCGGCGTGGCTTAGTTGGTTAAAGCGCCTATCTAGTAAACAGGAGATCCTGGGTTCGAATCCCAGCGGTGCCTCTGGGGGAGCTCTGGCACCTCCTTGGGGAGCGTGGCTTTTCTTTCCGAGAACAGAACGCAAACGGGGGTGCAGTGGGCCGGTTGGCTTGCGAACCAGCCCTCAGCGGCTGCCGAAGAAAGCTGGCCCGGGCTGACGCGTCACAGCGACGGGGCGCCGTGGCTTAGCTGGTCAAAGCGCCTGTCTTGTAAACAGGAGATCCTGGGTTCGAATCCCAGTGGTGCCTCGCAAGCGGCGGCTTTACGCTTTGCCTCTCCCTTGGACATGGGGCCCCGACAGTGCTTTTCAAACCACACTTCAACTGCGCAGAGACCCGAGGGCCTGTCCTTCCTGCCGAAGCAGCACGCGTCCTCTTGGCGTTGGAGGGCCACGAAACCGGAAGATCAGCCTTCACGTGGCTCTGCCCGCCGCCCTGTCGGGCTCTGTGGCGCAATGGATAGCGCATTGGACTTCTAGGCTGTCAGGTAAAGCCATTCAAAGGTTGTGGGTTCGAGTCCCACCAGAGTCATGGCTTTTGGCTTTCTGTTAACTCTTGTACTGCACAGTGTTGCCCTCAGGCAGCAGAAAGTTGTAAGCATTCTCTTTTAAGCTGACCAGCGCCTGGCCCGTGCACCGTTGGCCTTGCCTCTGGATGTTTTGATCCTCTGAGTCGCCCTTCCGGCGTCCTTGCGGGCCGGTTGGCGCCGTGGCTTAGTTGGTTAAAGCGCCTGTCTCGTAAACAGGAGATCCTGGGTTCAAATCCCAGCGGTGCCTTGGGTGGCGCTCGCGTCCCCCCGCGTGCGAGCGCCTTTCCGAGGGCGGCCACGCAAGCAGGGTTAGCGAGGGCAGCGGGCGGTTAATTTTGCAAACCGCCCCGACCCAGTTGTCAGCAAACGCTTTAAAGCTGTCCAGCGCCCGGGCCGCCAACCCATGGCCGCTTCTCTGGACGACCTGGATCCCCTGAGTCGCCCTCCCGGAGGGCGAGCGTGCAGCTTGGCGCCGTGGCTTAGTTGGTTAAAGCGCCTGTCTAGTAAACAGGAGATCCTGGGTTCGAATCCCAGCGGTGCCTTTGGTCGCGCGCCTCAATACGGCCGAGCAAGCGCTTTTTCAAAAACGGACGGCGAGTGGGGACTCGGAGCAGCGTGAGGACAGCGGGCGGTTCCCTTGCGACGCCACCCCCTCGCCCGCTTTTGAAGGATAGCATCCCAGGCGGACGAATCGAAAGAGCCGGGCGCCGTGGCTTAGCTGGTCAAAGCGCCTGTCTTGTAAACAGGAGATCCTGGGTTTGAATCCCAGCGGTGCCTACGTCGGCAGCTGTCTTTGTCTCTGGGCTCGCCGTTGGACAGGAAACCCCGATGGCGCTGTGTGTTTTTGAACCGGGCATCAATTGTACAGAGACCAGAGGACCTGTCTTTCTGCCCACACAGCGTGCAAGTTGGCCCAGCTGGACGGCCACAAATCTGGAAGAAAAGCCTTCACGTGGCCCAACCGGGTGCCCCGACGGGCTCTGTGGCGCAATGGATAGCGCATTGGACTTCTAGACTGCCGGGTGAGGCCATTCAAAGGTTGTGGGTTCGAGTCCCACCAGAGTCGTGGCTTTTGGCATTTGGTTAAGCCCATACTGCGCAGTGTTGCCCTCGGGCAGCAGAAACCATTTTGAGGCCTAATGTTCTCGACATACGTTAAATAAAACACCAAAAATGTCCCATTTTAAAGGTTGCAAAACACGCCCAAGAACCATCTCACAGAGGTACGGCAGTCACTGTCTTGCATCCTGTGGAGGCAGCGGAATGTTGGAAGTGCTCATACATGCATCGTGTAGAATTGGCATTATCAATGCTTACCAAAATCCTCGTGGCGCTTGCATTCTCGGACCAGCCGTCGGACCAACTCTTTTAAGCCGCGCAGCGCCTCTTCTCTGGATGCTTTGATCCTCTGAGACGTCCTCCCCGCCCCGACCGTGCGGGATGGCGCCGTGGCTTAGTTGGTTAAAGCGCCTGTCTAGTAAACAGGAGATCCTGGGTTCGAATCCCAGCGGTGCCTCTGGGGGAGCTCTGGCACCTCCTTGGGGAGCGTGGCTTTTCTTTCCGAGAACAGAACGCAAACGGGGGTGCAGTGGGCCGGTTGGCTTGCGAACCAGCCCTCAGCGGCTGCCGAAGAAAGCTGGCCCGGGCTGACGCGTCACAGCGCCGTGGCTTAGCTGGTCAAAGCGCCTGTCTTGTAAACAGGAGATCCTGGGTTCGAATCCCAGTGGTGCCTCGCAAGCGGCGGCTTTACGCTTTGCCTCTCCCTTGGACATGGGGCCCCGACAGTGCTTTTCAAACCACACTTCAACTGCGCAGAGACCCGAGGGCCTGTCCTTCCTGCCGAAGCAGCACGCGTCCTCTTGGCGTTGGAGGGCCACGAAACCGGAAGATCAGCCTTCACGTGGCTCTGCCCGCCGCCCTGTCGGGCTCTGTGGCGCAATGGATAGCGCATTGGACTTCTAGGCTGTCAGGTAAAGCCATTCAAAGGTTGTGGGTTCGAGTCCCACCAGAGTCGTGGCTTTTGGCTTTCTGTTAACTCTTGTACTGCACAGTGTTGCCCTCAGGCAGCAGAAAGTTGTAAGCATTCTCTTTTAAGCTGACCAGCGCCTGGCCCGTGCACCGTTGGCCTTGCCTCTGGATGTTTTGATCCTCTGAGTCGCCCTTCCGGCGTCCTTGCGGGCCGGTTGGCGCCGTGGCTTAGTTGGTTAAAGCGCCTGTCTCGTAAACAGGAGATCCTGGGTTCAAATCCCAGCGGTGCCTTGGGTGGCGCTCGCGTCCCCCCGCGTGCGAGCGCCTTTCCGAGGGCGGCCACGCAAGCAGGGTTAGCGAGGGCAGTGGGCGGTTAATTTTGCAAACCGCCCCGACCCAGTTGTCAGCAAACGCTTTAAAGCTGTCCAGCGCCCGGGCCGCCAACCCATGGCCGCTTCTCTGGACGACCTGGATCCCCTGAGTCGCCCTCCCGGAGGGCGAGCGTGCAGCTTGGCGCCGTGGCTTAGTTGGTTAAAGCGCCTGTCTAGTAAACAGGAGATCCTGGGTTCGAATCCCAGCGGTGCCTTTGGTCGCGCGCCTCAATACGGCCGAGCAAGCGCTTTTTCAAAAACGGACGGCGAGTGGGGACTCGGAGCAGCGTGAGGACAGCGGGCGGTTTCCCTTGCGACGCCACCCCCTCGCCCGCTTTTGAAGGATAGCGTCCCAGGCGGACGAATCGAAAGAGCCGGGTGCCGTGGCTTAGCTGGTCAAAGCGCCTGTCTTGTAAACAGGAGATCCTGGGTTCGAATCCCAGCGGTGCCTACGTCGGCAGCTGTCTTTGTCTCTGGGCTCGCCGTTGGACAGGAAACCCCGATGGCGCTGTGTGTTTTTGAACCGGGCATCAATTGTACAGAGACCAGAGGACCTGTCTTTCTGCCCACACAGCGTGCAAGTTGGCCCAGCTGGACGGCCACAAATCTGGAAGAAAAGCCTTCACGTGGCCCAACCGGGTGC